>OZ038506.1:7688412-7760912 GCA_964036315.1 Acanthosepion esculentum
TCAAATGTCAGTGTCCGCTCATAATTCAATCCTAACCTGATCCTCAATGAAAGGCTGATCTTTCTTCGAGCAATTAGACATTCCACCAAAAATTGCTTGTCATCTGCAACCCTAAAATATCTGCAAGATAATCTTAAGCAACACAAAACGACGCCCCCAGTTTTAATTGCACGTTTGGGCAAAGAGACCGACGGCCATGTCCTGCTGTATCTTAAATCAGCGACTTCAACCTTTTTATAACACAGGGATAATGATACCAGATGTGAGTCTCTTTGCTGTTAGGCATAAAACAGGGTATGACTTTAATATGAGTTAAAAGAATACGCTGATGCTTATGTGCCCATATATATGTCAGTGTGTCGGGTGGCTATGATACCAACTATGATCGTATAAGTATAACGTTGTTCAATAATGGGAGTTAACATATATGTCAAATGTCAAATGTGTTGACTAAAAAAAAACAATAATACACATAGTTTCGATAAATTCATTGTAATGTCTTCTTCAGGTAGAATATGGTTCGAACGAAATGCTGTTGTAATAAGTAAAGTAGCTTTAAGAATCTTTGCCATGTTTGCAAGGCTTATAATAAGTCCTCAACAAAGGGATAAATCCCCTGACAAAATGGATATTTCAAGTGGCTTCTTGCAGGCAAGTATAATTTTGACAATGTTTACGCTTTGACTAAATTAAAAACTCGGCCCAACTTTTACCTTTTCACTGAAGAATATACTCGACCCTGTTTACTGTTTGACTCAAACATAAAAAATGACCAATGTTTAACTCTTAACTCTAGTACATTTTTGACAGTGGACACTAAGTGCGACGCTGATATCCGAAGACTTATTGGGATGGCCAAAGACGCATTTCTTAAGCTAAGCAGATTATTACGAGACAGGAGAGTTTCGTTGGTAACAAAGAAAAGAGTACTGAACTGCTAAGTGACACCTGTGCTCTTTTACGGGAGCGAATGTTTGACGGTCTCCTCAAAGATGAAGAAGAGACTCGAGGCAACGGAGGTAAGGTTCTACAGAAGGATACTAAGGATATCATGGACCGAACATGTTAGCAACGATGAGGTTTTGGAGAGGATGCAAGCAAGGAGGAGGCTTATACTTAATATCAGAAAGAGGCAGCTGAAATTTCTGGGACACGTAATAAGAAATGAGGGCTTGGAGAATCTAATACTCACAGGTCGAATAGAGGAAAAGAGAGACAAGGGATGCAACGCGGGCTTAAGCAAGTGGATGACAGAACATAGCCTGGGGTAAGTAGCAAAGGGACAAAATTTATTGAGAGCTACAAGGGATAGGAAGAAGTGGAGAGCCATCATCGCCTACGTCCTGAAGGGACACGGCACATAAAGGTCGAATAGAGGGAAAGAGAGACAAGGTAAAGCAAAGCGTGACATGCCCATCGGGCTTAAGCAAGTGGATGACAGAACAGGGTCTGGGAGAAGTAGCAAAACTTATTGAGAGCTACAAGGGATAGGGGGAAATGGAGAGCCATGATCGCCTCCGTCCCGAAGGGACACGACACATAAAGGTCGAATAGAGGGAAAGAGAGACAAGGGAAAGCAAAGCGTGACATACCTAGCGGGCTTAAGCAAGTGGATGACAGAACAGGACAAGGAGTAAGTAGCAAAGGGACAAAACTTATTGAGAGCTACAAGGGATAGGGGGAAGTGGAGAGCCATGATCGCCTACGTCCTGAAGGGACACGGCTTATAAAAAGAAAGAAAGATATTTTTGAAAATATTTTGAGTCAAGTATTTTATATTTTACCTTCTGACTCATGTATAAACTTAGTCAATGTTTCCTTTTTGATTCAAATATCAATGGTCACTTTATTTTGTTTTTTTTTCTATAAACCTTATATTTGATACTAAATATTCCGACTAGTCTTCCGTCCTGGGTATGACGATAAACTATATCCGGCAGCTAGTCCTCTGATTTGGAGTTTTTGAGGAGCGTGGAGCCACCTCTTAATTGCTGTTGTTCCCAGGTCCATCCTGACCCGGGCTGGTAACACGCGTAAGGGTCTCAGCTATTGACAAATAGTTAACTTCCAATCTGCGGTTAAAACATAATGAAAAGGTAGAAATACATTTTATAGTAAAAGTACCAGTAATATTTTCATAGTAAAAAAATTACCAACAATATATTTTTGTAAAAGAAATTACTAATCCTTAAAAAAAATTAAATTTCGTTATTGAATGACCCATGAGGTATTGATATGCCGCTAAACAGACAAACAAACCGAGAAGTTTTTAACAAACCTAACCAAACGTAAATAATGAGCTTGATAGATAATGATTCGTTTCAAAATTATGGAGGGCAAAATTAATAATGTTCTCTATCTTGTCCATTCACATAAAATCTCCACCATGTAAAATAAAAAAAAACAAAGTAAAAAATGGTTTACATTCCCCAAAGAAACAAAAACAAAAAATAAACCATAATGTTCGAAAGAATGAGAAAAAAAACCTAAATTTGGAAATTAAGAGAAAATAAAATAAACCCTAATTTTGGAAAATAAGAGAAAAGAAAATAAACCCTAATTTTGGAAAGAAAGAGAAAAGAAATTAAACGCTAAATTTGGAAAATAAGAGAAAATAAAATAAAAACCCTAATTTTGGAAAGAAGGAGAGGCAAAAATAAACCCTAAATTTGAAAAATAAGATAAAAGAAAATAAACCCTAAATTTGGAAAGTAACATAAAAGAAAATAAACCCTAATTTTGGAAAGTAAGAGAAAATAAAATAAACCCTAAATTTGGAAAGAAAGAGAAAAAAAACACTGAATTTCGAAAGAAAGAAAGGCAAAAATAAACCCTAAATTTGGAAAGAAAGAGAAAAAAAAACCCTAAATTTCGAAAAAAAGAAAGGCAAAAATAAACCCTAAATTTGGAAAGTGTGATAAAAGAAAACAAACCCAAAACTTGGAAAGTAAGAGAGGCAAAAATAAACCCTAAATTTGGAAAGTAAGCGAAAAGAAAATAAACCCTAAATTTTGAAAGAAAGAAAATAAAATGCCCTAAAATTGGAAAGTAAGATAAAAGAAAATAAACCCTAAATTTGAAAGAGAGGCAACAATAAACCCTAAATTTGGAAAGAAAGAGGAAAATAAACCCTAATTTTCGAAAGTAAAAGAAAAGAAAATAAACCCTAAATTTGGAAAGAAAGAGAAAATAAAATAAACCCTAAAATTGGAAAGAAACAAAGGAAACAATAAACCCTAAAGTTCGAAAGAAAGAGAGGCAAAAATAAACCCTAAATTTTTTGAAAGTAAGATAAAAGAAAATAAACCCTAAATTTGGAAAAGGGGAGAAACAAAAAACCTAACGTTGGAAAGGAGAGTGACTCAAATACTAAAAATACGAGAGAATTAAAAAAAGAAATAAATATAAAAATAATTATAAAAAAAGCAAGCAAAAAGTAAACTGAAAATAAAAACGAAAAAAAAAGCAATAAAATTAAATATGACCCAATAAAGATTTTTAAAAAATAGATAATTTTAAAATTTGTAAAATTAAAAGACAAGAAGAAAAATAAAGTAGGAGAGATTTTAAAATATTTCTAACTGCTGAAAAACTTAAAGTCGTTGAAATCAAACACGACGTTTTAAAAGACAATTTAGGATAAAAAAACAATTCAAGCAACAAACACCTTTGAATATTTTAGTATAAAATAAACACCCATAAATAAATAAATAAATAAATAAAAATAAAAGAATCCTGTGGAGAAAACAACATTCAACACCCGCCCATTTTGTACCAATAGATCCTTCGTTTCGCGCCCAGATCTGTCAACTAGTGCGACACGCATGCGCACGCTGCATTTGCTCAACAATGGCGAGGCCTACCATCTGTTACGGAGGTAAAATTCTCGCCTCTCCTTTTTCAACGATGATTGCGCAATTAAAAGCTGTTTATGAGATTGAAGGGCGTTAATGTTTCCTGGCTGAAGGAAGAGTGGGTTATATATATTAGTTATACACCGTAAGGAATTTAACATAAGTGTAATTAGCATTGGGAGAAGTGCATAGGGGTCTTTATGGGGCTGGGTGGGCCGTACGTCGAGAGAAGTAAGCAAAAGATTTAGAAGTTAAAAATGGCGCTGAAGCAATATCGTCAACGAATAAAAAAGGTTTATGTACAAAGCACATGTCGCTCAAAACTAAGCCGATACACAGGTATACGCACAAAAAATAAGTTCCCATACACAAACTGAAAGTCTTTAAACAAGTAGATACTCAGATGCATGTAGATATATATACATGCTAATGTTCGTGCACATATGCATGCATGCAATAATAAAATATATACATAATTTTTTTCATATTCAGCAAATTTGGTGTAGCTATAGGTACTCCACTCAACACCGTATTGGCATACCTCTTGTAAGAATTCTTAGATTTCAAACCATTTAAAGATAGATTTTTTTTAATCGGTATCACCCCATTCATGGCAGTAAAGTCACTAAGACGCAAGGGGTTACAGGGTGCGGAAGAATTAGGAACAGAAACAATAATGATGAGCAGAAATAAAAGAGAGTAAACAGGAGGTCAGTAGATAGCGATTGACATTGCATTTAAATTTTTGCAGATAACTGGAAAGCATGGAGCCGGAAAGGATTTCTACCGCTGCGAGAGAAGAAACTGTTAGCATAGAATTTACGGCTACATCTAGCCAGCTCAAGTGGCCATCGATAGTGGAAATAATCGAATTTTTCATGCTTCTACGGTAGTTTTCATGTAGTTTGCGGCCATTTTCTACTGGCCAGAGTGAGACCGTATAGCTAGCTGCCACGAATAGACAGGAATATTCTATTGGCCAGTGTGAGAGCCAACAGCTGACTGACACGAATGTTAACTAGCATGCTAGCATGCAAAAAAAATCGATAGCTGCATTCGTCACAAGTGGGAAAAATTTAAATCTGCATGGCACTTTACTCCAGTTGGCTCATTCGCTTGCTTAAACTCAACGTTGATTCTGATTCCGCAGAACTTTGTTGGGTGTGAAAAAGTATTTGTTGTTAACATTCTTTTTTCATTCGGTTTTTCCAGTTACGAGTCCTTTTTAAAGCTGATAGTTTGTTCATTTTGTTTAGTTCTTTTTCGTAACAGATTTAATGTTTAGTATAGAGCTTAGAAAAAATTCGCAGTGTGAGATAGGCAAGAAGTAAGGCATGTAGCAACATCAGCACCGCAAAGGGCACTCCTTTAAAGGCAAGAAAGGGCAAAAATATTTTAAGTCAAGTGATAGCGATTGCTGTATGAGTCGTACGATTTTTGAATGAAGCACGGGCAACGCCGGGCCATGCTGCTCGTGTATATATATATATATATATATATATATATATATATATATATATATATATATATATATATATATATATATATATATATATATATATATATATATATATATATATATATATATATATATATATATATATATATATGTACTCGGATGAGTTCCTCCACGGAATATGTGATCGAGAGGCGCTATATCGAGTCTAATTCGCTTCCACTGCGTCACTGAAGCATGTTGGTACAGTTGGTGTGACGTTTGCCTGATAACGTAACTGTCCGGGTTTCAATTCTCAGTAGTAGGTGTGCACTGCTGATGAGTCCCAAATGTAGAATGAAATTGTCGTCTATTGCTTTCAATTGTTGAGTTTTCTCTAGACTCGATGAATTACTACTAATTATATTTGCATCTTCTTGTAGCTGTTGACTTTTTAACATGATTTTTACATACGGGCGCGCGAATGGTAATGGTCGTGAGGCTGCACGTCTGTATCAGATTGCGTTTCCAGGCCGAGGACAGCCGAGATATCCAACCTTTGCTGCTGTTGTTGACACGTTGTTGAGACATGAGACATGGCACCACAAACTATGGATCGAGGAAGACCGCGCGACCCGCCCGTGCGCCTGACTATGAAGAACACATTCTGCAGGCTGTTGAAGACGATCCAGGTATCATTACACGTCAAATGGCCCTAGCATGTCGTACATCTCATAGTACCACATGGCGGGGTACTTCAAGAGCAGCACCTGTATCTGTATCATTTGCAATGTGTGTAGGGTCTTTCACCTTCTAATCACCCATCACGGGAGAACTTTTGCCGATAGTTCTTTTGGACATATGTCTATATGGACATTTTACGTTGTTTTTACGTTGTTTTTAGTTGTTTTAGTGTCAGAAACCCGACTCAAAGTTTGTAAAAATATTTTGATACAGCTTGTTTGTATATATATATATATATATATATATATATATATATATATATATATATATATATATATATATATACATATATATATATATACACACACACACACACATATATATGCGGGTGTTTGTGTATATATAAAGTTGTAGTTTTATAATTTCATATAGTTAAGTCTCTCCATTATCTCAGTCTATTCTATGTCCTTCTATCTTTCTCAGTACGTTATCTATCTATCTGTCTATCTATCTCTTCATTTCTATCTATCTATCTATCTATCTATCTATCTATCTATCTATATCAGTATGTTCTTATCTATCTATCTATCTCTTCATTTCTATCTATCTATATCAGTATGTTCTTATCTATCTATCTATCTATCTATCTATCTATCTATCTATCTATCTATCTATCTGTCTGTCTGTCTGTCTGTCTGTTATGGGAACCTACCCATAATAGTAATGGATTAGCCCGTACCTCATAAATACTGCGCCTCAAGAGGAAGCAGGGGGACAGACAGAGTGAGTCAGACAGAGAGAGTGAGTAGAGTGAGTCGGCTAGACGATTACTGTAAGACATTGGAATAGTGATACTGGTCGAGACAACATCGTTCTCTCTAACCTAACCTGATTGTTATTACTAACACTTCTACTTCTTTTGTACATATTCTGTTTGTAATATATCTGTGTCATTCCATACCTGTGTTCGAGTTATTCTTCATTGGTTCTACCTTGGACCATCACCGTGGTACAAGTACCTGGACCATCACCCGTACAAGTAACTGGACCATAACACTATCTATCTGTCTCTTCATTTCTATCTATCTATCTATCTATCTATCTATCTATCTATCTATCTATCTATCTATCTATCTCTTCATTTCTATCTATCTATCTATATCAGTATGTTCTTATCTATCTATCTATCTATCTATATATATCACCCTCTTCAGATCTATCTATCTATCTGCACATTCTACAGGCTGTCGATGACATCAGCACACATCAAGTGGCTCTAGCATGTCGTACATCTCATAGTACCGTATGGAGGGGTACTTCAAGAGCAGCATTTTTGCCAATGGTTTATTGCACAAACTGCCGATATGTTGTTATCTCTTCAGTCTTGTTTACGGGTTAGGAAACATTTGGAAGAGATGGGATAACAAATTTACACAACCAGCATTTGCGGGCGGATCGGATATCACCATTATACAATACAGGCTAAACACCATCATCAGTTTACAATTAATATGTGGGCTGGAATTGTAGGTGACTGCCTGGTAGGTACATAGGTTCTCTACCACGTCTTACAGGAGATGTCTACAGGGGATTATTTCAATTTTCCAAATCTGCAAGAGGATGTACCTCTGATAACAGGAAAACGCATGTGGTTCATGCATGATGGCGCACCAATGCATTTTATTCGCATTGTTCGCGATACACTGTCTGACATATACCATGAAAGATGGAGAGGTAAGGGAGGCCTGCACGTTCCCCCACCTCAATCCTTTGGATTTTTATCTGTGGAGCCACCTAAAACAATTGGTTTATGTAGCAAATATTAATAACGCAGAGACGCTTCATCGGCGTGTCATTGGGGTGTGTAGAAACAAGCAGAGGACATTTTGAACATTTGTTATGAGTTGCTGTGTTGAGGTACAATGATGTCCTTTTGGACATATGTTTATATGGACATTTTACCTTTACAAAGTTTGTAAAAGTATTTTTGGATAGTGTACATTTAATAGGATTTACCATCAAACTTTAAACTATATGAACTTTTGTCCTTGGTTTGGTGTGAGGAACCCGCCCCAAAGTTTGTAAAAGTTTTTTCGATACACCATATATATATATATATATATATATATATATATATATATACAGGTAAGCTGAGAATGATTAGAATACAATTCCAACGTTCGTAACATTTAATTTAAAAGAGGGCTCAATACAAAATAGACCAATATTCGTTATTTTAAGATATTACACCGAAAACACGTCAAAATCGCATGTTTTCGATGTAATATCCTAAAATGAAGTCTATATAGATATATATATATATATATATTTGTGTATTTAGGCAGCAATCCTTCTTTCATGCACATTTCATTAAAAACGACTGACAAGGTGCTTTTATTTAGTTTTTTATACAATTTCTCATGCGATCTAATAATGTTTTTCTTTTCGGATGATAAATTATATAAAAACTGTCCGAATGTTCCTTTTATCCGAGCGCTTTCGGCTATACATTTAGCCATTTTCAAGGATTATATTTTAACTGTTAAAATATGACATAGTTTGTTGTATGTATGTTTTATAAAATGTTTTCATTTTTCAAAACACGGTCAAGATATTATCTCCATGTTCAAAGTTAATATTATTAAGTGTTGGTTTGTTTGTTTTTATTAATAAGGCTTCCATTATTTTTAGCCTTTTTTGCATATATGTAATATATATAATAATATAATATATATAATATATTATAATAAATATTAAACATAAATAGAAGTTCAAGAGTTATCTTCCAACTTCAATTATTTATATTTAGACTATTGTCTTCATCTTTGTTGTTATTATCACAACGTTTCGAGCGTTGTGCCCTCCTCAGTTGTATATTAACCCACAGAGAATTCTGAAGTGAACACTTTATTTAATCTAGGGCGGTGAGTGCCTAGGGGTATCTCCTCTAGTTCTTATTTTATTAGTTATTGTACGCATGGCCCGATTGAACTCAAAACCACCATGTCATCAAAATCACGAGCCAGTGCTCTTATCCACTACGCCACTGTCTTGTGGGACAATTTGCTGTAGTGAACTTGTAGTAAATAAGCATACTCTTGAATTCAAACATTTCCTGTAAAATGAACAAAAAAGTATTGTTTGGATTCAATGTGTGTTTAATTTAGTTGTTATTATTAAAATGCTTCTATTGTATTTTCTGGGATTCGAACTCGGAACTCCTACTAATCAACTCTACTTATAGCGGTACACAATGCTCTATCACCAAGAAAATTCATTACCTGGGCCAACTCAAATATAGAAATTATGTCTGTTTTTGTGTTTTGCCACAAAATAAAAGACAACGAGGGTCGATAAATCAGATGTTAAAAGTGGTGGTGCTAAATCAGATGTTAAATTTTAAAGATTCTTAATTCTACATTTTTTTTCTGATCCTCATCTTTGTTGTTGCTATCCGGCCTTCTTAAGGTGTATATTGATCTGGGTAACCTACAAGGAATTCTGAACTGAATTCTTTATTTAATCCACACAGGGGTACACGGATCTTGTTCTACGACTATTCTCAGTTATTGTTCACCCACTTTCCACTGAGTCCAATTACACGCTGCCCAATCCAGGGATTGGACCCACAAACACCATGTCCCCAAATTGAAGATCCCGAAGATAACGTGATATCATTTAATTTTATAATTTCTCCGTTAAAAAAGTTGCTTGTGTGAAAAAAAAATCTATAAAAAATAAATCCAGCAAATATTACTAACGATCATATAGTTTAAAATAATAAACACATTTAAACTACCACGAAATAAGTCTTTTGAACTGTTCTTTATTTATTAACTACTAGCTTAATCTAGCTCCTGTGGAGGACTCTTGGCTTGGCCATCATCACGATAGCTAGGGGAGGAGTAGATGCGATAGGCATCGATAAACTGCAGAAGAACTCAAAATTGATCGCTGCATTTAAGTATTGAATTAATGTTTAAGCTTACGTTTTAAAAGTTCAACGAAAATTCTTCTGATGCCACTTAATTTAAAGACGATTTGATGTACGTATGTCCTTACTTTCCGTACAAACGATTATTTTTATTTCATGGGTGACAGAACGGGACAATTTATGAGATAAAATTAATATAGTATAAAGATGGGAAAATAGAAATTAGAATTAGTTATCCATTCAACATTTGAAGGGTTAGAGAAACATAATGCCTAAAACCTATATTATGGAACATAATATATTAATATATATTTTTAACCTCGCATAATCTTGCAACCCTGAATCTGAGCTCAACAAAAATCGTTCCCTGCGTCTAACTTTTCTAGGGCTTTAGAATGAGCTATGTATCATTGTAATCGGACAAGTGGGAGGGGAGTTGCTTGAACACACACACGCACAAACACACACACATACACTGTACTTTATATATAAGATTGTTACTATGTCTTTTAATGTTAATCACTTTGTTTACAAAAATCTGATAGCCTTTAAACGCGTTGAGCTCCAGTAATTTATTGGCCGATGTGTTTTGTTAGGCGTTAACGATTTGTACTATTATTATTATTATTATTATTATTATAGATAGATAGATAGATAGATAGATAGATAGATAGATAGATAGATAGATAGATAGATAGATAGATCAGTGATTCAATATCCGTGGGTTAATTATGGGTTTAATCGTTAAATTTTGATCTGAAATTTCTGTTGCATAATATTCGATTTATGATCAGGTGATCACGCTATATTGGTTTCAACTTTTCGGTATCTTCAGGCGATCTCGGTTAAATAATTTTCCAACGCTTTATTATATATATATATATATATATATATATATATATATATATATATATATATATATATATATAATATCTGGATAAAATAAATGAAACAAAATTGGGTGTTTTTTTTATGAAAGTATTTATATCTGTGTTTTTGTATATATTTATTTATTTAATATTTCAGACCACCTAGGTCTTTCCTCAGAAATCAAATCAAAATTTGATTTCTGAGGAAAGACCTAGGTGGTCTGAAAAACCACCCAATTTTGTTTCATTTATTTTATCCAGATATTATATACATATCAAGAAAGTATACGTGGCCTCTCATTATGCTATATATATATATATATATATATATATATATATATATATATATATATATATATATATATATATATATATATATATACATGTATAGGATTGGTGTATACGGAATAAATTCTAATAACCAAAATATACTATTCTTAAAAGAGTGCTCAATACGGAGAAGAGCACATATAATTATTTATTTCAACACTTCTGGTGTCTTATCAAGTGATGGTGTTGGTGTTTATAAAGGAAAAAGCTTTTATTCTACATTCAACACAATCACTTGATAAGACACCAGAAGTGTTGAAACAAAATGCCTATTTTTGTAGTGATTTTATAACATATTTATGTTATAATTTTCGAATAAATAATTTTATATATATATATATATATATATATATATATATATATATATATATATATATATATATATAGTATTCACCACTGAATTAAGAGAATTGCCAAAGAAGATTATGCTTAAATATAGATGTTTACAGGGTAAAATGAAAGTTTTTCTTTTTTTTTAACACTTGAACTGACTGGCTTACTCAGATATTTTTGCCAGTGTATGTAAAGTATTCAGAGGTAATTATCATATGATATTATATATATTATATAAACTGGCGGGATATCATACATTGACCTTTCTGACGTTTCTCGAGGTCAGTTGAACTATTTTGAGGTTGCCACCGCTGTTTCAAATGATATACACCAATTTGTACAAGGTTACATGCTATGAGCAACAGAAAATAATACCAGAATTAATTTATGAGTAGATCCAGTTTTATACCATTCCAAAAAAGATTGATACGACGGAAACACAAACTACTTCTTCCGGAATTTGAACTAGATTTTCATTTGAAAACCTTGTTTACTGGCGCTACATAATCACAAACAAAAACCTGTACCAAAAAAAAAGAAACCACGTCACCTGAGGACTTACAACAACAGCAACAATTAAAATGGATATCATATGTAACTCGATTATGATCAAGATGTTGACATCCCACACTACTTCAAACAAAAGGTTAGGACGGAAACCTCCATCATTACTGGAAAAAGCGATAACAGTTCGTGAATTTTAGAAACCTAATTTCCTGAAAAATTGTTTCCAGTGATAGATTTTATAAATTGGGTGTTCGGTCGTTGATGCCGAATGTTTACTTATGAGAAAACGGCAAATATTAACCATTTTTATAATCATTTCATCCGAGAGAAGGCGATAATGCCACTAAGACGTGTGGGATTATCGGGATTGAAAGAGAATTTTCGAATAAGATATTAAATACTGAGATCGATTCCTATCGGAGGACACATATTTTCTACGATATTTTTCGGACATTCAGGCCGGTAAATGTTATTAATACCGTTTATTATAAACAGAGCATTTACTTAAAAATTTGTATCTATAAAAAAAACGTATAAACATAAAAAATGTCTCAAAATAATTGTCGGACATTGTCTATTTCATAATGTGTGACGTCATTTGTTTACATTTGTATACGCATCGAGCAGATATGAATGTACGAGAGAAAATCATAGAGAATTGTAGTTTAAAAACAGTAAAATGGACCTTGCTAACCGAAACGCTCCTCTGTGGCTAAATCGGTAAAAGTACGTCAGTCTATATGACGGTTCCGTATAGGATACAGGTTCGATTCCTGTCGGAGGACACATATTTTCTATGAAAATTTCTCGGACATTCAAGCTGGTAAATATTGTTTAATACTGTTTATTATAAACATAGCATTTACTTAAATATCTATATCTATAAAATGAACGTATAAACATAAAAAATGTTTTAAATTAATTGTCGGACTTTATCCATTTCATAATGTGTGACGTCATTTGTTTACATTTGGATACGCATCGAGTAGATATGATTGTATGAGAGAAAATCATGGAGAATTGTAGTTTAAAAACAGTAAAATCGACCATGCTAAACGAAACGTTCTTCTGTGGCTCAATCGGTAAAAGCACGTCAACACGCTTCCGTATAGGATACAGGTTCAATTCCTGTCGGAGGACACATATTTTCTGTTGAAAATTTCTCGGGCATTCAGGCCGGTAAATGTCGTTAATACTGTTAATACAGCATTTACTTAAATATAATGTAATAAAATAATGTATAAACAGAAAAGAACAAAGGTGAAACGTTTATCTATTGATAATTGTTCACTTCTATTAAAGCTTCATCAGAGAATGACCAATGGAGGAAAAGACGAAAGAAATTCTGTTATTTTTACTTTTGTACTGTTTGATTTCTATTGGTTAATAATGTTTCACGTACATTCGACTCGTTAAATAAAACCTTCGTTTAATCGATGGCGTTCTGAATTCAAGGAGAGACTACACGTCCTTTCGAAGTTCCAAGAAATGAATAGGTTCCAAGCCGAACTGAGAAAGCTGTAAATATATTTTTTTTATTCATGTAAATGTATTATAATTCCAGTTTGTCCATGTGAGATTCAGATGATAATGTATACTCACACGTGTGTGTGCACGTGTGTGTGCCTAATAGTGTATCTTACACTTTTTGATTAATTTCATGTCTACTTATCATCTCTCAGTTGCGTCTCTGTCTTTGGACAGAATGCGCTCAGGGCTTCTCTGTCAAAGGACAGAGAGGCAACTGAGGAAAATCATACTGAAGAGGTGCCCAGCCCTGGGGAACAGCTGCCCGAGGTTGCGCCCTCTCATTGCACCAGAAGGAGGGATCGGTGCTAGCACCGAGGCCAGCGCAACCGACGGTTCCATTGGATTTCTCTGTATCCTTGGAAACAGGAAATTATGAATTTATATGTGCGTTTAAATAAGTTATTCCAAAATTCGCTTGAAGATGAAACAGAACTAATGCTTTTAATTTAATTATATATTTAAATTTGAAGTTTTTAGCTTCAGTTTTTGAAACATGGTCATTAATGTGTAGCGAAGAAATCATATTTTAAATCAGTTAATTTATAATATTTATGCTCTGTAAATTTACATTGAGCACTGTTTTGTAAAAATAAAAAAATAATAAATAAGAACACCAGATTATATATCTTACTGTTCTTTCTTTATATATATATATATATATATATATATATATATATATATATATATATATATATATATGAAGAATTATAATCTTAAGATGTGCTATATTTATGGGATAAAGTGCTCAATATCAGAGATAGAGCTAGATGCAATCGTCAGACCACGGGTGGCCTGACGATTGCATCTAGCATGAAACAGACTGTCGCCTCTAAGTGTTGACTTCCATGTTCACTTTTATATTATATATATATATATATATATATATATATATATATATATATATATATATATATATATATATTATATCTCTTACAAATGTTTATAAAGTAAGCAACCCGTATATATATATATATATATATATATATATATATATATATATATATATACATATATATATATATATATATATATATATATATATATATATATATATATATATATATATATATATATATATATATATGTACTGGTTGCTTACTTTATAAACATTTTGTAAGACTTATAATTTCTAACACAAGTCTATTTTTAAAACATGCATGGAGAATCGAACTTATTGTTGATGGGTCACGCGAATATTACGCCACCCACTGCATCATAGCAGGTGCCCCTCTTTATGCAATCCATATTTACATACATCTAAATCTCCCCCTTGTAACCCTTACCGCCCCCCATTCTATATTTGCATGTGTCTGGATGCGTAATTTCTACGTGTGCTTGTACATTGTAACCTACGCCCACGTGTATGTATTCTTTCACTTTTGCATATACCAACCCGGGCCCCCAACCCCGTACACTAACCATCCCCGCCACCTGACTTCATCGTTGTGTGCAGGTGCGACCCTACGGGTTGCCCACTGTTACCGGTTGCTTGGACCAGTCCAACATTCAGCTTTCTCTCGCAGATGGTCAAACTCTTCGCTTGTGGCTAAATTTATAGCCACCCACTTCGCTTTTTATTCAATTTTCTGCTTTCAATAGAAAGGGTCATTCAGTACATTTAGTTTTATATCAGCGATAATGTAGCATTATTGTTCCTGCCGACCAGGCTAAGTAATCTCTAACTGGGCCGTAAGTATCACAAAACTTCCGAATGTCTGACCGCCCGTCTGTGAACCGTCCAGAAGCCAGGGAGGGGAGGACCAGATTCTAGGCCCTTCTTCTTTTATTTCTTTTCTTTTTCTTTTTTTTTTTTTTCAGTATTTTATTTTAACATTGTTTTTATTTAAACCTTTATTTAACGTTTTTTCACAATAACAAACTCCGAAGCACGCACTAACTTTAAAAGTTTATTCAACTTCGCTGACTGAAGACGCACGGTGGAAACATTTGAAGTACATTTCGCGTTCACGTCTGGGAAACAGATACAATTTCACAGCGATATTCCTTGATGCATACAACGCGCTTAGGGGCTTACGGTCGCATCACGCTTCCCGTACGATCACCGAAGTTAAGCAACGTCGAACCTGGTCAGTACCTAGATAGTTGACCGCTTGGGAATGCCAAATGTTGTAAGCTTGGATATGCGGAAAGTGTGATGGATAATGGCTCGGAATTGTTAATTGGAGTGTAGAGTTCGAATTCCAGTCGGGTTCGTTATATTCACTTACGCGTAAATACTTTTGGGAAAGGCATGAATCCAACTCTACTCACCACCAGCTATCGGTTAATTAGTAATACTTGTATCACTAAAGCCAGTATTATCTAAAACAAAATGTGTACAAAATATATAGATTTCGGCATTAAATAACCCATAGAGGTGTTGATATGCCGCTAAACAAAAACAACCAAGACAACCAAACAACGCAGTTATTGATATTTGTCCAGAACTGCATCTTTCTTGCGATTTTCTGTTTCCTTTAACGAAGAAAAAATGGAGTCGCTAGTAACTTTTTTTTAGAGTAAGGTTGACCATGTACAAGGCTGGGGGGCGCTCGAGGTAGAGGGTTACGTTAGGGGGCAGTTTATACGGTTACCCCTAGACTTAAACAGGTTAAGATTGTAGTGATCAGAAAAACATCTTCTTGAGAGTCTGTTCCATAGGGAAGTGGTTCGCGGGAAGAGGCTGTTCGAGTGGAACTTACTTCTCACCGATGGAATACGAAGGGAAATGTAAGAAGTCTTTTCCGTGAAGGTTAGAACTGGCGGAACCAGTCCGAACATTTTCCGTGGAAATAGCGATAGAGCAGCGAGAGGCTTGACACCTCCCGCGTGTGAGGGAGAAGTTAGAGGGTGAAAAATAATTCGTCACCCACAAGGACACGGAGACGCTCTTGGACTGGAGATCGAGGACTGGTCAGCACTTGCCCAGATGTGATAACAGTACTCCATTTTAGACCTGGTCTGGCTCTTGTAAAGGTAAAAGACAGCAGGAGGGGTCAGGTACTTACTGGAGCGGTACAGGGAGCCGATTATTTTACCTGCATCTTTAGCGATGGATGCTTTGTACGAGGTCCAGTTGAGGTCGGGTGTAAGTTTAAGGCCCAATAATCTCTCAAGGCACGATTTGTATGAACCAGGTCACCGGTTAATTGAGGCAGTTTTTTATTTGTACTGAATCTTTAGAAAAGAAATCAAACAAATCCAATCCATTTATGAATAATAATTCTCTTTGTTTAATTCTAGATTGAATACGATGTTAACTTCTACGAGAAAATAAAATTGACCTACTAAAACAATAGGACAGGTCGATTTTGGAATCATGGTTTGCACTCCATTTAAATGCTGGGGGTTTGACATGTTCAATAATGATACAAAATATTTTTTCCAAAACGTTATCTATTTTTTGAAGAAACGAGTTTAGATTCAAAATCGTAGCGTTGCAATTTCCTCCCGGTGATCAATGAAAGCCTTATAAAATTCATAAGTAACTGAAGCTTTACAAATTGTATATGGACAAGATGCATGCCACAAGCACATTATCAAATTATACTGAACAATTTAGCTATATTATTCTTTGAGAATGTATCTAATTCCTCCTGCCATGCTCTAATTTTACAAGTCAGAGCAGACCACAAATGGAATGTTACTGGCATATCTGAACGGGAACTGCTCAATACTCTCACTTTCCAGGATTGACAAAGTTCAAAACATGGCCTTGTGGGTGATGAATTTTTTTCCACTTTATAATAGGGCAGGTCGATTTTGGAAGCATGGTATATTTCAGTTTGAAATTTCGGGTTTGAGATGATAAATAATGACACAAAATTATTTTTTTCCGAATCCTTACCGTTTTTTGAGGAAACCAGTTTGAAGATTAAGTTTAGGTTCAAAATCGTAGCGTTGCAATTTGATTCCGATGATCAGTGAAAGTCTTATAGCACAGCCTTATAAAATTTGTAATTCACTGAAGCTTTACAAATTGTATATGGACAAGATGCGTGCCATAAGCACATTATTACTAAATCATTATGCCATCAAATAAAACCTTCCTTTGCTTGAAAGGGAAGTTATACTGAACAATTTAGCTATATTATAAGATGTAATATATTATACAGTGCAGTAATTTTTACAGTTTTTGCTTATCGAATACAGTAAAAAAAATACATATTTTTTCTGTGGTGATTCATAATTAGAATTCTTTTTTGAATATTTTTCCATTCAATTTATATAATTAAAAAAGGTATCAACTGTTGTTATTTTTTTAAATTATTATAAACTTTTAATATATTTTATCATAATATTGTTGGAATATTATTAGAATATATGTTGGTCTCTGTATACTTATTCCTTTCCCTTTTGTCTGTCTGTGTCTACATGTTTATGTATATATGTATATGTGTTTGTATATGTATGTGTATATATATGTATATATATGTATGTATGTATATGTATATATATGTGTATATGTATATATATATATGTATGTGTATGTATATGTGTATGTATGTGTGTAGGTATATGTGTATATATATGTATGTATGTGTGTATGTATATATATGTGTATATGTGTAGTTCCGTATGTATGTGTATATATATGTACACGCTGATGTGTATATACATGTTTATATTTATATAGTTTTAATTTACGTTTGTTTGATTTTTTATGTATATGCGTGTATTTGTAAATATCTGTGTAGATGTTTAGTTTATATGCATGTATGTATGCGTGCGTATGTATGTATATCTAAATATGCATGTGTATGTGTATGTATATATGTATTTGTATATATGTACATCTTTATGTATGTATTTCTTTACTTGCTTTATTTACTTTTCTGCGTTGCTGTATGGGTCGATATATTTATACGTGCTTATGTATATGTATGTCTATGTCTGTATATGCGTACCTATTATGCGTATATATGGATATGCAGATACATGTGCTGATTTGTTTGCGTATGTGTGAATGTACAATTATATATGGAGGTAGTTATTTACTTTTGCATGTGGTGTGTCGAAAACTATATGGTTTAAATATATATATATATATATATATTTATATATGTTTATTTGTTTAAATTTTATCTATATATATTTGACCGGATTAGTTATATTTCAGGTTAGAATTCGTTTAATAACATATTAAGCCACGAATATGTTCACTTTGGCAATGACATCTGACCGTCAATGACATCTGACCGTCAATAAACACAGGCACATACATCCACATTCACAATGACATTGTGAATGTGGATGTATGTGCCTGTGTTTATTGATGTCTATGTGTAAGGAAAGTGCATGCACATTTAGTTGTATGTTTGCGTACGTATGGGTGTGTGTAGTGTAGATGTTGTTTTTTTTTTTTATCAAGGGTCGTGTCTCGTCACCGTATTTTATGTGTGTATATATATCTAAATACGTCTGAGCGCTTATGTATTATAACCTGAGTATGTTCGAATGATTTCGCGTGAGAAGCGACTAATATGTTGAAATGAAACTAAAAATGTATACATTTCTGTCTGGGGCTCTGAACATCCTTTTTAACATAATTTCAATGAAAATATAAATTAAATAGCATATATATCTTTTATTTTTATTTTTATATTTTATATTTTTTCTCCTCGGTAATTCTACAATTTAAAACTTAATAGGGATTTGATTTAGATTTCTAAATAGGTAATTTTTAATTTTTTACTTTTAATCTTAATTTCAAATTTTATAAATCTTTTAATATCTATGATAACCTTGCTTAGTTGTCTAATTTTTCGAATTACCCTATACTTGTATTTTGATTGGTCATTCTAGCTTATGTAACAGCGTTTACTCCTAGCTAAGGATCGTTAATTAATTTGAAACTTTTAAAACCATTTATTTTATATTCTACATCATCACTTGATAAGACACCAGAGGAGTTGAAACAAAATGGCTATTTTTGTAGTGATTTTATAACATATTTATGTTGTAATATTCAAATAAATGATTATATATATATATATATATATATATATATATATATATATATATATATATATATATATATATATATATATGAAGAAATATAGTCTTAAAGTGTGCTATATTTATGGGATAAAGTGCTCAATATCAGAGATAGATCGTGTGTAAATATAAAAGTGAACATAGAAGTCAACACTTAGAGGCGACAGTCTGTTAATGCTAGATGCAATCGTCAGGCAACTCGTGCTGTTATTTTTCTCGGCTATTTATATATACGGGTCAGTGGTGCATTGTGGGTAGTCTATTTTGGCCGTTATTTTTACCGGAAATCATTTATTTGTTTATTTATTTGTGTCAAATTATTTTGCTTGTTTTTATTTAATTTTATTTTCATTTTTTATCTTCTATATTTATTTATTTTATTGTGATCGGTGAAATTTGTTTATATAGCTTATTGTGAGTAGTCCATTATGGCCGTTATTTTACCGGAAGTCGTTTATTTGCTTATTTATTTGGGTCAAATTGTTTTGCTTGTTTTTATTCATTTTTATTTTTTATCTTATATATTTATTTATTATTCATTATTTTGGTGTTATATATATATATATATATATATATATATATATATATATATATATATATATATATATATATATATATATATATATATATATATATCAGCGAACGAAATAAATGCTTATAGACCGACATATAAACAGCTAATATTTAGAAATTAATAAATATTAGTACTTTATATGTCAGTCTATAATTATTTATTTGGTTCAGACTAATATAACTCGCAATTCTTAGTTTAAAGCATTCTCGTATAGATGAAGGACAGTTGCGAGTAGAATCAGGTTTTTATGCAATCATTAGATACGAATATTGAATATGTAAAAAAAAAAAAAAAATAAAACAGTTTTTATATTAAATTTAGCAACAAAGATAATTCTACTCGGGTTGTGTTGAAATGGTTTATTTTACGACATATCAAAACTGATTTGGTTATTTACATATCAAAAGTAGTCTTCTTTATTTTGTATCTACGAATTGCGACCTACATTATTAGTCCGTTTGAGCACAAGATTTTGTTTATTTGTAATTGCAATCATTTCTGTTATTTTGTTGCCCCTAAATTACATCATGTTGATAACGATGAAAAAAAGAACGAAAAGAGCAAAGTATTCAGTTAAAACATAATCATTCATTTAAATTTTATTCATGTATAGAACATTTTTTCTTTTCCCGCTAAAATGCGTAAAACGCACGAAGTGAACATCGTTCTAAAATTCGGCTGAAAAATAAACCCACAAAAGTTTGATAATAATTTTAATCGTTATCTACGCAATTACGCCTCAAAAACGAAAACCTCGAAATAATATTCAGTCGTGAAAAATTAACGGTTTTGCCTTTTAAAATTTCCAGTGAATCATTTCTATATATAGAGTGTTGTTCGATAAAAATGACACACCTGATTATTTTTTTTAATTAAAAATTTTTTCGCCTACTGTTTTTGGGGTCAAACTAATTTTTAATCTTACTAATATAAAGACCCCTTCCCGACGACCTAGTAAAAAAAGTTTACTCACCCTAAGGTATTCTATTGATAATTATAATCTGGGATATAAATGAGATGTAGGGAAAAAATTTGTGCGAAAAAAGTGACTCACTTATTTCCTGCAACTTGTAATGAAAAGAAACATAACCGAACAGCTTTGAATAAAGAATAATAGAGGTATAATTTATTTATAATAGGTAATGTAGTTCGAAATATTTAATAATCTGTGGGTCCTCCTTTATTTTGAATAACCTTTTCAACTCTTTTTGGCATTGACTTGATTAGGTTCTGGCAAATCTCATCTCCAAGCATTGAATTCCATTTGGATATGAAATTCACAATCAAATCCTCTTTGTTGCTCAACTGCTTTCTCAAGAGCCTGTACTTTATAATGCTCCATAAGTTTTCTATGGGGTTGAGGTCAGGAGATTGGAGTGGCCATATCATAACACTCACCTGCTTCTCATCAAAGTATTCCGTCATCAATTTTGATTTGTGACAGGGAACATTATCCTGCATAAAAATGAGCTTGGTGGGGTCGATTTGCACCCTTTCAGCAGAAGGGAGCAGACAAGACTAAAATTCTCTTGTACTGCTCGCTCCTGAGGGTCTTTTCAATAGGTTTTAAGAAACCAGTTCCATGAAAAGAAAAGCATCCCCAGAACATTATACTGAACGGATGCTTGACAGTACTTACTGCTAAATTCAAAGAGCTTTCAAAGCTTCCTCTTCGGATTTTAGATCGCTTATCCTTTGAATTTAGCTCAACTTTCGTTTCAAAAGGACACGGAGGATAAAGGCGTTAGTTAGATCCAGTGACACACACACACACACACACACACACACATATATATATATATATATATATATATATATATATATATATATATATATATCCAGTGACATATATATATATATATATATATATATATAGAGAGAGAGAGAGAGAGAGAGAGAGAGAGAGAGATCCAGTGACATATATATATATATATATATATATATATATATATATATATATATATATATATATATATATATATATATATATATATATATATATATATATGTCTTTTATGAAAGTTTCATTAAAACCGACTAACATTAATACAATTATAACTTTTTCACTCAGCTGATTGGTGTTACCTTCACCATCTGAAGGACACGTGGCACTGTGGATAAAGGCGTTAGTTAGTTCCAGTGACAGGACCCAAAAAAGTGTGAGTTCAATACCCGGTTAAGGCAGTGGAGAACTTTCAGAGGGAAATTAACAGGAGATAACTGATAACTGACATCCATTAAACTAGCATGTGGAACTAGAACAGTCTACCATAGTGAGCGAAATAAAGGGTTAAGTTCGACCTTTCAAGAACCTGAAGGAGGCCAGAGCGTACAACGGCCGAAACGTTGTAATAAATATGGCGACAAAGATGAGGACAATAGTCCGAATAATGTAAATAATATACATAATACCTCCTCTCAGAAATATAGACAAACATTTTCCGTGTTCGTGACATTCAATGAAACATGTATAAAATAAAGACTGCTGCCGAAAACTACAATATATATATATACGTATATGTATTTATACATACATTAGACACATATGTATTTATGCATACATATATAGAAAAATACACACACACAAGCACATATATAAATATATATGTCTGTGTGTGTGTGTGTGTGTGTGTGTGTGTGTGTGCGTGTGTGTGTGCGTACTTTTGTAGAGAGGAAAGGCACATGGTTTTAACATTTCCTATCGTTCAGCTGACCGAAAAGCATCGTTCGTTCTTATCAAGCCTGGAAGAGAAATCAAGTCTGAGATGAAGAGATAAAAACTGGGGCATCCATTTTTGCTTTTCTTTTGATTCTATCTGTAGAATGGAAGCGAAAAATAAAAGGAAGAAATGGTAGATTAGCTCTCAGAAGATGGATTTTGTTACTCAACAGAAACACACAGACGGATTTATGTCCCGATTGTTAAGATTGGAGCCGATAGAGGGCGTTGCCATTCGACTTCCGGTTCTGAATGTTCAAACTAATATCGTCGATCGATAGCCACATGAAGAAGCTTTAAGAACGCACCTGCAGGTCAGATTCCGCAAGTGCACTCGAAAGTTCCACGAAGGATTTTAGAGCAATGTAATGGTGAACGAGCCATACCGACTGCTTCTTTACCAATGTCTGGTTAATGTTGTTCGTTGCAGTTAATGTATCCATTAGAATTAACAGAAAAATATTTTAGAACGAGACACAATGGTTTACACTATTCAGACTATTGTCCTCATCTTTATTATCATATTCACGAGGTTTCAGCCGTTTTACGCTCCGACCTTCTTCAGGTGATATACGTTGGAATTTCGATCCGAACCCTTTATTTCATCCACCAAGTACACACGGCTCTTTGGATAAAAGCGTTGGTTGTAGTAATCCAGTGACTTCACCCAAAGAGTTGTGAGTTCAATACCTGGCAAAGAAGAAAAAAAACGTGGAGAATTTAGTTACTAAAGGGAAATAACTGAAATTAATATATCCAGTAGAGGTATGGCATGTGGAACTAGAACAATCTACCCCGGTGGGCTAAATAAAGTGTTCGGTTCGAAATTTCAACGTATATCAGCTGAAGAAGGCCGCAGCATACAACGGCAGAAACAATATGACAATTTAAATAGTGTAACTGCTTACAATACCTCATTTCAGAAATATAGACAGATCATGAAGAAAACCGGAACGTACAACGGCTGAAACGTCGTGAATGCGACAATAAACATGGGGACAACAGTCCGAACGATGTAAATAGTTACAATACCGCATTTCTGAAATACAGACACATCCTGAAGAAGGCCTGAGTATACAACGTCCGAAGCTATATGATGACAAGATACGTGAAAAGAAATACAACGGTCATTTTTTTCTCCCTAGCTTGCATAATATGCAGAGAGTTACGCTATTCTCGCTATTTTCTCACGGTATGTTTTATGGCAATACAGTGCAAAAATTGCCCAAGCCCCACTTGGCACTCCCTCTTTTGGCGATGCCTCAGGTGACGGGCAATAAACGAAGCTCCATCACGAAAGAGAGGTACTGACTGCAGGGAAGGCTTCCTGGGGCTTGGACTTAATATTATTTGAACCTCCCTAAGCCAAAAGACCGATGAAGCGATTTTATAAACATCGCTTAGAGGAGGTATAAGGCCGAAAGTGAGGAGTTCCCAGTGAGGATCGAACTCACTAGTAATTGTTTTAACGAGACAAGCTTGCTAACCATGACACCACACGGAGGTGCTCGCTCTGATTTTTATACGAGGCGCTAGTCAAATGTTCGGGGCAAATACAGAATGCTACCAGATATACACGTCCGTTATATGGGCAAACTTCTATCTGAATAACGCGCCTAATTACACGAGCGGAAATAAGGTTTATTAAAATTTTGTTTGCCTCTTTTTCGTTCTCACATACACTCTCTCTCTCTCTCTCTCTCTCACTCTCTCTCTCTCTCTCCCCTAAATGTTTCGGGAAAGTTTTTTTTAAGTGTTTCACTAGCACACAGGGGGTTACAGAGAGTTGGAGCGAGAGCAAATAGGAGTGGTAGAGGAAAAGGATGAAGAGAAGGAAAAGGGATAGATCATGGCATCTGGAGACGTCGATTGACCTTACATTTGAATAGTTAGAGATTATAACTATCAGGGAAACAAGAAAAGAGGAGAGAGTTCCACGGGTAAGAGGTGCGAGACATGAAGCTATTGGAGTAGAAGAGACGGCTACATTTAACAGTTTCGACAATGAAAGGGTGAGGACGAGATGCCAGCCTTGTTGAGCGCTTAAATTCATGAAGCGAAAGCAGCTCATCGGAGCAATTACCGTGAAAGTATTTGTAAAAAAAAGACAGAGAGAGGCGACGGCACATCTGTGAAAGATCGACTGCAGACGAGATACCAGATCAGGGCCAATTACATTGCATATCCGTCTCTGGATTTCATCAAGGACCTTGAGACAAACAGAAGGGGCTCCAGACCATATATGGCAGCAATACTCCATGCAAGGGCGAATGTTTGATTTAAACTTCCTTTTTTTTTACAGTAATGTTCACCCTGTATAAGCCCGGGTGGCCACTCGAAGTACAGGGTTACGTCAGGAAACAATTTGTTCGAATAGGACTGGGCGATAAGGGTTAACCTTAGTCTTGAACAGGTTAAGATTGTAGTGATCGTGGAAACATCCTCTTGGAAGTCGGTACCACAGAGCAGTGATTCGCGTTAAGAAGCTGTTCGAGTGGAACTTACTTTTTACCGATGGAATACGGAAGCAATGCGGCTGATTTGCTACGATGTAAGTGGCATGGCGTATCCTTGCCGCCTGTTCGATTAATATTACATTTTTTATTCGATATACGGATCATATTCGTATTGAACGCATTGATTTTTCAAGTATTCATTTTTTGTCTTCTAATTATTCCATAATATGTCACGGCAACAGCGTGTGTTCCTCACATTGATATCTGTGATAATATTAGACAAAGACTTAATTTTTTTTCATTTCTCTATATCTGAGATGAGTTATTGTAACTATTTACACTATTTACATCGTTCGGACTGTTGTTATCATCTTTATTGACATATTTACGAAGTTTCGGACGTTGTACGCTCTGGCATTCTTCAGAACTTGTCTATATTTCTGAGATGAGTTATTGTAACTATTTACACTATTTACATCGTTCGGACTGTTGTTCTCATCTTCATTGACATATTTACGACGTTTCGGACGTTGTACGCTTCGGCATTCTTCAGGACTTGTCTATATTTCTGAGATGAGTTATTGTAACTATTTACACTATTTACATCGTTCGGACTGTTGTTCTCATCTTTATTGCCATATTCACGACGTTTCGGTCGTTGTATGCTCCGGCCTTCATCAGGTGATATACCTTGGAATTTTTAATCAAACCGCCATAGAGGGAATCATGGAAAGATTGTAGTTTTAAAAAAAACAGTAATTTAACCTTGCTAAGCAGACGCTTCCTCTGTAACTAAATGGTATAGCACGTCAGGCTATAAGGATACAGGTCCGATTCCTGTCGGAGAACACAAATTTTTCTTTGAGATTTCCGTTTTTAATTACGCATAGATCGATACAACCATTGAAAATACTGTATAAATATGTGTAACAAGACATAAAATATAAAGTTTAAAAACATTTTCTAAAAACAGAACTGTAATGATGCCCCCAGACTTAGCATAAACCACTTTTAAGACCCCAGCCGCAGCCCCTAACAAAGAACAAAGGCCAAGCACTACGCGTGTTTTTACCTTTGTTTTTTACAATAAAGATGTACAATTCTGCCAATTTTTACCACAAAAATGAACTGTTATATGTTTTAAGTCAGTTAAATAAGAGAAAAATAATACAAGAATATTTGAAATATGTTCTATCGAAAAAATACGAGAATCGAGGAAGTCCTCAGCGAATAATTTGTACATATGTTCTTCAGAAAAACACGCGAATATTCGGGGTTTCCGCGAATAACAAGTACATATGTTCTAAAGAAAAATCCTCGAATGTACGAAGCCACGAAAGGTGAAACGCGAATAGGCGGGTGCTCACTGTGTATGTGTATATATATATATATATATATATATATATATATATATATATATATATATATACTAGCAGCATGGCCCGGCGTTGCCCGTGCTTCATTCAAAAATCGTACGACTCATACAGCAATCGCTATCACTTGACTTAAAATATTTTTGCTTTTCCTTGCCTTTAAAGGAGTGCCCTTTGCCGTGCTGATGTTGCTACATGCCTTACTTCTTGCCTATCTCACACTGCGAATTTTTTCTATATTAAACATTAAATCTGTTACGAAAAAAGAACAAAACAAAATGAACACAAAACCATCAGCTTTAAAAAAGGACTCGTAACTGGAAAAACCGAATGAAAAAAGAATGTTAAGAACAAATACTTTTTTACACCCAACCCAGTTCTACGGAATCAGAATCAACGTTGAGTTTAAGCAAGCGAATGAGCCAATTGGAGTAAAGTGCCATGCAGATTTAAATTTTTTCCCCTTGTGACGAATGCAGCTACTGATTTTTTTAACATTCGTGTCAGTCAGCTGTTGGCTCTCACGCTGGCCAATAGAAGCTTCTTGCCTATTCGTGGCAGCCAGCTATAGGCTCTCACTCTGGCCTCAAACTACATGAAAACTGCCGTAGAAGCATGAAAAAATCGATTATTTCCACTATCGACGGGTGTTGGGAAATGCAAAGTCGGTCTTGGCCTTCCCGCTAACTTGGAGCATATGCATGTAAATTTTGGTGCAAACCCGTCGAAAATTGCGGCCGTGCATTTTTTACACACACACACACACACACATCCTGCCTTTTATACATATATATATACATATATATATATATATATATATATATATATATATATATATATATATATATATATTAAATTTTAGACAATTGGAAAACATTCATGAAAGTACATTTGTTTTGAAATATATTCGATTATGCATTTTGGGCACCTCGGCGCTGTGTAATGGTTAACAAGCTCGTCTCGCTAAAACAATTACGACTGAGTAATGAGTTCGATCCTCACTGGGTGTCTCATACTTTCGGCCTTGTGTCACATCTAAGCTACGCTTGGAAAATCACTGTGGGCATCTCGCGGTGGTGTAATGGTTAACAAGCTTTTCTCGCTAGAACAATTACGACTGATTAGTGTCTTCCATCCTCACTGGATGCCTCTTTATTTCGGCCTTGTGCCACACCCAAGCTACGCTTGGCAAATCACTATTCGATTATGCATTTCGCAATCTAAGGACTCATCAGACCCGAAAGCGAAAAAGTGAGGTGCGTCTGTGTGTATTTGTGTTTAAATAATGAAATCTTATTATTTTTCCCAGGCTAGTGTCTCTCGTGAATAATAATAAAAAAAAAATTAAAACTTTCCCCGGATCATATATCATAATTTTAAAACATTCGGTCGATACAGAAATCGCATGGATAAAAAAAAAGACCAATCTTTTACTTTCTACCTATTTTGAAAAAATTATATCTTTCGACTCGAAAACTGAAAGTAAAGAAAATAAATATTAAGGACTTTTTAAAAATTCACTCATTTTAAAAAGTTAATAGCAACAAAACGATGTCTTCAAGCAAAATGTTTATTGATGAAATTAGTTCTATATCGAAAAAGATAAAAAATACAATAAAAGCCTGTTTCATCATCATCATCATCATCTTTTGTAATCGTAGGGCGGATCCAAATGCAGAAGTCACACTAACTTTTTTCCACAATGGTCTGTCAACGGCAGGCATCAGCAATTCTGGTAGTCATACCTGTACATTGTTTGGCATTATCCAACCAGTTTTTGCGTTGGCGTCCTCTCCTACGTTCACCTTAAGCGGTGCCTTGCATGATGGTCTTGCACAGGTTGTCCTGTCTTGTAATGTGTCCAAACCACGCCATTTTTCTTCGTTTGACAGTGACGAAAAGAGGTTCCTGGTATCCCACAAATCTTCCAACCCTTTTCCACACAACCTCATTGCTTTTTTTTTTTCCCCCAATATAAAACGCCAATGAGTTTTCTCATGTATTTGTTCTCAAACGCTTGGACCCTTCTCTCTGTATCTGCCCAAAATGTCCACATTCCATATCCATAGAGGAAAATGGACAATACCAGAGATTTGTACAGTCTCTTTAAGTTCATGTTAAAACGTTAAAGATACCGTTAGATAGGTTAACATTCAAATTTAAATAATGACGTTAACGGTATCTAAATTTTAAATTTAGCCTATCTCATTAATTCCAACATATATGTGTGTGTGTGTGTGTGTGTGTGTGTGTGTGTGTGTGTGTGTGTGTGTGTGTGTGTGTGTGTGTGTGTTGAGGGAGAAGTAGAGGTGTGTCCAATTTAACAAAAAACAATACCACTGTACATATTTCTGCGTTTGAAGTAACGAGGAAAAGGCAATTTGACCTAAATTTTTCATTTGAACCAAATATCAAGACAAAACGAAAAAAAATTAAAAAAATAAAGAAGAGAGAATTAGAAAGATAGAGAGAAACTGTAAAACTCTTTCATGACATCACGGATGGCATCACTGACCTCTACTTAATCTTGTCTCCAACTGACTCGGATCGTCTCTCTGTTCTCATTAGTTCCGCTTCAAGTCTCGTTATCCAAACGTGACTTGCATACGGACACCCAGTCGTCTCACTTTACCTCTGTGTTTTAAGTAAAAGAAATTAGTCACAAATGAAAATAAGGATAAAATTATATGTTAATTCGCTGTAGATACAGGTGGGAGACAGATCAGTTAGATGACATTCAGGTGTGTTTCAGGTGTCGGGATTTTATCTCGATACTGACTCAGCCATGAGACAACGAAAAAAACGGTCAGACCTGGCCGCTGGGAAGAAAGTTTCTTGAATTCTTACAAAGTATCTCACTTCGGAGCACATCACGAAAACCAGATGTTTGCTCATTTTTTCAGATTTTGGTGTGGGAACCAACCAAAGCATTTTCTACATAGTGTCGTTCATATATATATATATATATATATATATATATATATATATATATATATATATATATATAAATGACAATAGGAAAACTGTAGTAGTTACCGACGCGTTTCGTCCAATGTGGACTTTCTCAAGGCAAAAAAAAAACAGAAGATTTTCTGTTTTTTTGGGGCCTTGAGAAAGTCTACATTAGACGAAACGCGTCGGGAACTACCACAGTTTTCCTATTGTCATTTATATTTATAAATATTGTCTTTTCTACAGGTTAACTCTGAGAAATTTTCATATATATATATATATATATATATATATATATATATACTATCTTGGTTTCAACCTTACGGCGTACTCAGGCAATTTTTATCAAATGACTTCTTAACGCTTTATTTTTTTTTTTAATAATGAACGCTATATTATTTTTTTAAATAAATAAATAAACACACGACGTTTTGTTTAATAGAAAAGCAGGAGGAGGGTGTAAAAAAGGAAGAAGAAGAAGAAGAAGAAGAAGAAGAAGAAGAAGAAGAAGAAGAAGAAGAAGAAGGAAATGTACTTTTTTTATCCAGCCCCATATGTTTTAAGAGGGATTTTTTAATATGTGTGCAAGGACTCAAGACTTCAGATCTTAAAACCAATAAAGCGTTAAGAGGTCATTTATTACAAATCGCCTGAGGATACCGTAAGGTTGAAACCAAGGTAGCGAATTCAACTGACCTCCTGATTTTTAAAGTTAAAAGCTTTACATGTTATTTTTATTTTATTTTTTCACACGTGTATTTAGCACGTTTTAATACCACTGTTTCCTGCTCTGATTCAATTGACCACTAACCTTTTATATATATATATATATATATATATATATATATATATATATATATATATATATATATATATATATATCCAATAGATGTATTTTACGAAATGGAACTATGAATAATTCAATGACGTCTAGGAAGAGACTAGATGACGACCAGAGAACAGTTTTGGTAACAACTGGAGAGGCGGTTGACAGCACGGAAAGACGGCTCTTTGGACAAGCTGGGCTAGCACCTCTACTTGCATCTTCCACTAGGAAGAAACCTGTTGGCTACGAGTTTTACACCAAATACATACAACAAGGGGATCCCAAGAGTGGGATGAATGAGATCTCCATCAGGATGGACTAAGGGCTTTCGACCAAGGATTACACCCGGGTTACGAAAATTAAATGCATCTGCGGAAAGGAATGCAAGAACCCGTGTACACTATTTACATTATTCGGACTATTGTCCTCATCTTTGTCACCATATTTATTACAACGATTCGGCCGTTGTACGTTCCGGCCTTCTTCAGGTGGTTGGAATATCGAACTGAACCCTTTATTTCGCTCACTGGGGTAGACTGTTCTATTTCCACGTCCATTAAAACATGTCACGTGGAACTAGAACACTCTACCCCAGTGAGCGAAATAAAGGGTTCAGTTCGACATTCCAACCACCCGAAGAAGACCGGAGCGTACAACAGCCGAAACGTTGTGATAAATATGGTGACAAAGATGAGGGCAATAGCCCGAATAATGTAAATAGTGTACATAATACCTCATCTCAGAAATATAGACAGATACCGAAAGGTCGAAACGTTGTGATAAATATGGTGACAATGATGAGGACAATAGTCCGAATAATGTAAATAGTGTACATAATACCTCATCTCAGAAATATAGACAGATACTGAAAGGCCGAAACGTTGTAATAAATATGGCGACAATGATGAGGACAATAGTCCGAATAATGTAAATAGTGTACATAATACCTCATCTCAGAAATATAGACAGATACTGAAGAACCTGCGTGGTCTTAAAATCCACCAGACCAGGGTAAAATGTTTTGGAGAGAGGCAGTCACAACGCACAGGTAATTTCCCTGATGAGACGGAGGAGGAGCATGGCGAGGATACACACCAAAGAGCCGAGACCCTCGACGTGTCGGTCTCTTGAATCCAGAGAGAGTAACCAGAAAGCGGATTAAATGGTCCACTGCACACCAGAAGGAAGAATGGCAACAGTTGGACCAGGATGTGAGTCAAGAACAATATCGAAAGGGATTGCAGATAGTAGATTATATAGCATGAGAACTATCACCATTGGTTATGCGTCGAAGAGATTCGGTTCTGTTCAAATAAAACATACGAAAGAATACAGAAATAACCGTCGGGAAAAGAAAATTCAACAGTTGAGTTAAAATCTCTAAAGAGACAATATAAACAAGCAAATGAGATGGAAAAAGGCGCCTCTTTTGGAACTCTGAGATATACTTAAGAAAAAACTTAGCATTCTTCATAGAGCAGAAAGTCACAGAAAGCGAGCGAAAGAGAGGCTTAGGAAAAGATCTGCCTTTGTTTCAAACCCTTTTGCTTTTACTCGGAGATAAGAAAAATGGTAATCTTGAGTGTACGGCGGAAGAAATAAATTCTTTCCTACGAAAAACACTCAGCGACCAAGCGACCTAGGCGAATACGATGCTATAGTGCACCCTGAACCGCCAGAAACAGTTTTTTGACTTGAGGGCACGTTTTTCCGTCTTGTAGAAGTATGGGTTTAATTTTCAAAAATGTTCATGGTCCCATGCGCTTTCGGCCACTTCTTTAGCCATTTTCAAGCGTGTTTTGTTTTTGCTGTTGTTGTTAGTTTTTCCTCGTCTTTTGATTTTTTAGGTTTCATTTTTTTTTAATGTTTTAAATAGGAGCGTTTATTCCGAGACTTGCGTGTTGAGCATAGTTGGAATTCAAAAGAAAAAACAAACTTTTAACACTCCATTTCCGCTGTTAAATAAGGTGATGTTGATGGTAGGAGAGAGATGTTTAATATACAGGGCCTTTCTATATATGATAAAAATATAGTTTTAACGTATGCTTTATTTATGGGTGTAAGTCAGTATCACGGATAGAGCGTATGTAAATATAAAAATGACATTGAGGTCAACACCCAGCGGCGACTTAAACGCAATCTTCAGGCTATGTGCATTATGTTTTGACTCGAATATTTATATATTCTGGTCAATGCTGTATTATGGGTAGGTCTATTGTATTATTCTAACGGTTATTGGATTAGCGGCAATGGCTGTTTCAAATTATTCTAGCGGCTATTGCGTGGAAATAATTGTGGTTTCGAATGCAGTTATTTGTGGCTATTTTATAATGTTGCTTATTAACATTTTTTACTCATTATTTATTATTTGTTGTTGATTGTTATTATTACGTTTACTTGTATTTATGTGTGCCTTCTTTGTATTTCATTAATATGCTTACTGATTTATCTTCGTTCGTTTTCAGTTTTCGATTTTTAAGTAACTTAGTTAAAATTTGTTTTCGTGTCTGTATTTTTAGATAAGTTCTGATCGTTTATTTAGTAATTTGTGTTGGTCTGCAAAGGTAATTATAGCTAGTTTCTCTTCCAGACAGAGTTTACAGGTTTTGTATTGATTGTTGTAGGCTGACGTCGATTTCTTTATTTTCCATATTTTTCGTGTGATTTGTTTTTTGTTTTTAAGTTCCCATATATGTTTAGAAAGCATTGTGCCGTTCACGTATTTAATATTTACGATGTGGACCAGCGCTCACTTAGATTCTTAAAAACAGGGTGCACAGTTGATACATTTCATAGTCTTTGGAAGTATCTCTCCTTCAAGCAGCGATTAAATAGTTTTATCAAGATTGGTGATAATTCCAGGCTGATGTTCTTAACCACCTGGCTTTTATACAAACCTGTAGCTTTCTTAGAGTTAAGGTTTTCGATAAGTGTGGAATCTTCCCGTGTCGTGAGAGAGATATTACTAATTATTTTTCTCCGTAAGGAAAGGGGTCAGGTAAGTAGTGGCCCATATTATCTAACGTATAATTAGAGATAAGAAACTTTAGAAAAAAGCCGTGCCTAATCTGACGGGGATTAAATAAACTCAGGACCATTTAGGATAGTTGGCACAGGCATTTTGCCTCTAGTGAGAATTCTATTCGAGAGTTTCCAGAACTCACAGGAACCATTTCTCTTTTTGCTTTTGTTGTGGTGTCCTCCCACTAAAGAGTCTATGTTGGACTCTTCCGCCTACTATAAGATTACTAGGAGAGAAAGCCTTGGGGGAACAGTCGACCAGACTGTTTATTTCTGTCGAACTCTCTTCCTCGGCAGAGAGGAACTCGGACGAAACTTTGCCCTGCGGCAAAGCTTCGTCCGGGGAGGTAGACAGGCCCTGAACCCGTTTATGCGGGTTCGAAGGGAATATTTTTAACCGAGCCTACGGGCTTGGAGAACCCACAATAAATCGGCCTTGTGCCACATACGCTCTCGTGGTGGTGGTGGGGGGGGCTGTTAAATATTAACAGTCGCACAGACTGTTCGTAATTGTCGAAATCTCTGCCTTGAGCAAAGAAGAACCCGGACGAGGCTTTGCCGAAGGGCAAAGTTTCGTCCGGTGAGGTAGACAGACAATGAACCCGTTTATACGGGTTCTAAGGGAATTTTTTTAGCCGAGCCTTCGGGCTCGGAGAACCTACGGTAAACTCGGCCTTGTGCCACATACATTCCTCGCGAGGGAGGGGGGCTGTTAAATATCAACAGATGAACAGATCGTTCTATCGGTCTGTTACTGTTCGCAGCTGCTGTCGAACTCTCTGCCTTGAGAAGAGAGGAACCCGGACGAGGCTTTGCGGAAGGGCAAAGTTTCATCCGGGGAGGTAGACAGACCCTGATCCCGTTTATACGCGTTCAAAGGGAATATTTTTGGTCGAACCTACGGGCTCGGAGAACCTACGGTAAACTCGGCCTTGTGCCACATACATCCTCCGTAGGAGGGGTGGGGGCTATTAAATATCAACAGTCGAATAGTTCGGCGTTGCTGGTGAAACTCTCTGCCTCCGGGCAGAGAGGATCCGCAGACGAGGGTATGTCGAAGGGCAGAGTCTCGTCTCGGAAAACAGCTACCCGACACCGTTTTATACAAGGTCTATGGGGAATTTTTGGCCGAGCCTACGGTCTCGGATTGCTCAACATTAAACTCGGCCTTGTGCCACACCTGACCTCGTGGGGAGGCTGGTAAGTATCGGCAGACGAATAGATTGAACGCTGGTCATCCGACCCACACTCACTAGTCGTGTAATACTCCTCTGTTGTACTTACTGTTTAATATATGATATATCTGCAACACTTGTTTTGTTATTTCTTTAACCATTTACTTGGTCACAACAGCTTTCAATCTTGACTTAGACTAACAATGTACGACAGGTCTTTACATTTTCTAGAACTCTCTGGCAATGACTGAGGGCAGTTCTGAATGCTGCAAGAGTCGACTGCACTGGTATTTTTTTTGTATTTTTTTTTGTATTTTTTTTTTGTATTTTTTTTTTTTTGTGGTCGATATGGTAGTGTCTTTTACGGTGAGCAATGCCTGCAGCACATCCTAAAGTGAACAAGGCCTGGCTATATGGTTTCTGTTGGTAATTCGTTTGCGATTAAACATTCCAGATCTGAAAAAATCTATTCAGAAATGAGGGAGGCAGTACTGGAAGTTCTATTTTTGAATAAATTTGAACGAAGAGCTTTCCCAGTCAACTTTGACGTACCGAGGAATCGTCCTATGATATTTGTAAATGTTTCCTTGTAAGGAAACGACTAATATTACCATTACAGAAGCTCAACATCTTCTGCAAAGTATTCCAAGAAACAGGAGTCAAACTAAATCTTTCCAGAACAGAGACGACTACATCCGCGTCCTGGGTAAGACGATAAACTACATCCGACAGCAAGGCCTCTGATCAGCAGGTTTTGATGACCGTGGAACCACCTCTTAATTGCTGGTGTTCCCAGGTCCACCCTGACTTGGGGTCGTAGCACCTGGTAGGGTCCCAGATATGGGTAAATAGTTAACTCCCAAACTGGGGTCAAAACATTATGAAAGTATAAAAATAGGTTTTTTATACCAACAATGCTTTTGGGGGGAAAATTATTACCAGCAATACATTAGTATCAGCAGTACATTTTTTAACAATATTACCAGTAATACATTTTTTAAAAAATATTACTAGCAATACATTTTTGAAAAAAAATATTACCAGCAATACATCTTTGGGAAAAAATATTAGCAGCAATACATCTTTGGGAAAAAAAAATACCAGCAATACATCTTTGGGAAAAAAAAATTACCAGCAATACATTTTTGAAAAAAAATATTACCAGCAATACATTTTTGTGAAAAAATATTACCAGCAATACATCTTTGGGGAAAATATTACCAGCAATAAATATCTTGTCCGCATTAAATAATCCATTGAGGTTGATATACCGTAAAACAAACCAAACGAAACGAAACCAAATGAGAAATTATGATCTGGAATTGGAATCAAAGCAAATATGGCACCTAATCCAAAATCCATTATAAAAATGCCGGAAGTGGAATTTGTAAAAGGAATCGACAGTAGTTGGGATCACCAAGTCATTGCGAACGATCCTTTCATTAGAGCGATAGTAAGTTTTGAATTCAGAGTTTTCCTTTTCCTGGACCGGTTGCCACTCAGGCTATAGAACCGCGTCTGTCTTACAATTCACTAGTAGAAGAGATGGATTAATACCTTTCGTTTGATTTGGTTTGGTTTGTTTTACGGTATATCAACCTCAAAGGGTTATTTAATGCCGACAAGATTTTTTATTGCTGGTAATATTTTTTTTCAAAAAGCATTTCTGGTAATATTTTTCTAAAAATGTATTGCTGGTAATATTTTTTTTTCTTCAAAAATGTATTTATGGTAATAATGTATTACTGATAATATTTTCCTTAAAAGTGTATTGCTGGCAATATTTTTCCTCAAAAATCTATTGCTGGTAATATTTATTTTCATCAAAAATCTATTACTGGTAATAATTTTTCCTCAAAAAACCAATTGCTGGTTTTAAAACCAATTTTTACACTTACATAGTGCCCCGACCCCAGCTTGGGGGGCAACCACCTGTTCATAGTTGTGATCCTAACAGGTGCCACCACCTCGGATCAGGATGGACCCGGGAACACCAGCAATCAAAAGGCGGCTCCACACTACTCAAAAAGCCCCTGACCAGCGGCTGCTGGACGCAGTTTATCGTCTTACCCAGGACGGATTCATATCTTTCCCAAGGGTATTAGTATGTAAGTGAATGCAATGAACTCGACTGAAATTCAAACTCTATTCTCTGATTTCTCAACCCGAACCGCAATCCATGACTCTACAGTGTCTCCGTAGAAGTATCGATCTAATACTCCTTCGGTACTGCTCGGCCCGTTTCCACCGAATCTACCTAGCTCAGCGAATAATAGGCTAGTGGATTGAAGCGAAGGTCGTGAATTTGGTGGTATAGTAATTGTGAGTACAATCCTCGAGCCCGGCAGTACAGACTCAAGAGTCAGCAGAAAAAGACCGAGCAATAACTGAGCAGTATGAAGAAAAGAAAAAAAACGAGTTATCTCCCCTTAGACATGGAAAGCGGAACAAGAACAATCTAAAGCCATGATTATCAACCGGCGTGTGCCGGCAGACACTAGTTTGCCACGCCGATCCTCTTAAGTGTACCGCGAAATATTGTCACGGCATATATATATATGCCTCGTGGGGGCAGGGAACGTAAGAGAAACTCGGATGAGTTCCACCACGGAATATGTCATCGAGCGGCGTTATATTCGTCACCGCTCCCGTTTGGTACAGCTGGCATGACGTTTGCCTGATAACGTACTGTCCGGGTTTCAATTCTCGGTAGTGGATGCGCACTGCTGATGTAGTCCCAAATATAGGACGAAACGGCCGTCCAATGCATTCTGTCGAGGTTTCTTCTAGACTCTAATCGATTAATTATATATATATATATATATATATATATATATATATATATATATATATATATATATATATATATAGTTACTTAATTATCATTACATATGTGTTATCATTATATATATGGATGTAGTAACGGTACAGCGTTAGTATCTGAATAAGTATTACACTTTCTTTTTCAAATAATTCTTTCACTATTCTTTGACGCATACTACCTGCATTAAAGGAATCATCCCTGCTATGATTACCCACCTGAAGTTGCTCATCAAAAACATCGACTATTTTTTCCCGCCGTAGAGCACAGAAAAGTATGATTGGATTCAAAATCCCTTCAAAAATGTTCCTTCTAATATTGATCTTCAGTTATGTGAAGAACAAGAATTGGCCATCATTTCTAGTGATCAAGGGCTCAAAATAAAACATTCGGCAGTACCCATTGATAGATTTTGGATTTCAAAACAAAAGGAATATTCCACACGAACTAAAAAGGCTTTATGAGTTTTATTGCAATTTTCTACTTCTTATTTATGTGAATTAGGCTTCTCAACAGTAAATAACATCAAAAAATAAGAAGCGAGAAAGACTACACTCAAATGAAGAAGAAACGAGGGTCTGCTTATCACCCATTGATACATTTTGGATTTCAATACAAGAGGAATATCCCACATTAGCTAAAAAGGCTTTATCAGTTTTATTGCAATTTTCTACTTCTTATTTATGTGAATTAGGCTTCTCAACCCTAAATAGCATCAAAAATAAGAAGCGAGAAAGACTGTGCTCAACTGAAGAAGAAATGAGGGTCTGCTTATCACCCATTGATACATTTTGGATTTCAATACAAGAGGAATATCCCACATTAGCTAAAAAGGCTTTATCAGTTTTATTGCAATTTTCTACTTCTTATTTATGTGAATTAGGCTTCTCAACACTAAATAACATCAAAATAAGAAGACAAAAAGACTACGCTCAACTGAAGAAGAAATGTGGCCCTGCTTATCGCACATTCGACCAAACGTTGAAGAAATCGCAAAAAAATCACCAGGCACAGGTTTCCCATTAAATAAGCTGCACAGATAGTTGAATAGAAACACTGAAATAAAGTAAGTTCATATTTGTGGTGGTGTTTTTAAATCTATGATTTTATTTCATAAAATTTAAATGTATACCCTTTAAATATTCTGCTACGTTTGTCGTGATATTTTCAGTTGCTACTAGGTGTGCCGTTGCTTAAAAAGATTGAGAGACACTGACCTAGGGTTCAATTGGAATTTCCCTGCAGGTTACTTGAAACGAAGAGCAACTAAAGAAGTCCGAAAGACACAACAACCGGAACGCTGTAATAACAACAAAGATGAGGATATTAGTAAATAATTATAATTCTCCATCCCAGAATTTCAAACAGAAATATTCCAAGCTTTTTGTACGAGAAGGGATAAAGAAAGTATTCAACTGGCATTTAAACTCGACACCTTATCACACTTTCCACACTGATATCCACTACGCTACAAACGCATCGAAAAGTTGAACTATACTTATGTACATAAAGATCTTTAAAACAAGATGTTGTTTATTACTGTAAATATTAGTGTATGTATACTAGTATGCGTACATAGATATATACATATATCAATGTATATACATATGTGTCTAGTTGCATGTGTCGGAGATGAATATCGGTCTCCCTATTTGGACGTGCCGATAGGGGTAACCAAAGGCCTTTTCTCTTCTTCTTTTACTTTAAGTAACACTAAAATCTACCGAAAAAAAACACGTTTGGCCACTGTGATGTTTATTTAAGATACCTCCTCTCGCCCACCTCCTCCTCCATTCGCCTATATTTTTTTTTATTTTGTCACATGAATTTCGTCGCAGGTTCCCCACTTTATACAAACACATACGCATATAAAAGTATAACTAAAAGCAAACTTCCCTTCACAAGCAGAAGGGTTTCCCACTTCAAGTCTGCGTCTCTTCTCCATATTTCCAAGTTTATAAGGGGATTTATGTGAGGGGGATAGGGTGGCCCTGGTTATAGCCGGAACCTTTCAGGAGTATCTAAACTGCCAGCCGTATACAACTGCTTTGTAAGATCAATGGTTAAAAATGCTTTTGAGCGAGCGACGCTTGTAGATCTTGGCGGAGACAATCCTTCTTCGAACCGTGTGGACTGGCGCTACCTAATCACAAACAAAGAACTGTACCAAATAACAGAAACCATACCACTTGAGGCCTTTCAATAGCAGCAACAACTAAAATGGATATTACATGTAACTGAAAGAGAAAATAATGAAGCCTGAGTGTCTTGGCAAAGATCATCCTTCTTTGAACCTTGTTGACTGGTGCTACAGAATCTCAAACAAAGAACTGTACCAAATAACAGAAACCATATCACTTGAGGACTTTCAACAGCAGCAACAACTAAAATGGATATCACATGTAATTTGAAAGAGAAAATAATGATATAATCAAGTGACGATAAACTGCATCCGCGTCCTGGGTAAGCCGATAAACTACGTTCAGCAGCAATGCCTCTGATCAAGAGATTTTGAGGAGTGTGAAACCAACTCTTAATTGCTGGTGTTCCCGTGTCCACCCTGATCTGGGGTGGTAGCACCTGTTAGGGTCCCAGCTATGGGTAAATAGTTAACCCCCAAACTGGGGTCAAAACACTATGAAAGTGTAAAAATAGGTTTTAATACTAGAAATACTTTGTAAAAAATTATTACCAGCAATAAATTTTTGAAGAAAAATTATTACCAGCAATATATTATTACCAACAATACATTTTTGAAAAAAAATATTACCAGCAACACATTTTTGAAAAGAAAATATTAGCAGCTATACGTTTTAAAAAAAAATTACAAGCTACACAATTTTTAAAAAAAATTACTAGCAATACATTTTTGAAGAAAAATATTACCAGCAATACATTTTAAAAAAACAAAATTACCAGCTATACATTTTTTTAAAATTTACTAGCAATACATTTTTAAAAAGACAAAATTACCAGCTATACATTTTAAACAAAATTTCTAGTAATACTTTTTTTAAAAAAAAATATTACCAGGAATACATTTAAAAAAAAATTACCAGCTATTCAGTTTTAAAAAATTTCTAGCAATACATTTTTGAAATATTAGCAGCTATACATTCTCAAAAACAAAGTTACCAGCTATACATTTTTTTTTAAAATTCTAATACATTTTTGAAAAAAATATTACCAGCAATAAACATTTCGTCGGCATTAAATAACCCACTGAGGTTCATATACCGTAAAACAAAACAAACAAAATCGATATAATCAAGATGGCGTCATTTCACACTACTTTAAACAAAAGGTTTCTTGAAAGATCGATAACATCTACTGGACTTGAGAAAGCTATTTTCCTGGGAAATTGTTTTATGAAAAAGATTTTTCAATCGACAGCAGCATTGAATAACGATTTAAACAAACGGCTTATAAAGAAATGGCTAAGATGACCAGTTCCATTACCATTTCAGATATAGAAAAGTTCATTTTTTGTGTCGTTCATTATCACTTTATTTATACGCCTTAACTTGACAGTGTTGAAAATATTATGCTTGCATTTTGAAAACTTTGGAAGAGGTCTGAATTATCATCTCAGAATTTCCAGGAATCGAAGAATCTGAAATATTATTGGTTCAGACCTGGCATTTCGACATCACTCCCTTTCCCAACATCGGGACAGAGCTTCCCTGTTTCATTTCTAAAAATATTTCATGTCAATTTTTCTGATGAATTTTCATCTTTGAAACCTAGACTTCATTATTTTAACGGTGTTATGGGTCCTTACCTATAACTACAGAATGAACTCTTCCTAACACTATGTATACTACGCCTCTCAAGAGAGAGGGACGAATCGAGTCGAGCCGATAGTAGCTCACTCCAAACCAGACTGACAGTCATACTAACACCTTACACATCTTGTATTATTATTCCGTATAATATAGGGTGACCCAAAAAAACGGGAACTTTTTAACAATCCAATAAAACCAAGAGTGATGGAAGAAAAATATTTAATTCATAGTAATTGAAACCTTAAAACATGCCATTTAAGAAACAATGATGGAATTTTCATTTTTTTTTTAAATTATGTCCTGTAGATGGCGTACTCCTGTACGAATGCATTCTTGAAATCTGCTGTTGAGATTCCTCATTGACCGCTGCAACATCTCAGCTGGGATACTGTGAATTTCATTCTCGTTACTAAAATGGCGAAATGTTTACTTGCTCAAGGTCACTGTCTCGCAATGTTGCCACTTGCTCATGTCTGGCAATACGCACTTAAAAAATTCCCGTTTTTTGGGGTCACCCTGTATATCTTCGTTATTTCTACTCTTGCGTTTGTGTTGTTCTTCCTTGGTCCTAACCTGGACCATAACAAACGGAGATTGGGAACTGGGTCTCATAATTTTACGGTTGATGGAACCGCAAGTTCTATTTTAATATTTTCTTTTTTCGCACTTCTCACCTGTGGAACTCCTCTCTCTCTCTCTCTCTCTCTCTCTCTCTCTCTCTCTCTCTCTCTCTCTCTCTCTCTCTCTCTCTTTCACACACACTCTCTCTCTTTCTCTCTCTCTCTCTCTCTCTCTCTCTCTGCTACTTGCTTTCCTGTAAACTACAATCTGCAAAAATGTAAATTTAACGATATTCGGCATTTTCTGTGTTCTTGTTCCCTGTTCTTTTATAGTCCTTTATAAGCAAGAATATTTCCCCAGTTTTCTTCACAGTTCTTTTTCCAGCCACAAAAACCTCTTGCGTCTAAAAGGTTTTCTCGCCTTGACTGCGGTGAAATGATTATTTTAATGTATCACCTCGTTCATCCATATAGCAGTGAATGCTGGACTTCGAAGAGGCTTCACATAACCCAGAAAGTAAGCAAAATATCAAGACATTAGAAAATTTAATCTGAAGCAGAGAAAAAACGCTGAACTTTTTTGAAATCATTTCATACCAATCAAGGCAATAAAGCCACTAACACGCAAGGGGGTTTACTGAGCGTGAGAGAATAAGAGAAAACATTATTAAGATAACGATTGATATTGTATTTAGATTTTTTAATATCAAAGTTGATTGGGAAGCAAGAGGCTGGAAAAGAGTTCCACAGGTGAGAAGTGCAATAGAAGAAACTCTTTGAATAGAACTTACGGTTACATCTAGCAATTGTAATTGTAAAATAATGAAACCTCGTCTCCAATATAGTACTTAAATTCATAGGTATGAAGTGCGAGAGAAGAAACTGTCAGCATAGAACTTACGGTTCCATCTAGCCATAACAACTGCAAAATGCTGCGACCTTGCTGTCAATCTAATACTTTCGCTTAAATTCATAAAGTCTCGGTACAAAAGAAGAAAGCTCATCAGAACAATTGCCATGGAAATATTTATAGAAATGACACGCAAAATCTACGCTACATTACTGTGGGAAAGTGACTGAAGCCGAGATGCAAGGTCTAGACCAATAACATTGCAGCTTCTTCTTTCTTATCAAGAATCTATAAATGCATGGACGATCGCTAGACCTATAAATGTGTAAGAAATATTCTGACAAATGAATTTTCCTAAAACGACGCAGCAAACCTTCTCTCCAAGCACGAGACATATCAATTGATTCAATATCATCTTTCCATTTCATGTCAACTGAAAATGTTAGCCTGGGAAGGCACAATAAAGTGACTCTCCCCGAGGCTAGCATCAGCCATGCTGTTGAAAGGTAAAAAGATTTTCTCTCGGACGATTACGAGCAGTTTCGTTTTCTGGGCGTTAAAATGAACAAGGCTTTTCTTGTTCCAGGTAGGTCATCTTAGCCCTATACAGTGAACCATCTTTCCTAGCTGTAGACTTAGCAATTGATTCAATATCATCTTTCCATTTCATGTCAGCTGAAAATGTTAGCCTGGGAAGGCACAATAAAGTTACTCTCCCCAAGGCTAGCATCAGCCATGCTGTAGAAAGGTAAAAAATGGTTCTCTCAGACGATTAAAAGAGAACAGTTTCGCTTTCGGGGCGCTAAAATGAACAAGGCTTCTTTTGTCCCGGGTAGGTCATCTTACCGAACCGATTAGACTTAGTATTAAGATAATATTGCTAGTAATATCTAATCTCTTATATGGCAATCAATATTGGACGATCTGCTTGCAGCTGAAGAAGAGACACGAAGTGACAGAAACGTGTTTGTCCCAACGAATGCTTAGAATATCATGAACAGAACAGGTGAGTGACGGCGAAGGTTTTAAGTAGAATTGGAATCGCAAAGAAACTGGTGCTGAAAACCAGAGATAAGCCCATTTGGGACACGTGATGAAGAAAGAGTATTTGGAGAAATTAACACTCACATCTCATACTAAAGGCAAGAGAAGCAGGGAGAAACATCGAGTAACCTACTTAACAACATTGAGTGAATATATGGTTGAACAATAACAATAGGAGAGACGGTAACGGATCGAATGTTATTTAAACCAAGAAAAGAAGTTGTGAAGAGCCATGTCCGACTACCTTATTTTTAAAATTTTCTAGAAACTACAATTCAACTAAAGAATACTGAAAGCGTTTTACAAAACTTTAAATTTATAAATTAAGTATCATATATATATATATATATATATATATATATATATATATATATATACATACAAAGGAAAAACTTTTATTATTTTATTTAAATTATTTTCTATCTGTTAATTTATTATTTTCTCTTTTCACTTTCATATGTGTATATGTATGCATTTATATATGTATATGTATGTCTGTGTATGTATATATGTGCGTGTTTGTGCATGTGTTAGTATTTTTAGCTGTTACTACGTTCTCCCAACAACCACACATGAAAATCAGGTTGAAAGCTAACAATCCCTCCTCTCCCATATATGTCTTCAATATTGTAGATCCCCAGAAAAGAGATTTTCTTGATCAAGCGTACAGACTTTTGTGTTTTGTTTTGTTTTTGTTTTGTTTTGTTTTTTGTTTGTTTGTTTGTTTTCTTGTTTGTTTTTAAATAATATGGATAAATTTAAATTTAAACCATTTGTAATTTCGGTCTGGTGAGACGGATGTTAAAAACTTACGCATTGACATAAATTATAATTTATAACCATCTTTTTCAATGATGTGATATGTTTTTCCTTTGATGTATATCATATTGCTCTGTATACTATACATCGAGATCTCTTTATGGAGCTTCCCTTTTAATATTTTATATTAAAAAGACCTACTTGGATTATCCTTCCCACTTACGGATTTTATATTATTTTCTATCTATCTATCTACATTATATATATATATATATATATATATATATATATATATATATATATATATATATATATATATATATATATATTAGGTTCGCCAGAAAGTCCTGACTCATTTAGGAAGCGGAAAAAACAACAAATCTTGATCTCTGTCTGGTGGAATTTCCAAGGAGTACTGCATTTCGAGCTTGTTCCCCACAGTCGCGGCATCAACGCTAAACTGTATTGACAGCAGCTCGACCGTGTGTACGACAAACTAAAGAAGGGGTATCGTGCTTTGGTCAGCCGAGGTTGGGCTTTGTTTCAGCAAGACAATTCAAGCTTCGGACACCTAAAAATCCCACAGAGATTATTATTGTATATTTTATTTTTAAAGATATAAATTTTTATCAATACATGCAAAATATATCTTTTGTACCAATTATCTTTGCATGCATTTTTAAAAGGTCAAAAATTGGTGTAGATTTAGATTAAAGAATTTATCCGAAGATAACTACTTGTAAATAAGTAAAACCCTACTTTGGCACTTTTCACACTAACAGACCTCCACACAAGGACTTCGACCCCCATACAGAGGTTTTATTTAAGCAAAAAACTATAGCGAGCCTTATTTTTTTCGAAAAGTTTAAATTCGTAAAACAAATATTCAACACGACTAATGTTGTAACATTTTTTTTAATAAATATATGGGAATTCTCCGGCCCCTAAGCCCCCACCCCCGAGCGTGGTATTGATAGTCTGGTATTTTTCTAAATTTAGTTATTTTGAAACAACCAAAAAAAATAATGAAGTTTATTTTTTAAAGATTGGATAAAAAATTATTTTCCATAAGATAGCTAAAAAATATCAATAAATTGTCAATAATAAACTATTATTCAGATATCTTCCGAGCAACGACGGGTATCCCTGCTAGTTTAGAATTAAAAAAAAAAAAGAATGAAAATGTTATTTTCTTCTATCTTCTGTAGGGGTACAGTAAGAAACTTTAAACATGACAACACGGCTTCGTCTACAAAAGCGTTATACGCGGCAAAACGACTTGGCCTCAGTTTCAAAATGGAGACATGCGCACTTCCTTCATTGAAAATGGCGTCGGCAAGTACACCCGCTGAGCTTTGGTATTATAAAAATGAGATTTTATCAAATATTTTATCTAATACATATTGTTAAAACAATAGTCAACGGTTCATATGACTATACTGCAAATAATTGCTCTAGAGCAAGCACCCAAAGATATTTAGTATGTATAATCTAGTCTGGCAGAGGGCCACAATATAATGAGAATCCAACATTTTCAGAATGGTTTGAAAGCCTTTAGAAGTCGCTCAAAATATTTATTAAACTTAGCCTAGTTTGACACAAGGCCAAGGAATTAGGCATTTAATGAGAATCAAGCATTTCAAAAACGGTTTGAAAGTCTTACTGAATTATCGTGGATCTAGAGAAAACACTCAAACATATATATCAAACTTAGCCTAGTCTGACACAAGGCCAAGGAATTAGGCATTTAATGAGAATCAAGCATTTGAGAAACGGTTTGAAAGTCTTGCTGGCTTATCGCGGATCTAGAGAAAACGCTCAAACATATTTATTAAAAGTCTGGCACAAGGCTACACACAAGTGACGACTGAACTCCTTACACGAGCGAATAATTTGCTTACTAACCATAGACACTATAGTAAACCCCTAGATGAATGTGTGTGGTGGGGTTCGTGACAGAAATGGCTGACACGCATGAGGTAGGTCCGTAACACAAGACGATGGTTTGCCTGACAGATTACCACGATTCCACAACCCACCTTCTACTCTCCCCACCTTTATTAAACCCCTCGCCTCATACGGCCATTGACGGCGTCGGACGGTGTTAAGGGCCTTGTCATACGATGAACATGAATATTTACTAGACTACCCAAGAGAACATTTGTACTTACCAGACTGTTCTATCGAACTGATCATAGTCACCACCTTAGGCACACTCACCCACCCCCAAAATTTATATGACCTTACAGAGGATGTGCCTGCTATCATATGACATCAGTTATCTCAACCTGTTTGACATGTATCCGACGGTGGTGTTTGGTGATCGGTCACGTTATGCTACATACGTTTACTTCAAATAATAATAATAATATTAATAATAATAATAATAATAATAATAATAAGAAGAAGAAGAAGAAGAAGAAGAAGAAGAAGAAGAAGAAGAAAAAGAAGAAGAAGAAGAAGAAGAAGAAGAAGAAGAAGAAGTAAAGCACAATACACCAGCTGAAGCTGCAAAATACTTAAAAAAAAGAAAGCAAAGACAGATGCAACCGACCAGATACAGAAACAATGGCAAGATAAACCGCTTCATGGCCAATACACTGCCCGTACCAAACAAGCTGACGTAGACAAAACCCGTACCCATCAGTGGGTACGTAGTGCAGGGTTGAAAGCTGAAACTGAAGGTTTTATCCTTGCTGCACAGGACCAATGCTTGTTAACTAGGAATTATCAAGCACATATACTAAAATACTGTGTTAGCCCAAAATGCAGATTCTGTGATAAATATCCAGAAACCATTGATCATCTTGTATCAGGTTGCACGATATTGGCACCCACTGAATATAAAACCCGGCATGACAGAGTTGGCCAATATCTACACTGGAAAATTTGCAACTCATACGGGAAGGAAACTGAAAAAAACTTGTATGAACACCACCCAGACCCGGTTACGGAAATAGGACCTGTTACAATTCTATGGGACTACACAATGCACACTGACAGAACAATCAAAGCCAACCACCCAGACATTGTTATTAAAGACCACAAACAAAAAAGTGCCTCCTTATTGATATGACAGTCCCTGCAGATTGCAATGTATCTTTGAAGATATTCAAAAAGCTGTCAAAATACAAGGACCTTGAAATCGAAATCTCAAAAATGTGGCACATGGGAACATCAACAATCCCTGTTGTAGTTTGAGCCCTAGGACTGGTTGGAAAAGATTCCAGTAGATAAATTGAAGGGATTCGTGGAAGTCCATGCTTCAAAGAGATACAAAAACATTGTTCTCACACGTACAGCCCACACTTTACGAAGGGCTTTATCTATGTATTTTTTTTTTTTTTTGCAGTGGAAAGTGTCATGATGCCATTTCTAACCTTAGGTCTCTGGGCGGGACCCGGAAAGAAATGTGTACACATCAGAAATCAAAGGAAATAAAAAAAAAAAAAAATAATAATCGCTCTGACATCATGACTAGGGACCCGCAAAAACAAAATATGCCTCCTTATTGACATGGCAGTCCCTGCAGATTGCAATGTATATTTGAAGATTTTCATAAAACTATCAAAATACAAAAACCTTGAAATCGAAATCTCAAAAATATGACGCATGAGGACATTAACTATTCCAGTTGGAGTCCTCGGATTGATTTGAAAAGATTCCAATAGACTCATTGAAGGAATCCCTAGTAATCCCTAGCCCTAAAGAAATACTAAAAACTGTACTCACAAGTACAGCCCACATCTTACGAAAGGCTTTGTTTATGTAAAAGATGTGTTTTTGTTTCCAAAACTGCTCAGTGGAAAATGTCATGACGCCATTTCTGACCTAAGGTCTCTGGTTGGGGTCCAGAAAGAAATTTGTACACACCAGATATCAAAAGAAATAAAATAATAATAATAATAATAATAATAATAATAATAATAATAATAATAATAATAATAATAATAATAATAATTTGGATGCTCACATCTGAGAGCGCAGTGGCTGCAATACTGGACCGGATCGAATGTAATCAAAGTTTAATTCATTTTTGTTAGGATGTCACATCTAAAAGAAAAACTAAAATATTTTTAATATATTTAAATATATATATTAATTATTTATTATTATTAATATATTTAATTCAGTTATATATATATATATATATTAATTATTTATTAATCATTTCTATCTGTATATCCTTGCTTGAACCGGCTTCTAATGCTCTGAACTGAGCGGCTTGGGGACAATAGCCGTAGTTCGTGGAGGAATATGCAATCGAGCGGCGCTATGTGATCGAGTCTATATCGCGTCTGATTCGTTACCTTTCCGTCGCCGACGCCCGTCTGTACAGTTGGTATGACGTTTGACTGATAACGTAATTGTTTCAATTCTCGGTAGTAGATTCAACATGCTGCTGAGTCCCAAATATAGGACGAAACGGATGTCCAGTGTTTTCTGCATTCTGTTGAGGTTTCTTCTAGATTCGATTAATTACTTAATTATGATTATCTCAAACTATCCTAATTATCTCTCTCTATATATATATATATTCAGAGTGTATCAAAAATTCTTTTATAGATTTTGGGGCGGGTTTCTGACACCAAAATATGGACAAACGTTCATATGAAAGATGGATAAGTAAGAGAAGACCGATTCCATGGCCTGCACGTTCCAGCGACCTCAATCCTTTAGATTTTTATCTGTGGTGCCATCTAAAACAATTGATTTATGCAGCAGACATTAATGATTCAGAGACGCTTCATCAACGCGTCATGGAGGCCTGCGAAACCATTTTACATTGTATGGGAATATTTGTAAGGGTCCGCCAGTCAATGATCCGACGGGTGCATGCGTGTGTAGATGCAAGTGGAAGATATTTTGAACATTTGTTATGAGTTGCTGTGTTGAAATACAATGAATGCCTTCGGGGTATATGTTTATAATGGACATTTTACCATTTTTTTCATGTCAGGAACCCGCCTCCAAAGTTTGTAAAAGCATTTTTGATACACCCTATATATATATATATATATATATATATATATATATATATATATATATATATATATATATAAACAACATGCCTGGCCGCGTACTCAATTCCGGAAAATCCTTGTTGACAACACAATTATACTTAAACATGAAAATAATAAACAAAAATTAAAAATCCTTGAAGCTATATACATAAAACAGTTGAAACATAACCTGAACAAAATAAACTATGAAATCTCCACAAACATTCTTAAATGCCTATAATCTATAGCAGAAGCCATTAGTTTGTACCAATGGCTTCCCATACTTAATACTTCTCGTTTTCACTCTCGCGTGGTCATGTGTGACGTCACGAGCCACGACGCTTTTTTCGCTTCCTTGGCTCGTAAATAAGACTTTGTCGTTACTTTGAGCTTATTCAAACAGCAACGGCGGGCCATTATTGTGGTTTCGTATATGTGTTGTTTGATTTATTAAAATTGTCATCTTTGATAATGGCTTATGTAAGCCGAAAGCTTAGATTGGATTCAAACATGTGTCAATATGGTGTTTTCCTTTCGTCTTTCAACGATAATGTGATTAAGCTTATCAGACAATATAAAAGGAATTTATTTAAAATAAATAGACAAAACTTGTCTATATTATTTAATGAAACATGCATTAATGAAAAATTGCTGCCGAAATATACACAATATATATATATATATATATATATATATATATATAACTGTTTGCCACATAGACAAAATGTAATACCTTTTCCCTATAGATAGATAGATAATGAATAGAAAGAGATAGATAGATAGATAATAATGATTATTAGTTGGGTTTATGTATCTTCACCTTCTGTGTGTGTGTGTGTGTGTGTGTGTGTGTGTGTGTGTGTGTGTGTGTGATTTATATATATATTATTTATATATTATATATGTGCGCTACTTATTGGAAAGCGCTCAATATCAGTGATAGAGCTAACATAGTTATATGGATGTGGGTTTGTAACCCTGTGTTTCAAGCTTTTGCAATCCTCAGACAAACAGTAAAATTCAGCTACAGTTGCACCGAGAACATGGGACAAATAATAAAAAACACAACAGGAAAATTATCAATAAACCACACGAACAAATTAAACCCACGTGTAACTGCAGAATAAAGAACGAATGTCCCTTAAACGGTAATTGTTTACATAACAATGTAATATACCAAACCACGATAAAATCACCAGATAATGAAGTATACAATATATATATAGGAGTAACTGAAGGACCCTGGAAACAAAGAAATTATGCACACAAAACATCTTTCACAAATAGTAAATATGCGAACAGCACAATGCTTTCTAAGTATATCTGGGAAATTAAAAACAAAACGCACATCACAACAAAAATATCCTGGAAAATAAGGAAAAGATCATCAGCCTACAACAACCAATCAACAACTTGCAAACTTTGCTTGGAGGAAAAATAGCTATCATTACCTTCCCAGACCAAAATAAATTATTAAATAAAAGATCCCAGCTCATCTCAAAATGCAGACATGAAAACAAATTTTTACTACGTTACTTAAAAATCGAAAACGGAAAAAATAAAACAAAATAAAATAAATAAACAAAATGACAATAAAATAATCAAAATAAATTAACCCAGACAAATTACCAAATCACACCTGTTAGAATAGACGAAATAGAATAAAAAATAAGAAAGAAAATCAATGAACCCAAATAAATAAAGTAAATAATAAACAAATCAGCAAGCCATTATGACTAAAATATTAGTTAGACTATAAAAATCAAGCCAAAATTCGGACGAAAAAAATAGCAATAACTGTTATATAACGATAAAAGGAAAAAAATATTACATTACTTAAAAATCGAAAACCGAAAAGAGAAAATATACAGTATAGCAAGTAAAATAAATTCATCCAAATAAATAAATAAACTAACAAACCGATCCCGATAAACTAACCGTTAAAAAAAACAAATAAAGATAATCAATCCAAATAAATACATGAAGTAATAATCAAATTAAACTTCAACAATCAACTCCAAAATTGAATAAATAGCTTTATCTTCCCAAACAAAAACAAAACTATTAAAAAACCGATATAAACAAATTTTTACTACGTTAATAAAAACACCGATTAAAATAAAAATTAAAAAATAAATAACTATATAAGATAAGAAATAAAAATAAAAACAAGTAAAATAATTTCACCCAAATAAACAAATAAAAGACTTCCGGTAAAATAACCGCCAAAATAGACTACCCACAATGCACCACTGAACTGTATATATAAATAGCCGAGAAAAATAACAGCACTCGTGGCCTGACGATTACATCTAGCATGAAACAGACTGTCGCTTCTAAGTGTTGACTTCTATGTTCACTTTTATATTTATATATATATATATATATATATATATATAGAGAGAGAGAGAGAGAGACTAGTGGCCTGACGATTGCGTCTAGCATGAATAGCATAAAACAGCCTGTCGCCTCTAAGTGTTGACTTCATTTTTCATATATATATATATATATATATATATATATATATATATATATATATATATATATATATATCATGAATATACATTACTTACTCAACGGTCAGTTGGTGCTTCCAGATTGAAAACTGACCATTGTAAAATGTAAATATCGGTATTTATACCGCACTCCAGGGCCTGTGAGTAGGAGATCCACCCGGTATTTTGTTCCGGGGCCCAAGAACTAAGAAGGGTTCCCTAGCAAACATGCAACACCTACCCTCTCACTTGAGAATAATCACCTTCCACTACCCGCAGCCCGACATACATTTACATTTACATACTCAAACATCACTATACTTATCACACCGCACTTACTTCTATTGATTAGTATTTATTAGTAATTATTGCAGGCCTAGTTGTATAAACATGATAACACCAAGAGTATCTACCTACAGCCCCAGGTAGATGCATAGATGCGTAAATTAGCGTAATGTTGGGACGAGTGCACACCAGAATTTGTGCGTCATCATTTGCCTGTATGTATTATTATTTTGTTTCGCAAGGACTTTATGTATTTTCATTTTTAGAGAGTTCAAGATCTTGAGGCAGAAAACCGAGGATGAATGCTTCAATTTGTGTTGGATTACTTTAATGATATTGACATGTATTCGCCATAAAGCTTTGACTTTAATAATCCAAAGAAGCGTACGAAGATTGTAACGCGGCACGAACAAACTGGCAAGCCTTACCAGTGAGCAAATCAAAGTATTATAGACTAACCCAGAAACTCTCCTGGTTTAAATCCAATCAAGAATCTGTGGTCAATCTGCAAGAATCAGCTTCGTGGAATGAACATACGAAGTACTAACATGTGCACTTTTGCAGTGGTGTGCAGTAATATGAATCTATTTTCGGGGAGTATAATGGAATTTGTTTGGTTTTGAAAAATATTGCGTCATTCGTGATTGCATTAAATTTTCATCACGCCCATATAATATTGTCTCGACTGTCGATTAGTTGTCCTCCGGCCATTGTCTGCGATGGACGTCACCCCAAAGAAGCGTAAAAAATTATACCGCTTCATGAACACACTGGCAAGCCTTACCAGTGAGCAAATCAAAGTATTATAGACTGACCCAGAAACTCTCCTGATTTAAATCCAATCAAGAATCTGTGGTCAATCTGCAAGGAACGACTTCGTGGAATGGATATACGAAGTACTAACATGTGCACTGGGTCATGTTTCAATGTAAAAATACGAAAAAAATAAATAATAACAGAATTATTCGTTTTGTTTCAATTAATTTACACAAGGGTGTACATCTTCTGATAATAAAACTTGTGCCTTATGAGTGTCAGATTCTCTAGGTCTTTATTATGCGACTTAAAAATTTCCGCTGTCTCTTTCCAATTCCTTTTCTTTCCATTTTCCTTGAAACTTCTTCGTTCCTCCCATGTTCAGTCCATTGGATTCTCAGCAGGCTTCTGTAGAACCTATTTTCGTACCAAGTACTATACTTGCGTGTTTATCATTTCTTAACTTTTGTTTTGAAAAATATGTCCGTTTCAAACCCTGTGACATATTTTTTTATCAGTAAAATCATGCAAGAGGATGTGAGGTGGTGTAGCGGATATCAGCGCTGAAAACTGGAATCTGTGAACCGAGTTCAATTTCCACGCGAATCAATTGCGATCACTTTCGCACTAATGCTCTTCCCTCTCAAGCTATGGGTTAAATAGCAGGGTACATTCGGCTGTCTAAAATTACTTCATTGTTTTTCCCAAGAACGAAGAGCAATTCACAGATAACAAAGAAAAGGAATGTGTGGAGAGCCATGACCGTCTACATCCTGATTGGAGATTACATTTCAAAAAAGGAAAATCAAAAGATAAGCAGTGTATTATGAGATAGGAAAGTTTCGTCGGAAACAAAAAGAGGACTGTTATGTGATATCTACCCTTCTGTATGGCAGTGAAACAATCTCCTCAACAATGAAGAGACTGGAGGCAACAGAAATTGGGTTCTACTGAAGCATGCTGAGGATACCATGAGCAGAACGTGAGCAACGACGAGGTTTTGAAGAGAATGGAAACTTATACTTAACATCATCTCTCTCATTCTCGTTCTTGTTCTCCTTCGTTCTCTATCTCTTGTTCTTCTCTCTATCTCTCTAGCTCGCTTTTTATCTCTCTCTCTCTCTCGTTTTCACTCTCTTTCTCTATCTCTCGTTTTCTCTCTTTCTCGTTTCCTGTTTCGCACTCACTCGATTCCTCTCTCTCTCTTGTTTTCTCTCTCTCTCTCTCTCTCTCTCGTTATCTGTCCCTCTCGTTTTCTCTCTCTCTCTCTCTCGTTTTCTCTCTCTCTCTCGTTTTCTCTCTCTTTCTCTATCTCTCGTTTTCTCTCTTTCTCGTTTCCTCTCTCTCTCATTTTCTCTCTCTTTTTCGTTATCTCTCTCTCATTTTCTCTCTCTCTGTGTCGTTTTCTCTCTCTCTCGTTTTATCTCTCTTTCTCTATCTCTCGTTTTATCTCTCTTTCTCTATCTCTCGTTTTCTCTCTCTCTTGTTTCCTCTCTCGCTCGTTTTTCTCTCTCTCACTCTCTCGTTATCTCTCTCTCTCGTTTTTTCTCTCTCTCTCGTTATCTCTCTCTCGTTTTCTCTTTCTTTCTCTATCTCTCGTTTTCTCTCTTTCCCGTTTCCTCTCTCTCTCTTGTTTTCTCTCTTTCGCGTTTCCTCTCTCTCTCTCTCTCGTTTTATCCCCCTCTCTCTCTCTCGTTTTCTCCCCCTCTCTCTCTCTCTCTCTCTCTCTCGTTTTCTCTTTCTCGTTTTATTACGGTAGCCTGAATGGCCTTAATGACAGAAAAAAAGGCAACAGAAATTGAGTTCTACTGAAGGATGCTGAGGATTCCAAGGACCGAACATGTGAGCAATGACGAGGTTTTGGAGTGAATGAAAACAAAAAAGAAACTCATACATCACATCAGAGAGAGCCAGTTGAAATTTCTGGCACACGTAATGAGGAAGGTGGGCTTGGTAAATTTGATACTCACAAGACAGATTGAGGGAAAGAGGGACAAGGGAAAATATACTTGATGGGCTTCAACAAATGGATGGCAGAACAGGGTTTGGGAGAAATAACAAAAACACAAAACTCATTACGAGCTACAAGAGAGCAGAAATATATATTAGCAACAAAGAAAAGAATACTGAACTGTCCTCCTATGTGGCAGCAAATGCTGGAAAATCTCCTCAAAGATGAAGAAGAGACTCAAAGCAAAAGAAATGTCCTTCAACAGAAGGATGCTGAGGATGCCTTAGGTCAAACATGTGAGCAACTACAAGGTTTTGGAGGGAACGGAAACAAAAAGGAAACATAATTAACATCAGGAAGAAGCAGTTCAAATTTCTGGGACATGTAATGAGGAAGATGGGTTTGGAAAATCTGATACTCACAGGATGGATAGAAGGAAAGAGGGAGAGGGGGAAGCAACATGTGAAATACTTTATGGGCTTGAGCAAATGGATGACAGAACAGGGTTTGGGAAAAATAACAAAAACACAAAACTTATTAAGAGCTATGAGGGACAAGAAGATGTGAAGGGCCATGATCGCCTATTTCCTGAAGGGACACAGGACATAAAAGAAGAAGAAAAAATAATTTGAAAAATAAACTTATTTACAGGTTTTAACGATGGGAGTTATTGGCTACTGTATGGTTATCTCAAGAAACATGCTGGCAAATATTTTAAATGCTTTCTCTTTTGTCCCAATGAAACAAGATGATTTTTTTAAGCTTTCGGGATTGTCAAAATAGTTTTTTTGTTTCACAATAGAAATTACAAAACCACAATTGACTTACAATTGCCTCTGGACATCATGATTTAAATGCTGATTTAAAATCTCCAACTTGTAAATGATGATATAACGATAAACGTATTCAAAATAATGTTGATTAAAACCGAAAAGCCCTCCATTAAGTTTTCACTCATGTTATTCTGTAACATTTTTGCGACCGATCGCTTTCGTAATAATGAATCTGATCACGTCAGTTGATAACCTTTCCTTGTGCCAAACTTTGATTATTTTTTTTTGTTTTTTTTTAAATGAGATTTTATCTAACAACATTCTGATTAACAAGCTCATCTTACAGCCAGAATATATTTATTTCGTTATTTCGTTCCTCGCTGGCAGTGCTTATGGTCAGATTAAGCTAAGCGTCATATATATATATATATATATATATATATATATATATATATATATATATATATATATATATATATATATATATATAAATATATATATTTTAAAACATTTTTATGTTTAACATTCTTTTTATAGATACAAGTATTTAAGTAAATGCTCTGTTTATAATAAACAGTATTAAATAACATTTACTGGCCTGAATGTCCGAGAAATTTTCATAGAAAATATTCGTCCTCCAAAAGGATTCGAAACTTTATCCTATACGGAACCGTCATATAGCCTGACGTGCCTTAACCGATTCGGCCACTGAGGATCGTTCGGTTGGCAAAGTTGAATTTACTGCTTATAAATTTCAGTCTTCCATGAATCTCTCACGTACATTCATAACTGCTCATGGTGTATCAAATGTAAACAAATGACATTCAGACCGGTAAATGTTGTTTAATACTGTTTATTATAAACACAGCATTTACTTAAATACTTGTATCTATAAAAAGAATGTTAAACATAAAAATGTCTTTAAATAATTGTCGGACTTTGTCCATTTCATAATATATATATATATATATATATATATATATATATATATATATATATATATATATATATATATATATATATATTTAAATAATTTTTTTTGTGGTACAGAATTTAATAATAGCTAGGAAAGGACAAAATTTATAAGGCATTTTTTATAAAAAAAAAACAAAACAAAAAAAACAAACGGTTTCGCCCCAGGACTTTTCAAGTCCCAAAAAAATAAACTTGATAAGTCCTGGGACGAATCCAGAGCATTTGAAGCGTGTGTGTGTGTATATATATATAAACAGATTATCGCCTCTGGGCGTTGACTTACATGTCCATATATATATATATATATATATATATATGTTGAAACTTGACTAATGCATGGAATAATAATGCAAACACAAAATGTACTTAGAATAAAATGTATTGAAACAAGAATGTGTTCACAATATTTACATATAGTCTTTTGTATATTTCTGGGAAGACCGTTCCTGGAGAATGTGTTGACTAAGTCGCAGTCGGGCAGAGTCTCTAGCTGGATCTCTTGATTCGCCTCATGTCTTCCGGTACCAACCATATTTATATCGTCGGTACTCTGCTATGCAAATTAAGTGGATCCTACCACAACACCCCCCTCCCAAGCCCTGGAATCCCTTTTGGATTTCAAACTGGCTTCCTATATGGGATGATGATTATGGTTATTTCTTTGTAGATCCCCTTTGCATACTTCATATGTATATGTAAATCCGCTTAATTTTAATTTTTTTTTTTTTTTCATGCCTTGTCTTTTTTTAGTAGTTCATTCAACGGAGCTCTTAGATTGTACATTCCTTTAATGAACGCTTGATAATAGTTTGCGAGCCCCAGAAAACTCTGTAGTGTCGCCACGTTAGTGGGCCTCGGCATGTCTCTAATCGCAATGAACCTTTCCGGATCTGGAAATCTGCCATTTTTGTTGATTATGTGACCTAAATACTTAATTTCCTCCAAACCAAATTCGCACTTTGATTCTTTGACTTTAAATCCAAAGTCCTGAATCTTTTTAAATACTTGATTGAGGTGCTCTCGATGTTCGTCGACGTTTGCACTCCTTACTATGATGTCATCTAAGTAGGCACACGCAAAATCTAAATCATTCAACATGACGTCCATGGCTTGTTGAAAAATGGCTGGTGCCACTTTAATACCAAAAGGAAGCCTGTTGTACTTGAATAAACCTCTATGCGTGTTTATCCCTAGTAACTTCGAACATTTCTCTTCGACTGGAATTTGGAGATAGGCATCTGATAAGTCGATCTTTGAAAATATCACTCCGCCATTTAGCTTGTTAAAAATCTCCTCCGGACTCGGTAACGGGTAATGGTAGTCCTTAATTACCGAGTTCAACCCTGTCGAAAAATCAACGCAGACTCTGATTTGGTTTGATTTCTTTTTTATGCACACAATCGGCGCAGCCCATGAATTAGATTCTACTTTTGAAATAATTCCCATTTTTTCCAACCTATCAAGTTCTTCGTTAACTTTCTCTACACTTGCGAAAGGCACGTTACGTTTCTTTTTACAAATAGGCATAGTATTTTCCTTTAATTCAAATTTAGCTTCAAACTTGTTACATCTTCCAAGACCAGGTGTAAAGGTTTCCGGAAACTTTTTCTTTAATTCATCTTTAATGTCCTGTCTTGTTTGCGTATTACTTTCTACTTTTCTACAGAAAGAGTTTAACGGTTTATCCCACAATTCGAATGTTTCAATAAAATCTGTGCCCAACAAGTTTTCTCCATTTTTCAGAATGAAAACTTTTATTTTTTTAACGATCCCGTTCAATTTCATGGGAAGTAAAACCTCGCCTTCGAAGTTAATTTCCTTTCCAGTTACCGTTCGAGCGAGTTTCGTTGACTTCATTATTGTAGGCCTTTTTAAAATTTTCCATGTTTTATCGTTCATTATTGTTAAATCTGACCCCGAATCGAGTTGAAATTTGATATTCTTTTTGAGTATTTCAGTCGTCACATATTTCCTCAAATCTCTATCTGATTTGATATTCGAATTTGTTTGTCTAATTCGGCTATTGACTTTTTTCGTTTTACAACACGATCCTTTGTGACCATTCTTTTGGCACACGAAACATTTCTTATTTCTATATTGGCAATTTACCTCCCAGTGTCTTTCGTTACAACGTCTGCAATTATATGGTGGGACCTTTTTTCCATCCTCGTTCTTTTTATTTTCTTGTCTATTATTAAAATACGCCGAATTTTTACTCCAATTTTTTCTGATGGGTAATTTGACTGTTTTTTTATTTTTTAATATAAGCAATGCCAGCTTCTTCGATTTTTTTAGACTCTTTCTTTAAACTTACGGCCCGTTGACACTCCTCTGCTAACTTTTGCAGGGTAAGGTTTTGTTCAGATTCGAGTTTAGACAAAACTCTACGTCTTATTTCGGCATTCTTACTGGATACCAGTCCTTGAGCAAAAATTAAACACTTGAAATCTTCAACCGTAATCTCTGCCAATCTGAAATTGTCACAATGTCTATTCACTATAGATGCATATGTTAAGTAATCCTGATCGTCGGATTTAGAGACATTCATGCATAACCATCGCTTATGCCAAAGCGACATATTTTCTCCAAACAGCTCTTTTAGCAATTTCACTGTTTCCGAGAATTCCAATTCAGTTGTTTTTCTCGGTAGAATAAAATCTACAAATTTGCTATGTTCTGCTGTACCTAGCTTTCTTAGTAATAGACTGACTTTTCTTGAATTCGACCAGTTTTCACAGTCTGTGTAGAAAATATCTTCATATCGTTTAAAGTACGCTTCAAACGTTTTTTCTTCGTCTGGCACATAGTTGAAAGTTTCCAGCGAATTAAATATGGTGTTATTAGAATATGAAGAATTTCCTTCATTTGCTTGATAGTTGTTTAATTTCTCCAGTGTTAACTTTTGAATTTCTAAAAGTCTTTCCTCTTGCCGTTCTTGATATTTTTGCTGTCTTTCATCTTGCTTTACTTGATATTTTTGCTGTGCTATCAGTTGTTCTTGATATTTTTGCTGTCTTTCATCTTGCTTTTCTTGATATTTTTGCTGTCTTTCATCTTGCTTTTCTTGATATTTTTTCTGTGCTATCTGTTGTTCCCTTATTAATAAGGCAAACTGCGATATGGCTTTATAATTCATCCATTTTTAACTGATAGTGTTCATGCAACAAAGAATATACTTTTAATTTGTGTATCCACGGATATCATATAAGCTGACCAAAAAAAATCGAAACAACGTACGACTTTTTAATTTCATGTCTTGCTTTTACATTCACGCCCGTGATAATCAACTTTGGTATTTTTTCTTTTTTCGTGAACAGAGACCGTCGGACTTTTTTTTTCGTTTTCGACTTCTGTTCGCGTATTTTAATGACAACTTCTGATTTTATTATCAGAGGTAATTTGTCACTATATTGTTGAACAAACAAAAAAAAAATTTTTTAAAGTTCGTTACCTTTCAAAGTCGACACGGTGTATTTGTGCTCCTTTTACTTCCATGCATGTTTTTGTAGTCGGCCAGTTTTGTTTTTTTTTAACGGGTGCCTCGTTGTAGATAATTTTTTCAATTTAAAATTACCGTTATTCGTTTACGACACCTTTCAAATTTTTCTGAGTGAACGTTCCTTTATGCTTAGTCGTCCTTTAACGAGTTTACATATCCAGAAGTTCAGAATCCTTCGTCGTTACGTTAAAGTTGGACTTTTGAATTAATAATTTTTTTTCAGCCTGGGTTCTTCAATGACTTATCCCAATTGTTGAAAACTCTCAATTATTAATTCTTTTTTTTCCGTATGGTTCGTTCTACTTCGTCGCCATTGTTGAAACTTGGCGTATGGTACGTTCTACTTCGTCGCCATTGTTGAAACTTGGCGTATGGTTCGTTCTACTTCGTCGCCATTGTTGAAACTTGACTAATGCATGGAATAATAATGCAAACACAAAATTTACTTAGAATAAAATGTATTGAAACAAGAATGTGTACACAATATTTACATATATTCTTTTGTATATTTCTGGGAAGACCGTTCCTGGAGAATGTGTTGACTAAGTCGCAGTCGGGCAGAGTCTCTAGTTGGATCTCTTGATTCGCCTCATGTCTTCCGGTACCAACCATATTTATATCGTCGGTACTCTGCTATGCAAATTAAGTGGATCCTACCACAACAATATATATATATATATATATATATATATATATATATATATATATATATATATACACATGGACATGTAAGTCAATCTGTTTTATACTAAACGCAATGGTCTGACGATTACGTTTAGCAGGAAACAGACAGTCGCCTCTGGGAGTTGGCTTCAATGTCCACCTTTATATATATATAATAAATGCCAATGTCACTGTGTCACTGTGTCGCAATTTTTCAATTAAATGTACACAACTCTCAATAACTAATCTTCTTCTTTATAATAAATGATAATGTCGGTGTGTCACTGAGTCACAGTTTTTCCACTTTATTCCCCGAGGCTGTAGCCATACATACACCATTTTGGAATCAGGCCGACTCACTGATCAAATCAAAAACATTCCGGGTCGAATCCGGACCCGCAATCCTGAAATTTTGGATTCTCAAGCTTTCACGACTGCAATTGTTTTCGGAGTCCGCCATCTTAGCTTCTACTGATAAAAACTTAAATGAACACAACTTTCTAACTTTCAATAGCTCATGTTCAAATTTTAAAAAATTACTGTTCTCAAATTCGTGTCTCAAAATAAAATTGTCCGTGTTTTCAACTTTATTCCTAAAAGCCGTAGTCCAACATATCATACCATTTTGGAATCAGGCCGATTCCGTGAGCAAATTAAAAACACTCCGGACCGGGACCTAACCCGCTATCCTGAAATTTTCGGCGATTTTCTTACGTGAATTTTTGTGACGATATTTTTATAAATAAATTTAGAAATGAATTTGGGAATAATCGAAATTAATTGAGAAATTCATTGAAAGTCAGCCATGAAATAAAAACAAATAATTTAGTGCTGGTAGAAGAATAATCGTTGAACTTTTAAAAAGTAAGCTTGAATATTAATGCAATACTTAAATGCCGCGATCAATTTTGAGTTCTTCTCTAGTTTATTGTTGCCTATCGCATCTACTCCTCCCTACCTATTGTGATGAAGGACCAATCAAGATATATATATAGGGTGCCCAAAGCTTAAAAATCGAAATTCAATCTCTGCTTGATTCTGACATCCCAAATAAGTAGTTGACATCTCGTATTCTGCTTTCTTACAGTAAATAGTCTTTTCTTCTCGCTTTCCCTTAGTACATTGGCCAGCGGCATATTACCTGCGTACACTGAATTTAAATGCAATCTAGAACTTCCTTGCTAGAATTTACAGCATTATTATAGGCTTAATACAATTTTTTATGTATTTATTTACCAAAACCAGAACATGATATATTAACATATATAGATAGATAGATATGAACAGAATGGTATAGAGATAGATAGATAGATAGATAGATAGATAGATAGATAGATAGATATGAAGCAAATGGAATAGATAGATAGATAGATAGATAGATAGATAGATAGATAGATAGATAGATATGAACAGAATGGGATAGATAGATAGATAGATAGATAGATAGATAGATAGATAGATAGATAGATAGATAGATATGAACAGAATGGGATATATAGATAGATAGATAGATAGATAGATAGATAGATAGATAGATATGAACAGAATGAGATAGATAGATAGATAGATAGATAGATAGATAGATAGATAGATAGATATGAACAGAATGAGATAGATAGATAGATAGATAGATAGATAGATAGATAGATAGATAGATAGATATGAACAGAATGAGATAGATAGATAGATAGATAGATAGATAGATAGATATGAACAGAATGAGATAGATAGATAGATATGAACAGAATGAGATAGATAGATAGATAGATAGATAGATAGATAGATAGATAGATAGATAGATAGATATGAACAGACTGAGATAGATACGAGCTGATTGAGATAGATAGATAGATAGATAGATAGATAGATAGATAGATAGATAGATAGATAGATAGATAGATAAATCTGAAAACCTCAGAGATAGATAATTTGTGCAAGCCAATGCTTAAGGGAGATAACTCATACCAGTTAAAACACAGCAATTTTATTAACCTTTGTTTCACTGAACTAAAATACGTCAATCTTCAGCATTATTAGGGATTTAATTCACAAATGCCAGTCAACAAGTGCTGCTTAAAGCTGGGCACCGGGCGGTAGGGGTGAAATAGTGGGCCAACCTAACAAAATAGAACGCATTAATTTTGGAATGGCTTTCATATATATGCTGGACTCTACCGTCGTTTTTCGACGTATGAGGGTCAAACAGCTCAGTTCCTACGAACCGACAGCCAGACACCTGCATTTATGGTTTGATTATAGTGATGCAGGCTTTGTGCAGGAACCAACCACACTTTTTGATGTGATAAATACAAAGACCTGGTGCACAACGTGACACAAGGTCCTCAAATGACCCTCTGCAGGTTTTGAATTCAGAGTTGTCCTTCTCCTAGACCAGTTTCCATCCAAGGCTATAGAAGCCAGTCTGTCCTGCTATTTACCCATAGTTGGAGGAAGAAGAAGAGGATTCACACCTTTCCGAAGCACGTAACTGATTGTAATGGATTTGACTGGAATTCGAACTATGTTCTGCGTGTGTGTGTGTATCAGATACAAATGTGTGTGTGTTAGATATAAGTGTGTGTATGGGTGTTGTCACATATAAGTGTGTGTATGTATGTATGTATGTATGTGAGTGTGTTTCAGATATAAATAAAATATATCTGTGAAAAGGCAATATGAATAAAGACGAAAGTAAAAATTTTCTTCACCAAGGCGTTTCGTCCTCTGATGGACTTTAGCATGGTAAACGACAATATCATTTATCTTCACAAAGTTCATCAGACGATATATATATATATATATATATATATATATATATATATATATATATATATATGTATGTATGTATGTATGTATATCCGATGCGATGAGAACGAAAGTAATATATAAATTCCAACGTTCACAGCATTAGTCCAAAAGAGGGCTCGATAGTGATAGTAGAGCGATAATTATTTATTTATTATAATTTTATCATATAGACAAAACCATTTTACTCACTACAAAGATGTAACTTCGTTTCAGTGCATTTCAATTGCACTTCGACAGGTACGGCTTGCCTAAAAGCAGGATCGTTCATAATCATTTTCGATTCTCACCCGTCGAAGTGCAGTTGAAATGCACTGAAACGAAGTTGCATCTTTGTAGTGGGTAAAATGGTTTTGTCTATATGATAAAATTATATATATATATATATATATATATATATATATATATATATATATGTGCGGGGATAAATTTAAATTTAAATTTTTTTTAATTTAAATAAAATCAAAATTAAATAAAACAATGAGAAAATTTGAATATCACAATAATTTAGATGTGTTTAATATCTAAATAATAATAATAATAAATAGATACACAAATAATAATGATAGAAATATGAACTTTATTTCATTAATAACATTTTTACACGAATTCCTTCGAGAAGATGCAATGAATCACTCACCTGGAGGTTAGCATCAGCCATATTGATGGAAGGTAAAAAAAAGGCTTCTCTCAGTTTTGTTTTGGAGGGGTTAATATTAAGAAATAATTCCTTGCTCCAGTTAACAACAGAAAGTATGCAAATTGTTAAGTCAGCTACCAATTTGGAATAACGTGGGTCTAAGCATAGAGACCAGGGGGCGCTTGCATGAATATAAAAGATCTAGAAGGGTGGCCGTTCAAGAACACTTTCATTTCACGATTCGATAAGAAAGACTGAAGACCAAAACTTCGTCCAGAAATACCATAACCTTTGAAGTTGTGACGAAGACCAATGAAGCAAAAGTTGTCAAATATCTTTGAGATATCCAAAGCAACAACCCGAGGTTCACCATTCTTATCTCGAACTTGATAGACTCTTTCTACAATAATCGTTAACACATCAGCAGTTGACCAAGCTATATTGCTTATCTGAAAGAAGATCCTGCGGGGTGAGATGCTTAACCGATTCAGAGTTGACTAGAGCCTCGAATATTTTGCAAAAAAGAGATAGAAATCTAAAAGACAGGAAAGACAGAAGAGGATTTCCAACAAGAAGGAAACAGTAAGGCACATAAAACCTGATATGTACTTAACAAAACATGTTTGAGAGATTTCTTGCTGAGAATACCCCTTATATATATATATATATATATATATATATATATATGGCCTGACGATTGCGTCTAGCATGAAACAGCCTGTCGCCTCTAAGTGTTAACTTCAATGTTCACTTTTATATTTACACACTTTCTATCTCTGATATTGAGCACTTTATCCCATAAATATAGCACACCTTAAGACTATATTTCTTCATACATATATATATATATATATATATATATATATATATATATAAAGAAGGAATAATATATATATATACATATATATATATATATATATATATATAAAAAGAAGAAATAATTTTTTAAGGTGGGCTATATTTATAGGATAAAGTGCGCAGTATGAGAGATAGAGAGTATGTAAATATAAAAGTGAACATTGAAGTTAACACTCAGAGGCAACAGGCTGTTATATCTGATTGATTTGATGATACAGCCGGTCGTCTGTGAGTGTTGACTTCAATGTTCACTTTTATATATATATATATATATATATATATATATATATATATATATATATATATATATATATATATTGTGTATATTTAGACAGAAATTTTTCATTGATGCATGTTTCATTAAATAATATAGAAAGTCTATTTATTTTAAGTAAGTTCCTTTCATATTGTCTGATAAGCTTATTAACATTATCGTTGAAAGACGAAATGAAATCACCATATTGATACATGTTTAAATCCAATCTAAGATTTCGGCTTACATAAGCCATTATCAGAGATAGCAATTTCAATAAATCAAACAGCACACAGACGAAACTACAATGATAATCCGCCCTTGCTGCTTGAAAATTTTCAAAGTAACGCCAAACTCGTATATACGTGACGCGGAAACGAAAATCGCGTCGCATCTCGTGACATCACACATAACCACGCGAGAGTGAAAAACGAGAAGTATTAAGTATGGGGAGCCGTTGGTATAATCAGGCAATATATCAGACAATATGAAAGGAATTTACTTAAAATAAATAGACATAACTTGTCTATATTATTTAATGAAACATGCCTTAATATATATATATATATATATATATATATATATATATATATATATATATATATAATGATATATATATTACAGATGTATAATGATATCGCACAGATATAAAGAACAAGTAATGATTAATTTAAAAGATAAGAACATTTTACGCGTATATTCTACGACTGCGAGTCGATCTCTTACAAGAAATCCAAGTTTGTGCAGAAGGACATATATCTGACGAAAAGAGCGCTTATTGTTTGATGGCATTTTAAAAGCAAACTGGAAATATTATTTAAAAGTGTTCGTTTAAGATTGGGTGGGAAAAACATGACATTTTACCCCACGATTAGATCCTCAATAACATGACAGGAGTAGCGAATGGCAACTCTCTGTGTGATTGAATAAACGAGAAAAGAGAAGACAAACAGTAGAACAACACGTCTAACAAGCTCCTCCATCTTGTGAGGTCACTCTTTTCGCGCCTTGTTAGTGGCCAGAGTTTATTATTTTCTGGATGATTTTTTTCTCTACACGCAGACAGACTCGATCCCTTTTTTCCTTTTTTCATTTTCTTTCATTTTTTTTAATCTGTCGAGTTTAGAATGTTTGTTTTGTTCTAGCTTTAGACTTCCTCTTTCAACAGTTTGAAAGATCGAATTACAATGCTCTATCAGGTATAATGAAACGGGGGATAAAGATAGATAGATAGATAGATAGATAGATAGATAGATAGATAGATAGATAGATAGATAGATAGATAGATAGATATGAAGCAAATGGGATAGATAGATAGATAGATAGATAGATAGATAGATAGATAGATATGAAGCAAATGGGATAGATAGATAGATAGATAGATAGATAGATAGATAGATATGAAGCAAATGGGATAGATAGATAGATAGATAGATAGATAGATAGATAGATAGATAGATAGCAGACACAGCTTTTTATCACGGCATTCATGTCGCAAAAAAGCGTCGAAGAATATGAACTACCTCAACATTGAGATATGAAAAACAATACAAGGAAAAGAGATGCTACTCCAAAATTGGTATTGAATATTCTTCATCTAAGATTACTAAGACTAAATATATATGCATAGAAATGCATATTTACAACATAGATACATACATTCACACGGATATATACAAATATTTATACATATATACAAATACAAGAAGAATCTGCAATATTATTTGTCCTAACATGGCATCTCAACTTCAGTTAGTTTCTCTCAACTGTGCCATTCTATAAATATTTTCATGGTAATTGTCCTGACAAAATTTCCTCATTTTTACCTAGACTTTATGAATTTAAGCGCAGTACTAGATTGCTCGATGTGAATATGTCCTTGTGCTGATTCAACTTTATGGCTACTACCTGGAAAAGTAGTATAATATTTCATTTGTAGCGTAATAAAACAAAACTAGTAACGGAACAGACCTGGTGATAAAAAACGTGAAAATTGTTGCTGCAAGCTACTATTTGTCGCTGTATTTTTTTAAATAAACGTTCTTATTAGTATTATATGGACTGTCGAATCATTCTAATTGCTCTGCGACTTTTGTATTGAGCACTTTTTTAAAATCTTCAAAAGCTTGTCAGTTTCAGAGTAGATTTTGCGCATTTACTGATCTATGTGACTGAATATATATATATATATATGTGTGTGTGTGTGTGTGTGTGTGTGTGTGTGTGTGTGTGTGTGTGTGTGTGTGTGTGTGTGTGTGTGTGTGTGTGTGTGTGCATATGTATTAGATTAAAACAAAAACATGTTAAAAATCGCTACACAATAGCTTTCAGGTTTCCTCGCTAAGGTTGTGCCTCCTCAGGCTTGTGAGTTTACCTACACTAAAATAAAAAATAACCTTAAAAGATTCTACATTCATCACCATCACTTGATAAGACACCAGAAGTGTTGAAACAAAATGGCTATTTTTTAGTGATTTTATAACATTTCTATTTTATAATTTTCGAATAAATAATTATATTTGCTCTACTCTATATTGAGCACTCTTTTAAATGACAATGGAATTAAACTCTATTTGCTCTTATCCCATACCTGGATATATATATATATATATATATCCAGGTAAGATGAGAAGAAATGGAGTATAATTCCATTGTCCGTAACATTTAATTTAAAAGAGGGCTCAATACAAAGTAGAGCTTATTTTTCTCGGCTATTTATATATACGGGTCAGTCGTGCATTGTGGGTAGTCTATTTTGGCGGTTATTTTTTATTACTTCCGGTAAAATAACTGCCAAAATAGACTACTCACAATGCACCACTGACCCGTATATATAAACAGCCGAGAAAAATAACAGCACTCGTGGCCTGACGATTGCGTCTAGCATGAAACAGACTGTCACCTCTAAGCGTTGTCTTCAATGTTCACTTTTATATTTACACACGCTCTATCTCTGATATTGAGCACTTTATCCCATAAATATAGCACACCTTAAGACTATATTTCTTTATATATATATATATATATATATATATAAATATATATATATATATATATATGAAGGGTAGTCTATATGTGTGTGTGTGTGTGTATGTGTGTGTGTGTGTGTGTGTGTGTGTGTGTGTGTGTGTGTGTGTGTGTGTGTGTGTTAAAAAATACAAAAATAAACGATAAAATGAATATATATACAGATTCGGTATTTTCCAAGCCACCATTTTCCCAAAAAATTATCATCGTATCATCATTTGTATTTACGAAGATAATTTTAAATTAAAAATATCTAATAGATGCATTAGAATGCATTCGAATTTCTCAGAATAAAAAAGTAAAAAACGAACGGGAATAATTGTTCTTCCCGTTCGCTTTTTATTTTTTTAATTCCGCTGATAATTTCGAAACGCTATATGTATTTTTTTAAATTTCTCTTCTCTTGAATTTACTTGCATATCTTTTTTGTGTGTAATTATTTTAACTTTTTATTGTTCATTCATTATTGCAGATTTTAAAAAATAAACTTAATATCTATTCTTCTTTTTTAATTTATTTTACAAAAAACAAATTTCAAACGTAGTGCTGAAAATTTCTCGGTTCGGTCAAGAACGATGTAAAAAAAGGGCTATTATTTCGTCCTTTAGTCAGATTCTGGTCATACTGTGAAAATGTTCAGTAACCTTTCGTATTTTCTTATCTCCATGTTGTGAACAATTCTGATGACGAGCACACTTTTTTAAGCGTTTCACCTCAAGCAAGGCGGGAAGCCACTAGCACGCAAGGGGTTACAGAGAGTTGGAGCGAGAACAAATAGGAGTGATAGAGGAAAGGATGAAGAGAAGGATAGCGGATAGATCAGGGCATCTGGAGATGTCGATTGACATTACATTTGAATAGTTGGAGATTATAGCTATCAGGGAAACAGGAAAAGGGGAAGGAGTTCCACAGGCGAGAGGTGCGAGACATGAAGCTATTGGAGTGGAAGAGACGGCTACATTTAACAGTTTCGACAGTGAACGGGTGTGAGCGAGATGCCAGCCTAGTAGAACGCTTAGATTCATGAAGTCTGGGAACCAGCGAAAGCAGCTCCTCGGAGCAGTTACCATGAAAGTATTTGTAAAAAAGACAGAGGGAGGCGACGGCACGTCTGTAAGAGAGCGACTGCAGACGAGATGCCAGATCAGGGCCAATTACGTTGCATATCCGTCTCTGGATCTTATCAAGAACCTTGAGACAAATATAAGGGACACAGGACCATATATGGCAGCAATATTCCATGCAAGGGCGAATGGTTGATTTGTAGATTTGAAGGATCGACTCCGGCGAGAAAAATTTCCTGGCGCGTCACAGGGCCAGGAAATTTTATTGGAATACATAGTTTTAAGGAGAACAGGAACTAGAGGAAAACTACAGATAATAAAAATAACGATACAGCTGAAATTTGGGTGATGCATAATGAAGAAAGGAGGTTTGGAGAATTTAACACTCCCAGGGCATTTCAGAGGGGAGAAATAGCTAGTAATGTACTTGATAATTTTGAGTAAACGGATCTAGGAACAAATAGCATAAAGAGAAAGAGGGGTCATAAAGAAACAAGTATTGCCGTTATCAACAAAAGAAGGATGCTGTGGAGTACCATGATCGCCAACGCGTGCGTTCGTACGTGCAGAGAATTAAAGTTCGATTAATGAACTTCGATGTATCCGGATTAGGCAGATTAGTATTTTATCCGCCGATAACGATTGACACTTTGATTTGGGGGTGGGAGGGAGCCTCAAATTCACAATGCTCACCACGCAAGCTGATAGCCCATCAACGTACGCCCTCGCACAGGAAACTCCGTGCCCTGCACTTCCCGAACACACAGTCCCCCAAACACACATATATACATACACAAGCACATTCTTGATCCCCAATCACTCCCCCACACGCGTGCACGGGCATGCGCACTAGCCTTCTTGAACACAAATGTACTGGCACACACACACACACACACACACACACACACACACACACAACTGGCCTTCTTGAACACGCAGGTCTGTACACATATCAAGTTGTCTTTCATGAAAAAAAAAAAGAAAATAGTGACATCCAGTCTCTTCCAGTCTGGCATGTAGCGATAACATCAATCCTCTTTAGGGATTAAAATTTTTGTGTGTCAAATTGGATTATAACAATACACACCTTGACATTGTCTTTCTGTCGATGTCTTTTTCTATCGACTAATTCTATTTGTGTCCGTCTTTCTTTTCTTAGCAACAAAAGGAAGACCAACCCAGGTTAACAGATAAAAAGGGAGTCCAACCCAAGGTAAACGATATACAATTGCGTCACACGTGCTGCTGGAAGGATGGGCATAATAGTTGGGTTCCATCAGTATATTTTCTACCGTTGTCTTCTGTTCTGTATTTTTATACTACCCGATAAAAAAAAAGAGATCACTTTCCATAACAGAAATACGGAAGAATAGAACGACTGAAAAATTGTAACAGCAAAAACGAAAAAAGATTCGCGGCTTGATAATTGTAATGAACCATCTCAAAATTTCAAAATATATCATTGCGACTGGCGTGTTACGCTCCAGTGGCCGAGGCAAGAATTAGAAAATAAAATAATTAAGATCCTACGCTTTACCACAATGTTTTTTTGTTTCGTTTTTTTTTTTATAATTTCATATCTTTTCCGGATATAGGCTGTCGTGACACCCGACAGATTTTTTTACTTTATTTTCTTTGAATCGACATGAATGACAGTGGAGTAGTTTCCAGTTGTTTCTGTAACTTTTTAAATTCAGACTAGATTGGCTGCCACTAAGGCTAGAAAGCCCAGTCTACCCTGTTACTTAATGCATAATATATATGTGTGTGTGTGTGTGTGTGAGTGTGAGTGTATGTATGTGTGTGAATGTATTAAGAGTAACTCTTCGAAATATACAGTAAAAAAGAATAAAAATTTAAATAAATTATGAAATAGCTAAAAAAATTATACCTCTGCAATTTCAGTTTCCCTCTGTGAACAAAGATCGTCAGGTCAGGAGATATATATATATATATATATATATATATATATATATATATATATATATATATATATATATAATCATTTACATTAATCTTTGTCTTAGCAATCCATTCCTGAGGATGATCTTGGATGAGATTGAAAGTATGTGAGAAAAATAAAAGAAATAACCAAAACTACGGCGACTTTCTTAATCACTTTAATAACAACGCTAAGAAATTCATCCGTAAATTCGAGAGGATTAAAATAAAAACAAATAAATATAATATGTCTAGATTATTCAATCAAACATGCTTGAATGAAGATATGTTGCGTATATATATATATATATATATATATATATATATATATATATATATATATATATATATATTTAGCTCTTGAAAATACATTTCAATTGAGCACTGTTGAGTGATAAGCTAATTCTATAAACAAAAGCTCTTCAGTAAAATGAATGGAGCACTTTGGCTGATGGCATTTGGTTACATTTGTTAAAACAATACGCTTGATTTAGTTGTGTAAGTCTACCGAGTGAAGATAGCTCTGGCTGACACCAAATTAGTTGTGTTTCAATCCTGGCTTGAGGCATTCGGATGTCTAGTCGCACTGAGGAGCTGTGATACAGCGAAACAGTACTGTCTGTGAATGACATATATATATATATATATATATATATATATATATATATATATATATATATATATATATATATATATATTACCCTGACGATCCGCGTAGGTGAAACCTAGGTATGTTTGCCTGGCTGTTTAGGTTCATAGTTAGATCTGCTCTACTTCGTATATTCAGCACTTAGTTACGTTTGCTTTACTCGTCTTGGAGGTTATTTTCTTTGGACTCTGAGCTAGGATTCTGGACGATTGTTTTCGCCTGAATTACATGTTCTTAGTTCTTTCTTTTTTTATTCCTCATTTTTCCTTGGGTATTGGTTTGTTCATTTACAAGCCAAAATACATAAGGTTTTTCCAAACGAGTATAATTACTTATATTTATATTATATATATATATATATATATATATATATATATATATATATATATATATATGTGTGTGTGTGTGTGTGTGTGTATGTATATAAGTGGATATTGATGTCAACGCCCAATATCAGGCCTGAAGATTGCGTTTC
>OZ038506.1:7768412-7825912 GCA_964036315.1 Acanthosepion esculentum
TATGGATGTGTAAATTTAATTAAAACTAAAAGACAAGTGTCCATTGATAATAATTTATTTCCCCAGGAATATGTTTTTTTCCTGGTTCCTCAGATCACATTTCCAAGTATAAAAAAACATTATGCCTGGAAATGTGATCTGAGGAACCAGAAAAAAAACATCTTCCTGGGGAAATAAAATATAATCAATGGACCCTTAAGGTTGTCTGTTTCTTAAATTTAATTAAATTTATATGCGCTCTGGTTTGACATTGAGCTCTCTGGATTACATCCTCTTTCGTTTGGATTATCCATACGGATTACCAAACTTTTCCTTACTTAACTACACATATATATATATATATATATATATATATATATATATATATATATATATATATATAGTTAAGTAATTACATACATCTTCAATGTTGTATATGTGCACACGTAAACAGTAGCACTTATAAAATCACAAAACATTCAACTCGCACAGACACGTAAAAAACATTACGAAGCATATTTAAAGACACTTCTAGAAACATCAGGAATAATTTGCTCATCCCAGAAACGGGCAAATATATCTATATTTTATATTTGAAAAGTAGACGGTATGTAGCGAAAAGCGTTCGCGACTTCTCACCGATCAGAAGTGTCATGTTGAATTCAAGCCACCCTGGGAAAAAGCTCAGCTGTTAGAATCGTTTTGCTCGCAATACAAGGATGCCATTTTATTTATTTACTCGATTGTAATCTCGTTTCAGATCTCACGTGTCCATTGACACAATCTGCGTTGTCAAAACACACATATAGTCTGACCACAAACTGCAGCTTAGTAAATCACTTTTTTATGCAACCTTGAGGTTACTTTCTATGACATGATGATATTTTACTGTCAAGCCGCTTGGTGTCGTTTTTTTGGCGTCAGTGTTTATATCATTGTTAATTTTAAAATTGTTCTGAACCTTTTTTTTTCTTTCAATCTCTACACTGACTTAATGATTTTGTTGATTTTTTTGTTTATTTTTAAGGTTTTCTTTTTATCTTCATTTTATTTACTTTCCGAATTTCCCTGTCGTAATAAAAAAGATACATCGCATCTCCCCTCTCGCTTTCAACTATCCGTCAGAATGAAATAAAGCTGAATTAGTAAAATAAACCTTCATTTAGTGTTGTTAATATATTAAACCATTTTTTATTTGCATTTGTTTTCTTTCTTTTTTTCTTTTCCTTTACTATCTTTCTTTGTTTCATTATGATCTTCTCTCTTTCATTACAGTTTCTTTCTTTTTATCTTCCTTTGTAGTTTCTTTCTTTCTTTTTTTACTGTTTTCTTTCTTCTGATTTTCCTATTTGCTTTTTTTTACGATTTCTTTCTTTTAGTCTTTCTTTCCAATTTCCATTTTATTATTTCTTTATCGTTTCCTTTCTTTCTTTTTCTTTTCAGTTTTTTTTCTTCTTCTTCTTCTTCACTATTTTCTTTCTCTCTTTTTTTCTCTCCTGTTTCCTTTTTCTTTACGGTTTCCTTTTTTATATTTTTATTTTTTACCGATTTTGTTATTTTTCAGCGACCTTAGTGTTCTTTCTTTTTACCTTCCATTTTAATTATTGTAATTATAATACCTCATCTCAGAAATATAGAGGCCGAAACGTTATGAATATGGCAATGAAGATGTGGATAACAGTCCGGATAATGTAAATAATACAAATAATCATAATACCTCATCTCAGAGATATAGAGGCCGAAACGTTGTGAATATGTCAATGAAGATGAGGATAACAGTCCGGATAATGTAAATAATGCAAATAATTATAATACCTCATCTCAGAGATATAGAGGCCGAAACGTTGTGAATATGGCAATGAAGATGAGGATAACTGTTCGAATACTGTAAATAATGCAAGTAATTATAATACCTCATCTCAGAGATATAGAGGCCGAAACGTTGTGAATATGGCAATGAAAATGAGGATAACAGTCCGAATAAGGTAAATAATGTAAGTAATCATAATACCACATCTCAGAGATATAGAAGCCGAAACGTTGTGAATATGGCAATGAAAATGAGGATAACAGTCCGATGTGATGTGTGTATGTGTATATATTTATGTGAGTTTGTGTATAAGTGTGAGCCCTCAACAACTCTGCAAGCATGTCTGTCTTGTGTGGGTGAGAATTGTGAGTAGGGCTTGACTTATGGGGTTATATATTAATTCTGTCTATGTTAAATTTGTGGTTAAGCCCGTCTGGACGAAGTGTTTATATATATATATATATATGAACAACCCTTACACACAACCACACACACACACACACACACACACACACACACACACACACACACACACATATATATATATATATATATATATATATATATATAGTTAGAGAGAGATATAGTGAGAGAGAGAGAGAGAATGAACCGGGTGTGTTAGTCTGGACAATCTTCCAGCGTCTATAAAGTCATCCCATGGCGCATGCGCGTGTTAAAGAGCCACTGACAACTAAGTCAAGCGAAATCGGAGGCACGAAGGCGGGCTCCCCGTGCCTCATGACCAGCTACTTCGGGTAGATGGAGCTCCGGGTAGGTAGTCCATCTAGGAGAAGGAAAACCCTAATTTATAACCTCCACTAACTTGCAGACATATTCGATCACGAAAAGGTTATGAAAGTAAATCCAGACAGAAAATCATAGTGGAGTGCAGCGCTTGGCTGTCAACGAGGGTTAAAAAAAAGGTATAAACTTAATCAATGTAAAACAAAGAGCTAACTTTACACACTTTTAAATAGATAGATAGATAGATAGATAGATAGATAGATAGATATGAAAAGACTGATAGATAGATAGATAGATAGATAGATAGATAGATAGATAGATAGATAGGTATGAAAAGACTGATAGATAGATAGATAGATATGAACAGACTGAGATAGATAGATAGATAGATAGATAGATAGATAGATAGATAGAAAAAGACTGATAGATAGATAGATAGATAGATAGATAGATAGATAGATAGATAGATAGATAGATAGATATGAAAAGATAGATAGATAGATAGATAGATAGATAGATAGATAGATAGATATGAAAAGACTGATAGATAGATAGATAGATATGAACAGACTGAGATAGATAGATAGATAGATAGATAGATAGATAGATAGATAGATAGATAGATAGGTATGAAAAGATAGATAGATAGATAGATAGATAGATAGGATTCTGTCAATTAGAAGTTAAATAACGCCCCCGGCCATATAAAACGGCGAAATATGCACTTGTATGCCACTGCAACCTGTGTAATCACGATTTTGAACTTTAAAATTTCGTTATGATAAAAAAAAAGAATAATATATTTTATTCATAATAAGATGCATTGAAAATACTATGATCTAGGAATCCTCTTCGAATAATATAAATCAATCTAATCATTTCTGCGATATGTTTTACTATGTATTTTTATGTTATAAATAACGAAATGTATCATGTTATGGTAATTTTTACATTTCTTTATCTGTGTATTGCGCTTTGGTCGGATATATGGCAAGTAAGTCTACCTAAGCTGTGTGTGGTTTTATAGCTAGCTAGAAAAATAGATAGATAGGTAGATAGATAGATTCTTTTCTTAATATTCTTACTATTTAAAATGTCCACTAAAACTAAATATACATTGCTTACAAGGCATCGTGTATTGATTGGCCACCACAACAATGAGATGCGACTTCGAACAGAAATCGACGTGTCAAGTTGCAATGATGTTTTGCTTTTGATAATATCGGAAAGAAAAAGATGGGGATTTCGGGCAAGACGTGACATGGCCATATTTTTCCAAAGATGTCTAGTCCTCAACCACACATCCCAGGACTCCTGCCACACCCAACGACTACGTTTCAACAATCCATTCCTCCATCCGTGCCAATGACAAAATACACTAACACACACACACACACACACACATATATATATATATATATATATATATATATATATATGTGTGTGTGTGTGTGTGTGTGTGTGTGTGTGTGTGTAAACGCAAAAACTCAAGACACGTTTATTTATAGGTATATTAAAGCTCCCTCTTATCCTCTTTCGCTATCAATCTCTCTCTCTCTGTCTCTCTCTCTCTGTAATTATTTATCTTTGTATTTTTCTCTGTCGCTCTTTCTCTATCTGAATATATATATATATATATATATATATATATATACATATATATATATATATATATATATCATTGTGTGCACACTTATATGTGCATAAATATATAGATGTGTGTGTGTGTTTCTCGCTTTTTATCTACTCTAGTCTATATAACTATCTAATTCATTTAATTCATATCAATTTATCGCTTTTTATATCTATCTATCTATATATATATATATATATATATATATATATATATATATATATATATATATAAACGCAAAAACTCACGTTTATTTATAGGATATCAAAGTCCCTCTTATCCTCTTTCGCTATCAATCTCTGTCTCTATTTCTCTCTCTCTGTATCTGTAACTATGTCTTTTTTCTTTGTCGCCCTCTCTGAATATATATATATATATATATATATATATATATATATATATATATATCTTTGTGTGCACACTTATATGTGCATAAATATATGTGTGTGTCTTTCTCGCTTTTTATCTATTGTAGTCTATCAATATAACTATCTACTTCCATTCATCTCAACTTTTCGCTCTTTATATATATATATATATATATATATATATATATATATATATATATATATATATATATATATATATATATATATTATAAGGCAGGCAGGCATGGTGGAGTAATGGATAACGGCTTGGATTGAGTTCGAATTCCAGACGAATCCATTACATTCACTTCTTCTACCTCCAGCTACGGGTAAATAGCAGAACAGACTGGGTTCTATAGCCTTGGATGGCAACTAAGAGGACAACTCTGAATTCGAGAACTCTGAAGTCGTTTGGGGACCCTGTGACACGTAGTGCTCCAAGTCTCTGTATTTGGCCCTTCGAAAGGTGTAGATGTTTCTGCACAAAACCTTCACCACTATAATCAAATCTCATGTGCTGGTGTCGGGCTGTCAGTTTCCTAGGAACTGATCTGCTTGACCCTCATACGTCGAATATATTGAGTCACTGTCAGTCACTGTGAGTTTATCTAAATCTAAAAATAAACACGCTAAAATTCACCTTCATCGTGAGCCGACGGCTTAGTGGTAGAAGTTCCGACTGACGCCAATTCAGTCAGGTTTCGATCCTAGCTAAAGGCAACCGGGCGTCTAGCCACACTGATGAGCTGTGAAACAGCGAAACAGTCCGTTTGTGGATGACAAATATATATATATATATATATATATATATATATATATATATACTACAGTGAGTTTAACCCTGTACAAGGCCAGTAAGAGGCAGTTTATGCAAATAGGATTGGAAGTTAATGGTTAACCCTCGGATTAAACAGGTTAAAATTGTAGTGACCGGGGAAACACCCTCTTGGGAGTCGGTTCCACAGAGTAGCGGTTCGCGGGAAGAAACTGTCCGAGTGAAACTTCTCACCTATTGAATATGTGGGTGGTTTGCTACAATGTGCCGCGAAGGTTAGAAATGGTGGAATCAATGCATGACGAGTCCGATCACTTTCCATGGAAGCAGCGATAGAGCAGTGAGAGCCTTACCACATCAAATTGGAGAATTGAAAATTATTTGTCATCTAGAAGAACTCTGAGACGATTGGGCAGCTATCGTCCACAGTACCCCATTTTAAGCCTAATTTTGCTCTTCTAAAGCTAGAGGATAGGATAAAGAGACAGGTACTTACTGGAGCGTTACAGAGAACAGATCGTTTTTTCTTGCATCGTCAGCGATTTATCGTACGTACGAGGTCCACTTGTGGTCAGGGATAAGCTTAAAACCCAATAGTCTCTTAAGGCACGTAGCCTTCCCGAGGGATTATACATTAATCGTGACTGGTTGCGGTTCGGGGTCCAATCAGCAATGGGGGAATGTATCTAGTTTAATTTTCGCGGCATTAAATGGAACTAGCTAGTTTTTCCTCCACTGAGAAAATCTCTGTTCATCATGAATTTTGGAGGTGCACCCACATATCGTCTTATCATCGGCATAGATATTCGTAAATTATCTGAGTATACTCTTAGTCAAATCATTTATCTCAAGTAAAAAGAGGGTTGGTCCGAGAAATGACTCGTGGGGGAAGCGCCTGTGTTGGTTGCTAGTTGCTAGTTAACAACTACCTTCCCGTTAGGAAGGACCTTATAATATATATATATATATATATATATATATATATATATATATTCTAGACTCGATGAATTATGATTATCTCAAATCCTACTAATTATTTCTATCACTTGTACATCCTTGCTTGAACCGGCTTTTAAGGCTCTGGGTGGAGCGGCTTGGCGATAGTAGCCATAGCTCGTGGGGGCACAATCGTATGGGTAAGGGAAACTCGGATGAGGTACGCTACGGTGTTTGTAAAGAGCGGTGCTATATCGAGTCTAATTCGTTACCACTTCAGTGACGAAGAGGTAACGAATTAGACTCGATAATTCGTTGGTACAGTTGGTATGAAGCTTATGTCGTATCGTAACGGTCCGGGTTCAATTTTCGGTAATGGATAGGCACTGCTGATGAGTCCCAAATATAGGTCGAAAAAACAGCCGTCCAGTGCATTCTGCATTCTGTTGAGGTTTCTTCTAGACCCGATACTTAATTGCTAAATTATAATTATCTCAAATTCTAATAATTTATACTTGTGTATCCTTGCTTGAACCGGCTTCTAATGCTCTGAATGGAGCGGCTTGGGGATAGTAGTCGTGGCTCGTGGACGCACAGTCCTATGGGTAAGAGAAATTCGGATGAGTTCCACCACGGTCCATTGGTACAGTTGGTATGACGTTTGCCTGATAACGTAATTGTTCGGGTTTCAATTCTCGGTAGTGGATGCGCACTGCTGATGAGTCCCAAATATAGGACGAAACGGCCGTTCAGTGCTTTCTGCATTCTGTTGAGGTTTCTTCTAGACTCGATGAATTACTTAATTATGATAAGTAATAATATATATATATATATATATATATATATATATATATATATATATATATATGGGGAGGTGCTGCAAAAGTCTAGTTTAAACATGCTTCCTGAAAATAGACAAATGAGCAAATACCAAAATACACGCGTGCGCGCACGCACGCATAGATAAAGTTCACATTCGTCTGGCATTAAGCTAAAATTCTTGGTTACTCTGATAGGAAAATCTCACAACGGTAGTAATTGTCTATTTGATAGCACTGTCCCACAGTAAGTCTACTTTTAGGCCTCTTGCAAGCGTTGAACTCACACCATTCCTCAGCACGTCTTACTTGCAATGAACCCTATAAACATGTTCGTACTGCGTGTACACATACATATATACCACTATATATATATATATATGTATCTCCAACGAACTAAATAATATCTATGTTGGTCACACCACAAACTCGCTTTCACGACGCTTGACACTACATTTGAATGATAACTCTAACATTTTTAGGCATTTAAAACAACATGCCTGGCCGCATACACAATTCCGGAAAATCCTCGTCGAAAACACAACTATACTTAAACATGAAAACAATAAACAAAAACTAAAAATTCTTGAAGCTATATACATAAAACAGTTGAAACCTAACCTGAACAAAATAAACTATGAAATCTCCAAAAATATCCTTAAATGCTTATAATTAGTAACAGAAGTCATTGGTTCATACCAACGGCTTTCCATACTCAATACTCATCGGATTCACTCTCGCGTGGTCATGTGTGACGTCATGAGCTGTTGTGCGATTTTCGCTTTCAGCGTTTTATATGCACGTGTTTATCGTAGCTTGGAAATCATCCATGTAAACAAATAAGACTATCATCAATTTCTTGTTCGTGTATTGCATAAATATATTGTGTAATTGTCATCTTTGATAATGGCTTATGTAAGCCGAAAGCTTAGATTGGATTAAAAAAAGTGTATCAATATTGTGATTTTCTTTCATTGTTTAATGATAATGTTATTAAGATTATCAGACTATATGAAAAAAACTTACATAAAATATATAGACAACACTTATCTATATTATTTAATGAAACTTGTATATATATATATATATATATATATATATATATATATATATATATATATATATATGGTGCGATGAATAAATTGCTGTCGAAATTACGCAAAAATGAAAATAACACTCACATCTCATTTTAACAGATATATTTACCAAAATTACACAAAAATATTTTGAAATACTGAAGAGTAATCTTATTCAATAAAATCGCCATTGGCTTCAACCAAGGCCTCCAGATGACTTCGGAATCTCCTGCAATTCTTCTGGATAATAATAAAGGGGGTTGCAGTGTAGGGAGTTAGGTGGCCTAACGTGGCTGAGGTGGTCGCAGAAATTGTCTGACAGATGATTGGGTTCTCGTGCTTGTGTGACAGGGCGCAGAGTCCTTTTGCCATTTCTCTTGATACAGGGCAGCACAACCTCCTCAAGGCACTTGATGTAAGCCTCTTTATGGAGTCTGAGGCCTTCTGGGAAGATGAATGGAGGCAAAAGGTCGACATTACTAGTGATCACCCAAAACACCTTGATGTTGACTGGATATATCATCCAACTCTTTCCGAATCCTCTGCATTGGCACCCAAACTCTCTGAGATATTCGTATTGGAGCTTCCGGTGCGAATGCCAAGCAGTACAGCATGTCGTTTCCAAATTTCTGACGGGTTCAATTGCGTCATGGTGATTTTTTTCTCGTAGACTGTTCCTATACTGTATAGTCGTCGAAATAATAGAACAAGCAATGCGCATGCGCGAAATTAAAAATATAAAATGGCGAAAATTTACCTATCTCACCCTATATATGTGTGTGTGTGTGTGTGTGTGTGTGTGTGTGTATTAATATAGCATGCCTTAAAACTATATTTTTATCATATATATATATATATATATATATATATATGATAAAAATATAGTTTTATGGTTTGCTATATTTATGGGTTAAAGTGCTCAATATCAGGGTTATATGTATAGATAAAAATGTAATGTAAATATAAAACGGACATTGATCAATCCCTGGATATAGATCCATATATAAAACCATCCATACATTCAGTTAAAAGTTAAAAAAAACAATCATCCTTGATAATGGCTAAAAGAATAGCCGAAAGCGCTCGGACATGCAGAACATTCGGACAATTTCTACATATTTATGTCCATAAACGGAAAAAATTATAAAAACACATGAGGAAAAAAAAAACTTAACCACAGTACGTGTCAGTCTTTTTTAACGAAACTTGAGTTGAGTTACGAGCCCTGTTTTTTTTTTTTGCGTGGGAGGGGGTTGTTTTTTTAATTTTCTGAAAATGTGAATCCGATTGTTATTAATTTTACTGTTTAAGAAAAATAAAGTAAAACATGTTTGGCAAGTAAAATACTCGTTTCCATTAAAATAACGTTTTAAGTAATATATACAGGGTGACGCAAAAAAAACGGGAACTTTTTAACAATCCAATAAAACCAAGAGTGATGGAAGAAAAAATATTTAATTCATAGTAATTGAAACCTTAAAACATGCCATTTAAGAAACAATGATGGAATTTTCATTTTTTTTAAATTACGTCCTGTAGATGGCGTCCTCCTGTACGAATGCATTCTTGAAATCTGCTGTTGAGATTCCTCATTGACTGCTGCAACATCTCAGCTGGGATACTGTGAATTTCATTCTCGTTACTAAAATGGCGAAATGTTTACATACTCAAGGTCACTGTCTCGCAATGTTGCCACTTGCTCATGTCTGGCAATGCGCACTTCAAAAATTCCCGCTTTTTTTTGGTCACCCTATATATATATATATATATATATATATATATATATATATATATATATATGTATATATATATATATCATGTTGTAATTCGTCAAGCCTAGAATAATCCTCAACATAATGTAGAAAGCACTGGACGGCCGTTTTGTCCTATCTGGGACTCATCAGCAGTGCGCATCCACTACCGAGAATCGAACCCGGAGCGTTTCGATACAACGCAATATATATATATATATATATATATATATATATATATATATATATGACGGACTCTCCCGTCGTAGATCGACACGGGTCATTGCCCCCGCCGACCAGGGATACTAAGCACGACTAGACGGCGGAAGGAAGCGAGAACTCCCCGCCGGACCGCCTTCGCCGCGATGCCACACCCTACGACGTATGAGAGTCAGAGCACTCAGTTCCTAGGAACCAACAGCCAGACAACCTGCACATATGATTGGATTAGTGAGGGTTTTGTGCAGAACCATCCGCATTATTTTCTTCTTTCTAAAGACGTTATTGTTTTAAGTAAACTAATTTAAAATTGTTCTGTCATATGTACAATATATTTTTTTATATAATCGATGTATTTTCGTTTTGGATTGGGATAAAAGGAATGAGAGAAGTCTTAAAAGGCATTGTCTTACAGAAATTCCCAAGAGGAACTTTTCTTTTTGTGAAACGAATTACACTTTTTAAAGAGCCGGATACAAAGACCAGGTGCCACAAAGGTCCCCAACCGTTGGTGTTCTTTGTCTATAATCTCAACCTGAACCCACAGAGGGCGGTGATCTCCCTTTTCTCTCCATATGTGATCAGCATTATCTTTGTGGGATCAGGTTGAGATCATAGACAAAGAACATTATTGGAAAATTCGTAAACTTAAGGAATCAGCCAAAACAAATTTTATTAACGTTTTTTAAAACACACAAGGGACTCGCTTTTTATTGGCGAGAAGATGGTTGTTATGTTTTACCTTGAGGAGCTTGATTTGAAGATAAAAAATATATGAATGATAACGCTAAATTTTACAAGATGTATTATGAATATTTTGTTTAAGATGATTGATTCTCGCCAGCGAGATCCCCTCTATAAAAAAAAAGCAAACCAACAAACACGATTTCGTATGTTAATTAAAAAAAACGGATAGGCCATTCAACATTTAGATTTGAGACCAGAGAAAGCAAATTCATTTCATGTTTTTACCAGAGCTCATATTGCAATTTTTGTTGTCATTATCGCTTTTCTCTGGCACCCCTTATTACTGGTTCCCATATCGTATTCATTTCTATGCTTGGTCTGCTCAGAAGATTTTTGTGGCCTCGCGTATGTGCTGATTTCTTAAGTTTACGAATTTTCCAATGGTGTTTTCCAATGGTATGATCATAGAAAAGCGATAATGACAGCAAAAATTGCAATATAAGAACTTGTAAAAATGATTGCTGAAGACGTTAGTATATAATACCCAGAAATTCATACACAGATATCCTCAAAGACACATGGCATAGTGAATAAAGGCATTAGTTAGATCCAGTGACAGGACCCAAAGTGTGTGAGTTCAATACCCGGTTAAGGCAGTGGAGAACTTTCAGGGGGGAAATTAACAGGAGGTAACTGACAACTGACATCCATTAAACATGGCACGTGGAACTAGAACAATCTACCCCAGTGAGCGAAATAAATTGTTCAGTTCGACATTCCAACCACCTGAAGAAGGCCGGAGCGTACAACGGCCGAAACGTTGTAATAAATATGGTGACAAAGATGAGGACAATAGTCCGAATAATGTAAATAGTGTTCACATATCCACATATGAATTTCTAGAAATCTTATACAGTCACGCACAAACTACATCAATGGAGGCTTAGGTTTCAAAGATGATGATTGTTTTTTGTTGTTTTGTTTTCGTCAATGTCTTTAAATAGTAAACAAAGAAATTCGGAAATTGTTTTGCCTTTTCTTCCGCAAAATAGTCGTCTCCCTTTTACAAAAATCAGCATTTGAAATTGCAGTTATTCCCTGGTCTCAAATCTAAATGTTGAATGGCCTATCCGTTTTTTTTTAATTAACATTCGAAATCGTGTTTGTTGGTTTGCTTTTTTTTTTTAGAGGGGATCTCGCTGGCGAGAATCAATCATCTTAAACAAAATATTCATAATACATCTTGTAAAATTTAGCGTTATCATTCATATATTTTTTATCTTCAAATCAAGCTCCTCAAGCTAAAACATAACAACCATCTTCTCGCCAATAAAAAGCGAGTCCCTTGTGTGTTTTAAAAAACGTTAATAAAATTTGTTTTGGCAGAAACGACCAAACTTCTTATAAAAGTTAGTAAATGACAAATATGTAATTCATAGCAAAGATTCATATACCAAACACTGATTGTTTAATATCTGTTATTTTACTGTATTTCATTTTAATTATTAGTTCTCTTTTTATTTGACGGACATGATTTCTTTCAACTCAGTCTGTTTGTTAAGGGATTTTGTCGGAAAAAAAAGAACGAACAAAAAAAGAACAAATAAAATGTTCACAAATCTGATCTCCCTGACCAAGATTTTCGATCTGTCAAGTTCCCAGGCGGGAAAACAAAATAAAAAAAGAAAGAAGAAACTGAATCATTAAAAAAAAACAGACAAAGATAAACTAAAAGAAAAAGCAAGATGGCGTAGAATGTCGTCTGCATTGGCAAAATCGAATCTCACAATCGTTGCTAAATCGGATCGATTTGACCAGGTGTGATCAGTAGGGACATATCGGGTGTTTGCCGTATGATGGACTGAAGACCAGTTGACGTCTGTTTGACATTGAACGGGCAACGATCTGTGTAGTTGATCGGACATGGAGCTTAAAACTTGTTAATGAAGCCGCGCCTTTTACGGGAGCGGCTTAAAACAACGGTTCCCAACCATTTGGCGCCACGGTCTAGTCTCATGCAAGACAATTTTCCCACGGACCGGGATTCGGTGTCGGTCACGCGCATGACAAAACACAATAAACAAGACCGCGATAGTCAATAAAATGGGGAAAAAAAAGGTTTTATTCATTCTCTGTGGACCAGTACCAAATGGTCCACGGCCCGGTACTGGTCCACAGCCCGGTGGTTGTGGAAATCTAGTTTAAAGCACAGAATGCCCATAAAGTTTGAACACATAGGAAATCTCATTATTTTTTTTATTTTTTACCTTCAAGGATTAATCATGGTTTTGTTGAAAGAAGAAAGAATTGACTTCTTTTTCTGGAGTATGCTACAGAAGGTGTAGTGAATATGCTTAAAGGCATAAAGTTCATGTGAGTCTTGCTAAGCGCATCAACCTTTGCATCAAAAATAATGGAAATCACATTAAAGATGTTATTTCAATTCAATAGAAATATTACTGAAAATTTAATTTCTTGAAAATAAGCATTTTTGGCTACGTGTCCAGACTTTAGGGAGATGCTGTATAAGATTGTTTGTTCCGAAATCTAAGGTTTGATTTCTGGTAATGAAAACTAAATAATAATTCACCTTACCTCTTTAAATCCAGGATCAACCCCGATATCTATCCTACACGGCCACATGAATCTCTCCTAGTACAGCCTCTTTCTATTTCACTTACAATCTTACTCGATAACCCTCTAGCTTGAGTGATCCTTGGGTCTTTTTTTGAGTGAACTAAGACAAGACTAAATTGCACAGAAAATTAATATATATATATATATATATATATATATATATTCGGATTTCAACCACGTACTATAATACAGTTTATGGCTCAACTATTGGATCGGATTGAGCTCTCTTTTTAAATTAATGCTACGAACGTTGGAATATATATTCGATTCGTTCTCATTTCATATGCGTATATATATATATATATATATATATATATATATATATATATATATATATATATATATATATATATATAAGTGGATATTGAAACCATATGACCCGACGATTACGTTCAAGCATGAAACAGACTGTTGACTCTCGGTGTTGACTTCAATGTCCACTTTTATATTTACATACGCTCTATCTCTGATATTGAGCACTTTAACCCATAAATATAACATACCTTAAAACTATAAAAAAAAAATCTTTTTTTATGTAGAAATCGAACAAATATTTTGTATGTTCAAGCGCTTTCGGCTATAATTTTAGCCATTATCAACGATGATTTCATTTATACTTTTAACTGAATGTCTGGATGATTTATGTATCTAGAGTTATAAAAAGATTATTAGAACGCAAGAAAAATTGAATTAAAATCTTAACCGCAATAACTCGTCAGTCGTTTTGAGCGAAACATTATATATATATATATATATATATATATATATATATATATATATATATATATATATATATATATATATATATGTTATTACATGAGAATAAACGCTACATATCTCATCAGGTGCTAGTATGTGATTAGTAGACGATTTACTGGAATTTATTTCCAGGTCTACTTTTGTATTGAGCCCTCTTTTAAATTAATTTTACGAACGTTAGTATTTAGATTCCATTCGTTCTCATTTCATATATGTGTGTGTGTATATATATATATATATATATATATATATATATATATTTTTGAATTTGTAGGTCTGATGAATTGGATCGTATTTACGATTCCAATGGAATAAATTATGACCCTGGAATATTAGTGTTTAAGTCTTTTTGTTATATCCTTACTCTGTCCTGGACATTGAGTTCTACCTGGATCATATCCTCTCGGAATTATTTTTTATACATATATATATGTATGTATATGTATGTATGTATGTATATATATTTATATATTAGATATATGATTGCATATGTATGTGTATATTTACCACTAATATTATTAATCTCTCTCTCTCTCTCTCTCTCTCTCTCTCTATATATATATATATATATATATATATATACAGAGAGAGAGAGAGAGATTGATAATATTAGTGGTAAATATATATATATATATATAGTCAAACGTAATGAGCCAGACAAACCTACCAAGGTTTCACTTAGGCAGATCGTCATGGTCAGCTGGTTAAAGAGGCAAAAGAAAACGGCGTATTATACACCCCATCCCCCATAATGTTGTCTTTTCTTTTTTCTTTGTCTTTGGTCACGTGGTGTTGTCTTGGTTGTCGCCTATAAATACGCCGTTTTCGTTTGCCTCTTTGACCAGCTGACCCTGACGATCTGCCTAAGTGAAACCTTGGTAGGTTTGTCTGGCTCATTAGGTTTGACTAGGTCTGCTCTACGTTTGTATCGAGCTCTTTAGTTAGTTGTTTACTCGTATCGGGGTTTTATCTTTGGGCCTTGAACCTGTATCTGTGCGATTATTTTCGACAGACTTTCATGTTCCTGGCTCTTTGTTTTTTAAAACCCTTTTTTCCCTTCCAGATTGATTTAACTATTGGTAAATCAAGAATTCGAAGGTTTTTCGACACGAGTATAGTTACCTATTGTTGTGTAGGATCCACCTAATCTGCATAGGTGACTACCAACTATATAAATAATGGTTGATACCGGAAGACGAGGGGAAGGGAATCACGAGATCCAACTAGAGACTCTGATCGACTGCGACTAGTCAACACATTCTCCAGGAACGTCTTCCCAGAAATATACAGAAATACTATATGTACTTATTGTGTACACTTTCTTGTTATAATACATTCTTGTTCTAAGTACATTTTGTGTTGCATTATTATTCCATGCAATAGGCGAGATTCAACATTGAGTCAAGACTCAACACCTATATATATATATATATATATATATATATATATATATATATATATATATATATTCATATTTATATATATAAGTGAACATTGAGGCCATATGACCTGACAATCGCATTCAGGCATGAAACAGATTGTCCCCTCTGGGTGTTGACTTCAATGTTCACATTTATATTTATCTATAAGCTCTATCCTTGATACTGAGCACTCATAAATATAGCATGACTTAACACTATATTTTATTGCACACACACATACATAGACAAACACACAGACAAACACACAAATATATATATATATATATATATATATATATATATACTAAGAATAATTATACGTGTCCCTCACGGGGCATCAAGCGGTGGGGAACAAATATATAATCATTCCTAGTATAAAATTCAGTATCTGTCTATATTTCTGAGATGAGGTATTATGTACATTATTTACATTATTCGGACTATTGTCCTCATCTTTTTTTGCCATATTTATCACAAGGCAGTGGAAGAACTTGAAGAGGTGAATTAACAGGAGATAACTGATAACTGACATCCATTAGACATGGCCCGTGGAACTAGAACAGTCTACACCAGCGAGCGAAATAAAGGGTTCAGTTCAACATTCCAACCACCTGAAGAAGGTCGGAGCGTACAACGGCCGAAACGTTGTGATAAATATGGCAACAAAGATGAGGTCAATAGTCCGAATAATGTAAATAGTATAAAATTCAGCTCAGCCATTTTACATCGAGCACTATTTTATTATAACTCTGCGTTGTTATGTATATGTGTGCGTGTGTGTGCATATGTACATATGTGTGTGTGTGTGTGTGCGCGCGCGCGCGATAAAAAAGAACAAATAGGAAACGTATATCAATCTAACATTTCACTGTTATTAAAGCTTCGTCAGGGAATGAAAGAAAAAATACAGCCTTTTTTCTCTTAATCTATGACGAAGCTTTAATAAAAGTAGGTACTACCACTAATTCGTATACATGAGGTTTAAAATTGATTTTTAAAGATTAAAAAGCTTTCTCGAAGCTTTCATTTTAACTTTAATTGAAAGCTAACGGATTTAAAATTAACTATTTCAGTAAGTAAAGTACTCTGTGGTGCATTTCAAACACGGCTCGGACTGAGGAATCGTAGAGCCGAGTTCGAATTCCAGTCGAATCCGTTACATTCACTTACGTGCTAACACCCTTGGGAAAGGTGTGAATCCTCTTCTCCCAACTATGGAGGACAGACTGGGTTCTATAGCCTTGGATGGCAACTGGTCTAGGAGAAGGTCAACTCTGAATTCAAAACCATTCGGCGTCTGCACCGGCATCCGGCGGCCTCTTGGTTACTCCTGCGTCTGTGGAAATTCTGCGGATTCTGAGCATATTCCTCCCTCCACTGGGATAGCACGCGAGGTGTGGGGACCGCGTGTGAAGTTCAAACGAGCGACAGCCATTCCCGATTCCAACGGCGGCGAATGGCTGTCGCTCGTTTGAAACGGAGTAACAAGCAGCGTTTCAGCATTGGCGACGGATCGCCGTGCTTGGTCGGCCTTCGTTCCGGACGCGGTGAATTCCTTGGAAGGAGTCGGCTTAACCGATCCAGGGTGAATGCCGCAACATACATTTCAAACAGAAATTATATTGATCAGAACAAAATTAACAAAACAAATTTAATTCTCGTTTTTAAAAATCTTGCAAAAATAAAATATATATTTCTGAAACGTTATTTGAAAAAAATTAGCAAATTTAAAGTTAAATTAATCTGATTTGAAACAAATAACTCTTGAATTATGAATATATTATTCATAAAAACAATTCAAAGCTTCTCTAATCAAATATTTTTTAGTTTTATTACGTTTTTTATTTTTCGATTCGTAAGACGAGTCCGATTTTGCAAAAAAAATCGGTGATTGAAAATTCTACAGAGAATTCTGCTTTTAACTAATATTGTCACTAAAGATTTTCACGTTGAATTTCTCAAGTTTTCATAAAATTAATTAAGGGGCAGAAACACATGTAAAAAAAAATATTACCAAGATTTTCTGATAAGAAAATTGTTTTTAAATATTTTTTTTTAATAAGTCCTGAAAATTTAATTAAAATCTGGCAATTATTTGTTTTTGCGTGAATTTCCAAATTAAGGTATCTGTCATTGCAAAAGGAGGCTAAATTTGCTATGTTAGTAAAACCCCTGAAAAAAAAAACAAGTTTTTAATCAAAGTTTCGAATGTTCTAAAAAGGTGAAAAAATTTAATTAAATATTCAAAAAGTACTTTGATCCTTACTCTTAAAAATAACATAACGATATATATACATATATATATAGATATATATATATATAAGGGCTTTTGTATTATTGTTCACAATAAAATTTAAGGGCTTTTGTATTATTGTTCACAATCAAATTAAGGGCTTTTGTATTATTGTTTAAAATAAAATTTAAGGGCTTTTGTATTATTGTTCATAATAAAATTTAAGGGCTTTTGTATTTATGTTCACAATAAAACTTAAGGGCTTTTGTATTATTGTTCACAATAAAATTTAAGGGCTTTTGTATTATTGTTTAAAATAAAATTTAAGGGCTTTTGTATTATTGTTCACAATAAAATTTAAAATATATATAATTTAAAATATATATATTTTAAATATATATATATATATATATATATGATAAAATGTCTTTTAATTACAAAAGAAGAGTGCTTTAATCTCGGAGATAGAGCGTTAGTAGATATAAAGTGTGCACATAACATTCAACACTGTCTGGTGACTGATGATTGTTGAAAGTGGCAACTCCAATGCAGTGTTGATTCCCATGTCTATACTCTGCGTCTGTCCGTGTCCTGGAATGAAAAAAATTCTTCTTTTTTCTCACGGTATACACCTGGCCGAGACAAAATTGGCTAGCTCTCATACCTTTCGTCTCTAACAAACTCTTTAAAAAAATTTAATCAGGAAATAAAAAGAACAAGACAATCAGAACAGATCATTGTCAACAAATCGAATAAGTCAAGTGGAAATAAAATTCGAAATATCACTAGCTTTTGTCAACGGAAAAGGCGTCATATTAAACCGATGACAATACACAGACCCTACAAAATTGACTCAGAATATCAATAAGTTAATTGGTGACATCTTAGCGCATCGTCATCGCTCAAGTAGCTTAGCGTCATGGAATTTCGATTTAATGATATAAATGAAAGACGGTGACTAAACCTTTTAAGGTAGACATTAGATTTATTTAACTTACACAGCGAGGATACTTTAAGAGAAATAATTTAACCAGAACGTATTATTGTTGGACATTTAAGTTATGTAGATGATAGTGTATTGATGGCAGACGCGGAAATAAAAGCTTAAGCTATTGCCAGAGAAGGTAGTAAAGAAAAGTGTGAAGAAAATACTACCCATCAACTGTAAGAAGGCAGAACGCATATGGTTGTTAGCAAAAGGGGCCGTCCAAATAGATAGATAGATAGATAGATAGATAGATAGATAGATAGATAGATAGATAGATACGAATGGATAGAAACGAATAGATAGATAGATAGATAGATAGATAGATAGATAGATAGATAGATAGATAGATAGATAGATACGAACGGATAGAAACGAATAGATAGATAGATAGATAGATAGATAGATAGATAGATAGATAGATACGAACGGATAGAAACGAATAGATAGATAGATAGATAGATAGATAGATAGATAGATAGATAGATAGATAGATACGAACGGATAGAAACGAATAGATAGATAGATAGATAGATAGATAGATAGATAGATAGATAGATAGATAGATAGATAGATAGATAGATACGAACGGATAGAAACGAATAGATAGATAGATAGATAGATAGATAGATAGAGAGAGAGAGAGAGAGAGAGAGCGAGAGAGAGAGAGAGAGAGATAGAAAACATAAACAGCAATAAAAATCTTGTCGGCATTAAATTACCCATTGATGTGTTGATATGCCGTAAATCAGAACAAACCAAACCAATAGTAGTTTTTCTCATATTCTCTAACCTCTTGCGTCTTAGTAGCTTTATTGCCTTGCTTGGAGTGAAATGATTAAAAAAAGACATTTTTTCTTGTAATTAAAATCCTTAAGTCAAGTAAGTGTTATAGATCTTTCTAATAGTGATGAGAGTTGCCTTTCAAGTTTTTTCTTCTTGATGATATGGAAAGTTAACAACATGTTTATTTCATTATTTTCTCTTCTAGTTACACGTGTTAACCATTAACAGGTAATTACAAATTAGTCTAAATTATGTTACATTTGAACGTTTTTTTCTATCACCTCAAAATAAAAATAAATCAATAAAAATAAACACACACTAAACGAATTTGTAATACCATTTTTCTAAATACTGTTTGTTGATATATATATATATATATATATATATATATATATATATATATATATATATATATATATATATATATATATATACTGCATATTTATGACCAGTGAGAGAGAGAGAGAAAGAGTTAGGGTTAATTTCTAGTCTTACCTTTTAAAAAAAGGTGGGGAGAAGATAGTGTAAGTTAAATAGGTAGAGGAAAAAACCGTTTATGACGAAACGTGATTACAAGGAAAGAAAAGAAGTAGGGGGTGAACTCGTAGTATTTGCGAAAGGGGTGGGTAATGTAAGGGACGGGTATCCCCTATTCAGGGTGGAGCTGAGACTCAGGTGGTCGGCTAGAGGTGGGAATGCAAAAAAAATAAAGGACAGATTTATGGGCTTGTGTAGATTACAGTAAATTCTTCCTTGGCTCAAAAAAATAAAGAAAATCGTGTCTAGTCGAGAGGGAAGGGGTCTCTTTGATTAAGACACACAGGTAAATTATATGCCTGTGTGTGTGTGTGTGTGCGTGTGTGTGTGTGTGTGTGTGTGTGTGTGTTTACCTGTGTGAAGTGATTTATTCGAAATTAAGTACAAGGCTGCCGGAAGGTGGCGCCCGATGGTTCAGTTCACTGTGAATGACTTACGAAATAAGGACGTTTTCCATGTATCAGAAATTTTGTAGGTAATAGTCTGGTAAAGTTTGTTAAGTCTTACTCTGTGAAAACCAAAATTCCTAGAGTAACTTAATATCACTCTACGGCAGATGATCTCGGGGACATTAGATGTATTTTATAATTGAAAGAAACTGTTTGTTAAACTTAGTCTAAGAAGGGCCAAATAAAAAAGAAAGACTGTGTTGCGTCAAATAATGTACATAAAAAACTTATTCACAGACTGAAGAAGCTATAAATAATGCAATAAAATAGGCAACCAAATTTTCAATCACACAAACACACACACACACACACACATACATATATATATATATATATATATATATATATATATATATATATGTATTAGTAGTTTTCTTCGTAGTTGCCGCCCACGCGACGCCAGCATATCCGACTCTAAGAAAGAATACTTGACTTTAGAATTTCAGTTTTTCTGTTTCTGACTAGTCCTGTATATACCGTCTCTCCATCAAACTTAAATCTAATATAATTATGTCTCCATTAACCATGTCCCGAAGAAGGTCTATTTGACCGAAACGTCTGACGTCGACAGAATAACAAAAACAAAAACATAATAAAAACAGTAAACTCATATATTCGGATTTTGCTTTGTCTTTTCCACATTTTCATCATACCGTCGGATCTACATCCACACATTTGCTTACATATATATGTATATATATATATAAAAGGGTGTCCATTAAGTTCGTGTGCACTTTAAAAAATTTATAACTCTATTTGTATTTGCGAAGGAAATAATTTGTAAAAAGGATTAGAAAGAAGTAAATCTATATTTGTTAAGGTTTTATTGAAATTTTATTTAAGTTTCCACATGTCCTCCATCATTAGCAATACAAAGGGTAATACGATTTTGCAGTTCACGGAAAACATTTGCCAACTGATTTACAGTAATGCCTGAAATCACATTAGTTATTTTACTTAAAACTCGGTACATTAAACTTTATAACATTTTTTACAGATTACCCTGTATATATATATATATATATGTGTGTGTGTGTGTGTGTGTGTGTGTGTGTGTGTGTGTGTGTGTGTGTGTGTGTGTATTATCATTTTAAATGTTATTTTTAGTGGACACTCGTATCTGGGTAGACTCTCGGTTTATTTATTAAACAGTATATTTGTTTTGTTTTATGGGACCCCAGGAACCACTTCTCGCCACTGTCAAACGGAGAAAAATGGCGTGGTTTGGATACATTACAAGGCAGGAAAGCCCGTGCAAGACCATCATGCAAGGCATCGTTGAAGTTGGACGTAGGAGAGGATGCCAACGCAAAAAAGGGTTGGATCATGCCAAACAACCGACAGGTATGCCCATACAAGAATTGCTGATGGCTGCCGTTCATAGACCGTTGTGGGAATTTAGTGGGGCTTCTGCATTCAGAGTCGCCCTACGATTACAAAAGTCAAAGGGATGGTGATGATATTTATTTATTTTCGTCTACCGGCCTGAATATTCGAGTAATCTTATTAAAAGTAAATTTACACACTCCGGCTGGATTCGAACCTGCTTCACTCTGGGAACTACCATTAAATTCAGTACGCTCTGACCAACAGAGAACTAATCAATCAGGCAAGGTATCTATGCTGAAGGGACGACTATTTACTTCTGTCTCAATGGTAAGTCTGATCGATTCGCTAAGATCTACTAGACAGCTGATGTCAAAAATTACATACAATTTGTTGTTAACTGGGGCAAGAAATGGCTTGTTAATTTTAACGCCCCAAACAAAACTGCTCTCTTTTAATCATCCCAGAGAACCTCTTTTTTTCTATGAACATGACTAATGGTACCCTCCAGGAGAGTGGTTTATTGCGCCCCCTGGGGCTAAGGTTTACGGCCGACATGAAGTGGAAAGATTATATTGAATCAGATGATTGGTCCCATCATCATCATCCTTCGACCTCCCTATGGTTGGTAGGAACTCCAGTGACAATCTCTTTCCGCACTGTTCTGTCCTGCATTGCTGTCCCCAGATACCCAATGTCCAACCCTGAGTCCCGAGCTATGGTGTCTGGGATAGTCAATTTTCGTGAAAAGACTCCTCCAGGTGGGTACCAAAGAAGTAAGGATGAGACGACCTCCCTGTCCGCTCGGCAGCAGCGGCCTGCAAACTATAATCGTTTTTGTTTGAGCTTAAGTGTTGTGGTAGGATCCACCTAATTTGCATAGTGGAGTACCGACTATATAAATATGGTTGGTACCGGGAAGACATGAGAGGCGAATCAAGAGATTCAACTAGAGACTCTGCCCGACTGCGACTTAGTCAACACATTCTCCAGGAACGGTCTTCCCAGGAATATACAAAAGACTATATGTAATTATTGTGTACACTTTCTTGTTTCAAATACATTTTGTTCTAAGTACATTTTGTGTTGCATTATTATTCTATGCATTAGTCAAGTTTCAACAATAAGAGAGATTGGTCTCAAGTCTCCGTAAATTGTGTTAAGCGTTGCATGGCATCTCCAACTGATGTTGTGGATTTTTCTAAGTAGATTTGTATATGGGCCCTCCAGTCGTCTTCCAAGACGAACAGGTAATGTCCAAGTTTCTGATCCATATACTAGGACTCGTTCAATCAATGTTTGAAATGTTTGGATTTTTAAAGAGTATGGAAGTTTCGAACGCCAAATCTTGTAGACTTTGTTACACGCATCCCATGCAAGAGCTTTTCGGGTGTTAAAGCCTCTTTGGGAATCAATCATGTGAGATCCAACATATTTGAAGTCCTCAACTCTTTTGATGGGTGTATTATTGAGTGACTTCAACTCAGATGGTTCAGAGGAGGTTTTGATATATTCTGTCTTACTCATATTGCAAGAGAGACCTACCTGCTTCCTCGAGTAATTTTTTTTTAAGCGTTTTACCCCAAGCAAGGCGGGAAGCCACTAGCACGCAAGGGGCTACAGAGAGTTTAGCTCCAACTCTCTGTAAAATCTCTGAGCAAATAGGAGGGATAGAGGAAAGGATGAAGAGAAGGATAGGAGATAGATCAGGGCATCTGGAGACGTCGATTCCTCTATCCCTCCTATTTACATTTGAATAGTTGCAGATTATAGCTATCAGAGAGACAGGAAGAGGGAAGGGAGTTCCACAGGCGAGAGGTGCGAGACATGAAGTTATTGGAGTAGAAGAGACGGCTACATTTAACAGTTTCAACAGTGATAGAGTGAGAGCGGGATGCCAGCCTCGTAGGACGATTAAATTCATGAAGTCTGGGAACCAGAGAAAAGCAGATCATCGGAGCAGTTACCATGAAAGTATTTTTTAAAAAAAGACAGAGGGAGGCGACAGCACGTCTGTGAGAGAGCGACTGCAGACGAGATGCCAGAACAGGCCCAGTTACATTGCATATCCGTCTTTGGATTTTATCAAGGACCTTGAGACAATTAAAAGGGGCTCCAGACCATATATGACAGCAATACTCCATGCAAGGGCGAATAGTTGATTTGTAGATTTGAAGGATTGACTCCAGCGAGAAAAATTTCCTGGCGCGGCACAGGGAGCCATCTTTCCTTGCGGTGGACGAAGCTATTGACTCAATGTATTTGTTCCATCTCAGGTCAGATACATTGAGTCAATAAGCAAGGATTCTGCATCCTCGGTACATTGAGAAATTAATGCAAGATCACCAGCAAAGTCAAGGTCAATTAGCTATGTGGAGGGTACCGACTACTCTGGCGAGGTTTCAAAAGGAGTTCTTTCTCCCTCGTGTTGTCAAGAGGAATACACAGAACATAGTCCAGAACAACTATAAAGAGAAAAGGAGAAAGTGTGTCACCTTGTAGAATTCCTGTTTTATCTTCAAACCAATCAGTCTGGCCATCAGGTGATACAATGGTGGTTTCTGTACAGAACTCTAATTGTCTCAACAATTCTGGAGGGTATACCATAGGGTTGGAGGATTTTGAACATGAGATCTCTGTTGATGGAATCAAATGCCTTGCAAAGGTCAACAAAACAGATTGTGACCTCTTTGTTGAATTTTTCCATTTATTCCTGTATGCAGTGATTGGAGAAGATTTGAGCAGTTGCTGACCCGCCTCTTCTAAATCCATTCTGGTTCTTAAAAACTTTAATCCCTTTGAGTCAAGAGTCAATCATTATCTATCCTCTTTATCAGCATGTTTCATTACCTGCCCCCCCCATATTTCATTCATATTACACTCCTCATTCATTATAACGTTCTTATTTCGCAAGTCATTGATAGTGAGCTGAACCTTCGGGCGCTACTTTCCTGCGGCCTTGTACTTAAATTCAGTCGGTTCGAATAAATCAATTCACACGGGTAAATAGTCTTTCAGAATTTAGACAAAACATTAAGAAACTGGAAAATTTTGTTGAAAATAAAGAACAAAATGCTGAACTGTAATGTAATATCAGTCCGCCTTTATGCTTAAAAATGCTGGAAATTTTACTTACAGATGAAGAACAGACTTGAATACAAGATAAATATCGCTTAGCTTTAGAAAGGATCGGCAGTTGAGAAAAGCCCTGATCGCACACGTCCTGAATAGATAGGACACATAAAAGAAGAACTAACAGGTCGTCCCATAAGTTCTGTCCGAATTTTGAATAAAGAAAACAAGTGACCAAATGTTACATTTAATTACATATTCAATCAACAATGTATTTGCCCTGATTATCTATGACTTCCTTCCATCTATTAACAAGCTTACTAATTCCATTACTGTAAAATTCTTTTGGCTTTGATTCGAAGAACTCACAAATGTCATTTTTAACCTCTTCCTCCATTAGACATTATAAAATACTCTTTAAATTTCGTTCATTTTCACAAAAAGTTAAAATTCGGACAGAATTTATGGGATGACCTAATAGTATTGGTAATAATGAAATTAGTCGCTTTTATACTGGAAACATTCGGCATTCTTTCACTGGACAGTTTGTGTTAGTGCCGTTGAAATTTCTGAAGTCTTTTTCTTCAAACAGTTTTTCAAGAAATTAGAATTCTCAAGTCCACTAAATGTTATAGCTCTTTCTAGTATTGACGGGAGTTTCCTTCTGTTTTTGGTAGTGTGGAAAGCTGACACTATAATTATGTCACTATTTTCTCTGATAGTTCCATGTGCTACCCACAAATTGGTAATTCCAAATTAGTTTAAATTTCTGTGAGATTTCAACGGGTTTTATACCACCCCAGAAAAGTCTCGGTAAAGCGGGCTGAGAAAAGAATGGCTGGGCAACCGTGAAACCACCTCTTATGCCCCGTCCTCTCAGCAGAATTATTGAAAAATGTCGCTTCATTGGCATGCTACATTTGTTCATCGGCTATAAGAAAAAAGTAACTGGCCCACTCACCACATGGTCACGTGTTCGAGATAAAGTCCAACGGCCTCCCTACTACCCTACTCTCTCTTCCTCTGCCACCTTATCGCGCTTTACCCTGGTGAGCGAATGGTCACTGCCCGCCGATATAGATATGGAGCGGGGATAGGTTTATTGGCAGAAATAAATCGTATCTCTATCTATAAAATGCAGGATGTGTGTGTGTGTGTGTGTGTGTGTGTGTGTGTGTGTGTGTGTGTGTGTGTGCGTCTGTGTGTGTGTGTGTGTGTGTGTGTGTGTGACGAATGCACGGCCGCAGTTTCCAACGGATTTGCACCAAAATTTACATGCACGTGCTCCAAGTTAGCGGAATGGCCAAGACAGACTTTGCATTTCCCAACTCCCATCGATAGTGGAAATAATCGATTTTTTCATGCTTCTACGGCAGTTTTCATGTAGTTTGCGGCCATTTTCTACTGGCCAGAGTGAGAACCTATAGCTGGCTGCCACGAATAGGCAGGAAGATTCTATTGGCCAGCGTGAGAGCCAACAGCTGACTGACACGAATGTTAACTAGCATGGTAGCATGCAAAAAGAATCGATAGCTGCATTTGTCACAAATGGGAGAAATTTAAATCTGCATGGCACTTTACTCCAATTGGCTCATTAGCTTGCTTAAGCTCAACGTTGATTCTGATTCCGCAGAACTTTGTTGGGTGTGAAAAAGTATTTGTTGTTAACATTCTTTTTTCATTCGGTTTTTCCAGTTACGAGTCCTTTTTTTAAAGCTGATCGTTTTGTGTTCATTTTGTTTAGTTCTTTTTTCGTAACATATTTAATGTTTAGTATAGAGCTTAGAAAAAATTCGCAATGTCAGATAGGCAAGAAGTAAGGCATGTAGCAACATCAGCACGGCAAAGGGCAATCCTTTAAAGGCAAGGAAGGGCAAAAATATTTTAAGCGATAAATAGCGATTGCTGTATGAGTCGTACAATTTTTGAATCAAGCACGGGCAACGCCTGGCCATGCTGCTAGTGTTACATAAAATTAATGACAAGAACCCCGTATGAAGTTAACGTATAGCACCATCATTTATCGTTTGCTTTCATCTTCATGGTTTACATTCTTATGTTATCTTATCAAAAAATACTATAAACTTGACACTTTGTTCGTATCTATGATTGTTTTTAAATAACTGGTACAGTCAACAGGAATCCAATACGGAAGTTAACTTCGAACTCTTCATAGGGCCGGCATCTGATTGGTTAATCGAGGTCGCTCCCTAGCTGGTTAGAAATTTAGTTATTCCGTGCTCCACCTCCACTTCTTGTGAGGGTATTGCTGCTTTTAAACCATAGAATGATCATTTATTCTCCAGCTGACCACCACCGCCTGAAGAAGTAAGTGGAGTGCTGAAACATAATTGTATGTGTGTAACGGTTTATAACATGTGTTTTTTATAATTGTTACATATATATATATATATATATATATATATATATATATATATATATATATATATATATATATATATATATATAAAGATATTTTTGAAGGTACAAAATATTATCACAGCAATAAAAGTATGAAGCTTGATATTACTAGACATATTAAAAACTGAGGAAGCAACCGGTTTCGCTCCCGCTCATCAGGCTTCCAACGGGAGATTTAATTTAAATTAAAAAACACAGAAAATGTACAATGAAAAGGAAATGTGGAGGAGGAGGAAGGAAAAAAATAATTTAATTTAAATTAAATCTCCCGTTGGAAGCCTGAAGAGCGGGAGCGAAACCGGTTGCTTCGCCCGTTTTTAATGTCTAGTAATATCAAGCTTCATACTTTTATTGCTGTGATATATATATATATATATATATATATATATATATATATATATATATATATATATATATATATATATATATATGAGAGAGAAAGAAGAGATGTAGTAAAATTCCACTGTACGTAGCATTTCCTTTTAAAAAATTGTTCATTTACCATATACTAATTTTAAAATATGGTTCCATCGCTACACAGGAATTACCATGTTTCAAAAACAGTAACAAAAAACTTCAATTATAGAATTAAATTAAAGTCCCTAGTTCTGTTTCATTTTCAAGCGAATTTTAGAATAATTTATTTTGAAATTTACTGAGTTTTATTAGTACATGCATTCAAAATATTAGTTTCTAAGGATACGGGGAAATCCAATCATTTTAACAAGGGGCGGTAGGGTATTCATTTTCACTGACAACTAATTTTATCAAAATATGAGTTACTTTCGACAAGAGTTTAAGTCAAGTTAGGGTAGGGCTGCCTTTTCAAACAAATGATGACATCCGTTCAACGCATGTTGTCTGGTTTTTACCAACGACAAAATGTTTTCGGCACTTTTCGCCGTTAAATTTGTACTTGTATACATAAAGATTTTTTTCTAAAAGGGTTGTTTGTAAATGAATACGTCGTATTGAACAACAATTTTAGAATATTATTCTTAATTTTAATTACGAATAGACTATACTTCTTTTAAAACAAATAAATGTAATAGAATTACTTAAATTATTTAAAGATTATTATTAAATATAAAATATAAATATGTATATTTCATTTACAGTTTTTTTTTGGGGGGGGGGGTAACGATGGAATCATATTTTTAATTTTTTAAAAATTTTTTTAGCCATGGAACCATATTTTTAAATTAGTAAATTTATAATGTTTATGTTCTGTAGATTTGCATTGAGCACTGTTTTGTAAAAATAAAAATATTAATAAGAACACCAGATTATATATCTTACTTTTTCTTTCTCTTTATTATAAAATATATATATATATATATATATATATATAAAGAAATATAGTCTTAAGATGTGCTATATTTATGGGATAAAGTGCTCAATATCAGAGATAGAGCGTGTGTAAATATAAAACTGAACATAGAAGTCAACACTTCGAGGCGACAGTCTGTTTGATGCTAGATGCAATCGCCAGGCAACGTTAGTTAGAACAAACTACAACAATCAACTCCAAAATTGAACAAATAGCTTTAATTATCTTCCGAAACATAAACAAAACTATTAAATAAGCTATATAAACAAATTTTTACTACGTTAATAAAAACCGATCAAAATAAAAATAAATAAATAAATATATAAGATAAGAAATAAAAATAAAAAATAAAAATAAAAACAAATAAAAACAAGTAAAATAATTTAACTCAAATAAATAAATAAACAAATAAACGACTTCCGGTAAAATAACCGCCAAAATAGACTACCCACAATGCACCACTGACCCGTATATATAAATAGCCGAGAAAAATAACAGCACTCGTGGCCTGACGATTGCATTTAGCATGAAACAGACTGTCGCCTCTAAGTGTTGACTTCTATGTTCACTTTTATATATATATATATATATATATATATATATATATATATATATATATATATATATATATATACATATAAAGAGAGAGAGAGACATTAAGGTCAATAGAAAGTGGTGGCTTTCTGTTTCTTGCTTGAAAGCAATCTTCAGGCCTTAAGATTGCGTTTAAGCATGAAACAGAGTATAAGCCTTATATATATATATATATAACACACAAACATACATATGTACACACAAACACATATACAAACACAGGTATATATATAAAACACATACAAACGCAAACATAAACACACACACACACACACAAGTACATATATATATATACATATATATATATATATATATATATATATATATATATATATATATATGTATATATATATACATATATATATATACATATATATATATATATATATATATATATATATATATATATATATATATTAGTGTATTTAGGCAGCAATCCTTCTTTTAAGCACATTTCATTAAAAACGACTTGCAAAAAAAGGCTAAAAATAATGGAAGCCTTACTAATAAAAATAAACAAACCAACACTTAATAATATTAACTTTGAACATGGACATAATATCTTGACCGTGTTTTGAAACAAAAAAATGAATCACTTTATAAAACATACATATAACAAACTATTTCTAATTCTAACAGTTGAAATATAATCCTTGAAAATGGCTAAATGTATAGCCGAAAGCGCTCGGATAAAAAGAACATTCGGACAGTTTTTATATAATTTATCATCTGAAAAGAAACTTTATTAGATCGCACGAGAAATTATATAAAAAAACTAAATAAAAGCACCTTGTCAGTCGTTTTTAATGAATATATATATATATATATATATATATATATATATATATATATATATATCGACGTTAAGCTCAATGTTCTCTTTATTGTTTTATATTTACATACGGTTTATCACTGATATGAGCCCTTTTTGGGAGGGGGGGATCAGAAATTTCATAATCTCTTGAAATCTAATTTACCCCCCCCCCACACACACACACTGTTATTCTTAAGATACGCTCGCCTCCCTATCCTCCATTACATTTAAGTTACATATTTGCTTTTCTTCTTCGTTACTGAATACATTTACAATACACTTGCATTCCCGTTCTTTTCTTCTCTTATCTTCACCCTTCTTTATTTTTCTTCTTCTTTCTTTTCCATACCCCCTTCCTTTCTATTACATTCAATGTCATGTTTTTCAATCGTCATCCGCCTGTTAATTTATTTTTGAAAAATAATTATGTAGCGTTGTTTGTGTTTTTTTTATATAAAGCTTTAAGGTAGTCATTTTAAAAAATATCGCCCGAAGAGACCGTCAGGTTGAAACCAAGGTCGCGTATTTTAATTGACCTCCTGATTTTTTAAGTATATATATATATATATATATATATATATATATATATATATATATATATATATATATATATATATATAACAGGCAGACGTTATAGTAGTTCCAACGAGAGAAAAGTGTGTAAGAGAGAAACCGCAAACGTTTTTGGTTGAAATGTGGATTTTTTAAAAAATATATTATGCTTTATTTTCCATAATTTTGCTACACGTGTTTCTGGTCTCGCGACCGTCATCAGGCAAAGGCTGGAGATTTCCACATGTTATTAAAAATAATTAATTTTTTTCTTTTAAGTTTTTCGATGTTAAATATTCTCGATATGAGACATTCTCTTTTTCTGTGTTAGTGACCCAAATGTCTTTCTTGAACTGGCAGTGAAAAGTTCTGCGTGAAGGGTTATAAAACAATTAAGATTGATCAGGAGAAATGGAGTAGTTATTAGCATTCTTATCTTTTAATGACCCCTGTGTGTTCTTAGATCTATTTCCATTTTCTTGTGTTTTTGTCAGCATGCGTGTATATATGTATATATCCCCTCTCCATGGATAAACACTGTCTCACTACGAGGAATCAGTGAACTCATCTGTACACACACACACACACACACACACATACACACGCACATACCGTCCCATTACAGGGAATCAGTACATAAACATATGTATATATATATGCAATATACATATATATATATATATATTGCGTATATATATATATATATATATATATATATATATATATATATATATATATATATATATATTGGCAGCATGTTCCCATTAAGATATGTCTTATTGAATAATTTATACAAGTTTTGTCTGCTTATTTTCATAAGGATCCTCTCATATTCACGGACAAGATTCTTAGTATCTTTGTTAAATGAAGAGAGAAAATTACCAGGTTGATACATATTCATTTATACCGAGTATTTTCGACATTAGTACAATGCCATCAAAAAAACAACATCCTGATGATGACAATCTTGTCCGTGAATATGAGAGGATCCTATTGAAAATAGACAAAACTTGTCTAAATTATTCAATGAGACATATCTTTATATATATATATATATATATATATATATATATATATATATATATATATATATATATATATATATATATATACATAAATATATATATACATATATATGTATATATAAATAAAAAGGAAAGAACAGTAAGATATAAAATCCGGTGTTCTTATAGATATTTTTATTTTTACACAATAGTGCTCAATGTAAATTTAAATTTACAGAGCATTAATATTATAAATTAATAGATTTAAAATATGGTTTTACCGCTACACAGTGATAACCATGTTTCAGAAATGGAAGCTAAAGTTACTCCAAAATTCGCTTGACGAGGAAATGGAACTAATGTCTTTGGTTTAATAACAAAATTAAATTCAAGGGCTTTAGCTTCCATTTCTGAAACATGGTTATCACTGTGTAGCGGTAAAACCATATTTTAAATCTATTAATTTATAATATATATATATATATATATATATATATATATGTGTGTGTGTGTGTGTGTGTGTGTGTGTGTGTGTGTGTGTGTGTGTGTGTGTGATTTGGCAGCAACTTTTCTTTTAAACATGTAGTATTGAATGTTAAAGACAACATAGTCTTACATATTTTCTTTTGAATTTTCTCATATTCTCTAATGAGACTTTTTATTTGAAAATAGTTCCGAAATATGTTTGTCCATACGATGACCTAGCGCTTTCTAACATCATTGTTCATCTTCAGGGTCAATATTTTTAGTCAAAATTTTTTTTTTTTTTTTTAAACAAACATTTGCCAATTATCTTGTAGCGTAATCATGTTGCTACTTTTTTACAAACTAAATAAACGTTAAAATCCTTTTAAATTCAAAAGACGCGATGATGTTATCACGTGCAGGGCGAAGATTTTTAATCATGTGACAGCGTGAAAAAGATTTCCACTACACAAGCCAAAAGATCGAAGAATACGTTATAAAATTTAAATATATTATAAACATTGTAATATGTTACCAGAAATATTGTAATCTATACGATTAATAAGAGGTCTTTTGCTTTTAATATGCAATGTCTCTAAGATTTTAAGGCGTCTAATGTCTGTATGTTTATCTATAATTTTAGTATTTTCTATAAGTATTTTACGTTAAATTTTCTTTTGAATTTTCTCATATTTTCTAATATATATATCTTTCTTTTTATTTATATATACATATATTTTTTCTTATATATATATATATATATATATATATATATATATATATATATATATATATATATATATATTGTATATTTCGGCAGCAATCCCTCTATTATACAGGTTTCATTAAAGACGACTGACAATTAACAGCGATTAAGCTTTTTTATTCAAATGTGTTTGTATAAGATTTTTCTTTTCTTGTGTAGAGTGTGTAAAACTGTCCGAATATTCTATATATCCGAAAGCTTTCTTCTATTCTATTAGATTTTATCAAACCTACCAAAGTACATCCGTAAGATACTCGTAGAAAATACAACTATCATAGCCTCATCTACACATTCAATTACAAATAAAGAAAAACATCCTTAGAATACCTAATAGAATAGACCTTACTACTGACATTATTGTAGGATAATGTTTATTGACTGAACTGTGATCCGCGCATCTGAAGGTTGACCTGCGGGATAGAGTAGTGATTGTATGTCCTACACCCTAATCTGAAGTTTCTGCATAATTTTATGTAGACTATGAATTTAAGCGCAGTACTAGATTGGCGATAAGGTCTCATCATTTTACAGTTGAAATGGCTAGAGGTAACCGTAATTTCTATGATAATAGTTTCTTCTTTCATTGCCTTCTGTCTTCTTAATTCCTGCTATTTTATTAGTTCTCTCTCCTTAATCGTGTTCTTTTTTTTTCTTATATTCTCTGACACTGAGTAACCCGTTGCAGCTTTATTGCCTTGTGGCTTTATTGCCTTGCTTGGGGATGAAAGGATTAAAATATGAATCTGAAATGCAATACGTCATTGAACAAGAGAATTTGAATAAGTCTTCTTGGCAGTAAAAATTTTAAAATAAATCATTAAAAAGAGAAATTTAACAAAAACCTGTGTTGTCTTCAACCAAATTGACGCAAATTAAAATTTGCGCCAATTTTTCGGCATAAATTTTCTATACCTAAGGTTTAAAATGATATCTTAAAAATGAAAAAGCAGAAGATTTCATTTTAGTTTTAATTGAAAGCTAAAGGATTAAATTTATTATTTCCAGTTAGTAAAATATTCTGGTGTATTTCAGATAGAAATTATATAGATTGGAATGTCAAATTTAATTTCGATTTCTTAATTTTTTTTAAAAGCGGCCATTTTCTTAATTTTATGAAATTTGTAAACAAAACAAATTCATCGATTTTAAAACTCTTCCAAAATATATATATTTCTGACACGTTATTTGAGTAAAATTTTAAAATTTAAAGTTAAATTCATCTGATTTGAAAGAAATATTACTTACTTATAGCTTAAAAAGTATTATACAACCATTTGTTATTGATCAGCCCTGTTTATCTGAAGCGATGATTAATATGTGAATGAGTGACGAAGCAATGACAGCTAGTACGGCTGGATATAATTGACATAAAATTTAGGAAATCTAAGTGAACTCATTTTTTTTGTTGGTTTTTAACTACCTAGTAATTTTTACAAATGAACAGATTTTCGCCATTATCTAATAATTTATTGACTTTTATTTACCTTTCGAAGATGCTTTATGCAAAAATTAAAAAAATTAAAATACTATAAATTTTTCTTAAATTAATTTCTCTGGAAAGAGACAAAACACTAAGATCACGTAACCTTTTTATAATAATGTCATGCTTAGCCTTTCATAGATGAAAAAAGGGAACAAATTCTTGTAAGAATTCATTATTTATCGGAAAAATTTTATTTCTTCAGACAATTGTGTCCTTAAGATAAGATCTTTACAAAAGCAAGTAAAAGCTTTTCAAACAATGTCATAGTTTTATTGCATTCATTATTCAGAGCAGATTTTCAGTTAGAATAGTGCAAGTTTGAAAAAAAAATTAGGTGATTTACATTCTCCAAGAAGTCCTACATTTAACGAATAAAAGAATTCTGATAATAGAAAGTTTTGTACGAAATTTCATAAAATTAAGTAAGTGGGGAATAACATATGTAAAAAAAAATATTTGTTTGCAAAACTTTCTAAAAAATGAAATTTCAAAATAATTTCATTCATTTGTGAATAAGTCCTGAAAATTTCATTAAAAGAGCACAATTATTTGATATTTTATAAGAATTTCCAAATCAATGTGTTTTCAACGGAAAAAGAGCGAAAAAAGTCAATGTCACTGCGATGGCGTAAAAATAAACAAGAATTTAACCAAAATTTAGAAGGTGTTAGAAAGGGTTTATAAAATTTCAAAAAATAATCAAATAAGACTTTGGTCTTTCATCTTAATAATAACATAAACATTTTGACGATAAAACTTTATTTTTATTAATTTTGTGGCCCTTTTCATTACGCTATGATGTTTTCCGCGTAAAAGTAGAGGTACCTATATATATATATATATATATATATATATATATATATATATATATATATATATATATATATATATATATATATATATATATACAATATTAGTGGTAAATATACACATACCTATGCAATTATACACAAACATATGTGCATAAAAATAATTCCAAGAGGATAGAATCCAGGTAGAACTCAATGTCCAGGACAGAGTAAGGATATAATAAAAAGGCTTAAACACTAATATTCCATGGTCATAATTTATTCCATTGGAATCGTAAATACGATCTAACTCATCAGACCTACAAATTCAAAAAGAAAACAAAAAAAAACAACTCCGGGAAAACTAATTTATTTTTTTTTTAATTAATAATTTTTTCCCGGAGTTGTTTTTTCTGTTTTCTTTTTCAATTTGTTAATCTGATGAATTGGATCGTTTTTACGATTCCAATGGAATAAATTAAATTATGACTATGGAATATTAGTGTTCAAATCTTTTTATTATTATTATATATATATATATATATATATATATATATATATATATATATATATATATATATATATATATATATATATATATATATATATATATATATATATATATATATACACGCACAACTTAGTGGTATATTTAAAGCTAATGGATATACGGAGCATCTAAACATCTATATTCCTGTAAAACAAATTTTCCCCCAAAAAGTCATTTTTTATCGATATCACCCCATGAAAGGCAGTAAAGTCACTAAGATACAAGGAGTTACTGGGTGTGGAAGAATAAGGAACAGAATCATTAATAATGACCGGAAATAAAAAAAAGAGTAATCAGGAGGACAGTACATAGCGATTTACATTGCATTTAAATTTTTGCAGATTAACCTTGGCTTGAAAGCATGAAGCCAGAAGGGAGTTCCACAAGCGAGATGTGCGAGAAAAGAAACTGCTAGCATAGAATTCACGGCTACATCTAGCCAGCTCAACTGTAAATTGATGAGATCTCATTAACAGTCTAGTACTGCGCTTAAATTAAAAAAGTCTCTAGGTACCATAGCGACGAGCTCATCCGAACAAGTACCATGAAAGTATTTATAGAAAAGGCATAGAGAGGCAACCTTACGGCCATGGTGAAGTGACTGAATCCGAGCCGTCAGATCAGGACCAATAATATTGCTGATTCTTCTTTGGATCTTATCAAGGAACTCAAGATAAATAGCAGGGGTACTGGACCATATGTGGCAGCAATATTCTAAGCGTCGACAAACAGTAGATTTATAGACATGTAAGGTAGATTCTGGAGGGGAAAATTCTTTCGCACGAGACGGGGAACTGACTTTCTTAGCAGCTGACCTAAGAATAGATTTAATATAGCTTTTATTTATAAGTTTCTAATTAGCGCAAAGACGTAATTTCTTTTGAAAATTATTCCACAATCTCTTATTTTAAATCGTATAATTTTTTTTTAAAAAATGAAGTAAATTTTTCACAGAGTATAGGGCGTTTTCTAACTTGGGGTTGACATTTTTAGCTTATTTGAAGCGCTATACTCCGAACGCTGTTCAAAGAGCCGTACATGTGTGTTTATTGGTCTTTCCAACTGCCGACGTATCGGAGTCTATGCATATCAGTCGATTTCTATTGAAAAGTGTGCGCGCGCGTGTGTGTGCGCGCGTGCGTGTGTGTGCGCGCACTCGCGAACAAATACACGCGTCTGTTCTGTTAGCCACCCTGTGTCGCGGAGGGAAATTTATTTGGCATTAAGGGGAGGTAACTGTCAACAATTTACAGTCACCACAGTGGGTGATTCCCGGGTCGTTTTATGCCTACTAAACAGCTTATATAATAAAGACGTCTGCCATTAATACAGATAGATTACATTTTAGAAAAAAAAAAATACTAAGACAATAAAAATTGACGGAGAAACTATGGAGAAATAGGCGAGAAAGAATGAGAAAAGAAGAAGACGAAAAAGTTGCAAAAACAGTTACACTTATTGATTTTTTTTTTATCGGCTTATTCACGTTTCCAGCAAAGATATTTAAATAAGTTTTTTTTTTTATGAGGGTAGAGGGAGAAGTCTGTATATATTTTTTTTATATCTCAGAACAATGTGAGGAAAATTAATGACAAAGTGGAAATATTTGTGTGAAGAGATTCGTTCTTTAGGATTTCAGTGGCCTGAAGTAATGAAGTAATTTTTTTCTTCTCATTTCCCTCCAAGTAAGGCAATAAAACCACTAAGATACAAGAAAGGGGTTACTGAGTGCGAAAGAATAGGAAAAACATTATTAAGAAGTGAGTACGATAAAAGAACAATCAAGAAGGCAATAGATAAGGATTGACATTGAATTTAAATTTTTGAGGATCAGTTTTGGCGGGAAAGCAAGTATCCGGAAGAGCGTTCCACAGGAGAGAACAGAAACTGCTAGCGTAGAACTTACGGTTACATCTCGCCTTTTCAACTGTGAATTGATGAGACTGTTGGAGTTACCTCCTCCTTAATTCCTAAATTCTTCACCAGGGGTCTCTCTCCCCATACTATAAATACTGGGAAACTTCTTGCCTCTTTCTTTATTTCCCTCAGGCCTCGCGCCGAATCCCACCTCGCGTGGAGGTGAGGTAAACCTCTGTTTCTTCTTCATTTCAGCGACAAGCTCTTAGAAAATCAGCGTTTCTCATTTCTGGGAAAACGCTATGAACATTACAAACATTCACCAAAATACGAACATTCACCAAAGAACAAACACAATAGTTCCCACACACACAAATGTTAATGTCTATGGGCCTTGTCATTTGTTGTTAATACATATATTTGTTGACATATATATATATATATATATATATATATATATATATATATATATATATATATATATATATATATATATATCTGTTTTGTTTGGTTGTCTTTTTTATATTCAATTGGACAACACCGACACCTTCATGTAGTTGGAGCTTTCTTCTAGCAGGAAATATAAACGCACCTGTTATCATTACATCTTCACCCCACCCCCCACCGGTCCTCTACAAGACCTTGCAACCAATTTAGTAGTCCGCTTAAATTCTTAACGTCTATAGAAAGTTCATGAGAACAATTACCATGAAAGTATTTATAGAAAAGACACAGGGAGGTAATATTACGGCGGTGGGAAAGTAATTGAAATCGGGATGACAGATCAGGACCAATAACATTGCAGATTTTTCTTTGGATTTTAATGCAATTATAAATGCATCTAAAGTGAAGAGGCTATAAAAACAAACATTCGTTATAATTATGCATATATAGGAAAAGGTTGAAAAAAGTGAATAATAATAATAATAATAATAATAATAATAATAATAATAATAATAATAATAATAATAATACCCAGGAAATGACAAGGTTCCCAATTTCTGGCTTTATCATCTCTCATCTATCCACAAAATCCTTGCGAAAACATTATCAACGCTTGTAAATAATCCCAATAAAATCCCCGAATGGATTACTGAAGGTATTACATACCTCATGCCAAAAACAAATGAAACAGACGACCCGAAAAATTTTCGACCGATAACATGTCTCTCCACAACGTATAAGTTGATCACGTCTGTCCTGACGAACCGTGCTTACTCCTTTTTCGAAACAAACAGCATTCTTCCGCTGGAACAGAAGGGAGGCAGGAGGGGTTCATATGGCTGCAAAGATCAACTACTGATAAATAAAATGATCCTGGAAAATTGCAGAATACGTAGAAATCTTAGCGCAGCGTGGATTGATTATAGTAAAGCCTTTGATAGTGTTCCACATTCTTGGATCCTTAAGACTTTGGAAATATACAGAGTCTCCCATGTGGTATTAAATTTCCTTAAGCACAGAATGGGAATGTGGAACACCAAACTATACCTTTGTCACACCAGGAGCACTGCCATATCCAACCAACTAAATATCCGACGTGGAATCTTTCAAAGAGACTCTCTGTCACCCCTTCTGTTTTGTTGTCCTTAATCCCCCTTACGCATGAACTGAACAACAGTAGCTATGGTTACAAAATAAATAAGAATATATTCAATCACCTACTCTACATGGATGATCTCAAACTCTTTACCAAAGACGACAATGAGTTGAAGGGCCTCCTCAATATTGTAAAATACTTCAGTGACGACATAGGTATGGACTTCGGATTAGATAAATGTGCAAAAGTAACATTCAAGAAAGGTAGAATTACAGAAGCACCCTTAATAGATTTAGATTTTGTCACAAAGATTAGGGAACTGGAGCATGATGAAGCTTATAAGTACCTAGGAATTAGCGAAGGAGATGGCATACAACACCCCCAAATGAAGGAGAAGTTAAGAACGGCGTACTACAGACGTGTACATCTGGTACTAAATACCGAGATAAACTCAAAAAACAGGATATCAGTCATAAACACCTTGGCTGTCCCTGTGGTGCAATACAGCTTTAATGTCCTTAACTGGACCATAGCTGAAATTAGGCGAATGGACGCTAAAACGAGAAAGCTCCTCACTTGCTACCGCATGCATCATCTCAAAGCTGATGTTGATCGCCTGTATGTGCCCAGATCCGAAGGAGGCAGAGGATTAGTTCAACTAGAACTGTCCTACAAAACTACAACAATTGGCCTCCAAAGATACTTGGAAACTACAGAAGACTGGATGATGGTATGTGTCAAGGAACATGAAAGTAGTAAGCGTCTTTACTCCGTAATAAAGGAAGCCAACAAATTCAAAATGGAGTTTCAAATGGGCGCAGAAATACAAGTACAGCACAGTAAACCGGCTGAAGCTGCAAAATACTTAAAAAAGAAAGCAAAGACAGATGCAACTGACCAGATACAGAAACAATGGCAAGATAAACCGCTTCATGGCCAATACTCTGCCCGTACCAAACAAGCTGACGTAGACAAAAACCGTACCCATCAGTGGCTACGTAGTGCGGGTTGAAAGCTGAAACTGAAGGTTTTATCCTTGCTGCACAGGACCCATGCTTGTTAACAAGGAATTATCAAGCACATATACTAAAATATTGTGTTATCCAGAAACAATTGATCATCTTGATCATCCACGTTGCACGATATGGGCACCCACTGAATATAAAACCCGGCATGACAGAGTGGGCCAATATCTGCACTGGAAAATATGCAACTTCTACGGGAAGGAAACTGAAAGAAACTGGTACGAACACCACCCAGACCCGGTTACGGAGATAGGACCTGTTACAATTCTATGGGACTACACAATGCACACTGACAGAACAATCAAAGCCAACCGCCCAAACATTGTTATTAGAGATCACAAACAAAAAAAGTGCTTCCTTATTGATATAGCAGTCCCTGAAGACTGCAATGTATCTTTGAAGATATTCAAAAAGCTGTCAAAATACAAGGACCTTGAAATAGAAATCTCAAAGATGTGGCACATGGGAACATCAACAATCCCTGTTGTAGTTGGAGCCCTAGGATCGGTTGGAAAAGATTCCAGTAGACTAATTAAAGGGATTCCTGGAAGTTCATGCCTCAAAGAGATACAAAAAATTGTTCTCACAAGTACAGCCCACACTTTACGAAGGGCTTTATCTATGTAATTTTATTATATTTTTTTTTTTTTTTTTGTCAGTGGAAAATGCCATGATGCCATTTCTAACCTTAGGTCTCTGGTTGGGACCCGGAAAGAAATGAGTACACACCAGAAATCAAAGGAAATAATAATAATAATAATAATAATAATAATAATAATAATAATAATAATAATTCTTGATCTCGTAAATTTCAACATAAAGTGTAATGTTAGGTTTTCTGGTTGAATCTCCATTCTAGAATATGATCAAGATAAATAATTTCAATAGCTGACGTAAATTTCAATCTTAAACATATCAAGTTGGTAACAGATGCATTTAAATACACTTCATTTTACTAACTTACTTATACTTATAAACTTATACTTATTACTTATAAACCTACTAAAATATGTGCGACTTTTTTTTTTTCAAAACTGCTCAGTGGGAAATGGCATGCTGCCATTTCTGACCTTCTGTCTCTGGTCGGGACCCGGAAAAAATGAGTATACACCAGAAAACAAAGGAAATAAAACAATAATAATAATAAATAGCAGTAGTGCCCACAGATTCGACATTATTATTATTATTATCATTATTATTATTATCATCATCATCATCATCATCATCATCATCATCATCATTAAACAAAATGACTGGCGTAATTCTTAAAGTATTTGTCAACATTTAGAGAAGAGCGCCATTTAAGAAAAGAAAAAGAAAATGAAAGAAACTGTGTTTAACAATATTTCCACTCTTCAAGTTATGTTTTAAAAATATTTTTAAAATACAAGTCTTTGTACAAACGTGGCTTGTCTTGAGAAAAAAAAAACGGTTGTAGTGGTAATCAACGCGATAAAGCGAACGAAACGCAGTCAGTGTGAATGGAATGCAACAGAAACGTGAGTAACATAATGGCGATCGTGCTCACTATGAAAATTTCCGTTTTCAATTTAGTACAAATTTTATAGAACTCTCCTGTCATTCAGTTCATTCCTCCGGGGCAGGAAGTTAGTAGTTTTAGTCCGTGACTATCTGCATATGTTTTAAGGGTCGAAAGGTTGGTGTATTCTGAATATTTATTCAGAATATTCACCTTAGGATGTTTTCGAAATTATTAATATGATGTGTGATATAATCTTGCCAGGGAGTAATTTTAAGTGCCTAATTACCAACTCCCCTCTGGGGTCTAGGGGTGAAAAAGGCACAGTAGGAGAGTTATCTATGTATATTATTGCTGTTGTTTGAACCCCTCGAGGCGGAGTAATGGTTAGCGAGCTTGTCTCGCTAGAACAATTACGACTGAGTAGTGAGTTCGATCCTCACGGAGTACCCCCTACTTTCGGCCTTGTGCCACATTTAAGCTACGCTTGGAAAATCACTATTGCTGTTGTTGTTGCTGTTGTTGTTGTTGCCTGAGAAATAAAACGATATTGGATACAAATATATATTATATCCAATATATCACCCTGAAACCCAGTCTGATAAAAGTATAACAGGCACTTGCATCAAAGTCAAATTTTCATGATGTGGTGACAGGTTTTGATAAATGCAGCGTGTAACTTTGACTGCCTCATCCTTCAAACTTATGGGGAAAAAAAAGCTTTCGACGCCCAGCTATGAATCTTTCTCGCTCATGAATAGTGTTGCACAGTGCGTCACAGTGTGTCAGCCCCTAGGGCGGTAAAATGACCAACTGGTTAAGGTTAGGCAATTGACTAGCAAATCTGTGGTACAGAACTGCATATTTACTGTAGCCCAAGACAAAATATTTGCATGTTAACACCTTCAATTAATTAAGATCTGAAGTCATATCTGGTATGCCTGGTGTCACATCGTCTTAACATTCAAGGGAGACAACTCTACATAAAAATAAAATATAAGCCTTTAAAGTTACCTCCCTTATACTGTTAATAAAACAATTATTTAAATTATTTTTTTTCCGTTTTAATTATTGTTATTTACTAAATTTGCCTTAGTCTGGCACAAGGACATAATAGATGTGCATCAAGCGGGAATTTAATTTCCTAGGAAAAATTCCAATCATACCAATTTTTAGTTTATCATTTTTATTTATATTTATTGTAATTAAATTGTTGAATTATTGACGGTTTTATTTACGCTCAACTCTCTAGTTAAAAGGCGAAAGAGTAAAAAAACTCTAAACAAATAAAAAAAAACGTCTTTCGCCTAAAAAAGTGATAGGTTTTTTTAGTATTCAACTTCAACCCCCGTTAGGTGACACCTTTTTCATATCAGATATCTTACAGGGCACTACTTAAGTAGACTACTCCACTAAAAAGAAAATAGGGAGTATTCTTTTTTAATTATTTTTGTAAATTAGCGTTCATCCGTCCTTCTCTTTGTTAATTAGCATTCATCCGTCCTGCTTCAAAATGTAATATTTGTCAAAATCAAAAAGTATTGATTTTTTTATCATTTTAAAAGTGGATGGGTGTGTCTTGTTTATAATGTCGATATAATGTAAAATCGATCCCTGACATTTTACAGTTTCCTGGACATTGCTGTTCATGTGTACAAACTTTTTTAATAGAAAATATTTGTTTTAACTAATGAACAAACATATATATACATTTTTGATTAAAGAACAAAAATTTGCATAAATTAATTAAAGTATACATTTGTTTATTCTTCATTTAAGATAAATAATTATTGTCCCTCAGTGTTCCTTCACGTGCTTCCGAAAAAATTCACCCCTTACAAAAAAAAAAATTCTAAAATGTTTATAAAATATTTCAGAAAAAAAAATAGGGTTATCAATTATGTAAGAGGAGGTATTCACTCATGCGTAGCGTGTTTTCGGCAAGAAGACCTGGCGGAGCCCATCCCTCCCTAGGTCAACCCACAGCAAATGCCCCCCACCAAACCTGAAGGCTCGCCTTACTCAAGGACACGTTGCCAGTTATTCCATAGGTGATGGTTGAGGCGGAGACCCACTTCTCTGGTCGTTCACTTCAGTCTGGGAATCCCACTGCCTAGCAATACGTAGCTATGGCACGAAGTTTACCTTATTGTGCTAGATGACCGCTGACCCTAAAAGAAGGTTCATCCACCCTATGACAGGTTTTCTTTTTAATCCTGCTGAGTGTCTAGCCACCCTCCTCAGTAGGGTGGAGGACCCGGGTTAGTGGCATATATTTTTTTTTTTATTTCTATGCCAGCTCCGAACATCTGGAAGATCTAAACGATTTTCTTTTCTTCAAGATGAACAACTACATCACGCCTGCATTTTAGGATAGAATAGCCAGTTTGGATCCTAATGTTCCCGATTCATCTATTGTATTTCTATGACAGACTCTGGTTTGTAATTATATCATTTGTTTATATGGTTAAACCTAAACTATTTGCACAGTTTCTAAAGTATTGCTATTCCTACTCCATCGGGTTTGTATTATCGGTAACAAGGCAACCGCTTCCTGGACAACTGTACCGCGTTCATTAGCATAGCTGGATATTAGCATTCTGTTTTTGTGCATCTTTAACATTTACCTTAATATATAAATCAGTCAAGAAGGACAACGCGGAATTCAAAATCCGAAGAGGGTCGTTTAGGAACCTTTTTGCATGCAGTGCACCAGTTCTCTGTATTTGGTTCTCCCACCCCCACCCACCCCCAAAAAAGTCAGTTCTGCACAATCCTTCACTACTATAATCAAATCATATGTGCGGCTAGCAGAACTGAGCTATTGGACTTACATACGTCGAAAAACAAAAAGTAATGTGAATTGGAAAAAAGCAACACGTTACCTTTCCTAGATATCATGGTACACAGCGTTAACTGCTTAAGATTAAGTGCCCACCGAAAATCAACTAATAAAAATGATTTCATAAATTTCTATTCTCACCATGACAACAAAATAAAATCCAGAATACTCGTCGGATTCTACTTAAAAGCATTCAGAACTTGTAGTCTTCAATATTTATATGAAGAGAAGAAATATCCTATTTTATACGAAACAAAAGGTTCATAAAATATTCCAAAATAGAAAAATAGTCTTTCTTGACAAACACAACGAATCAAAAATATTGTTCTACCCATTAACTCTATCACAACAACAATTGAAAAGAATTCATCTAAACTCAATATAAATTTATAAAACAATAAAAGACTTAATACAAAACAAACAAAAAAATAAACTAAAACTTAAAGGTGGAATTTACTCTATCACCTGTAATAATTGCCACAAGGAATACATCAGAGAAATTTCATGGAATTTAAATAAACGATTATATGAACAAAAAAGGGATCTTTTACAAAAGAACACATTAAATGTATGAGTTGCTCACCGTAACGAGACTGACAACAATTTTCATATAAAATATGCTACACAAATTAAAAAAGGAAACAATTCACTCAGACGAAAATGTCTAGAAAGTGCTTTGATCGCTAGAACATATACTGTAAATTTGCTTTCAGGTTCTTAGAATGTTTCACCATTCTTGACAGATCTTCTGTTATTATAATGTAGGATATTTACTAACAAAACGAAAAGAAAAAGAATCTAAATGAAATCGGCTAGATTATATAACACACTAGCAGCATGGCCCGGCGTTGCCCGTGCTTGATTCAAAAATCGTACGACTCATACAGCAATCGCTATCCCTTGTCTTAAAATATTTTTGCCCTTCCTTGCCTTTAAAGGAGTGCCCTTTGCCGTGCTGATGTTGCTACATGCGTTACTTCTTGCCTATCTCACACTGCGAATTTTTTCTAAGCTCTATACTAAACATTAAATCTGTTACGAAAAAAGAACTAAACAAAATGAACACAAAACGATCAGCTTTAAAAACGGACTCGTAACTGGAAAAACCGAATGAAAAAAGAATGTTAACAACAAATACTTTTTCACACCCAACCCAGTTCTGCGGAATCAGAATCAACGTTGAGTTTAAGCAAGCGTATGAGCCAAATTGGAGTAAAGTGCCATGCAGATTTAAATTTTTCTCACTTGTGACGATTGCAGCTATCGATTTTTTTTTTTGCATGCTAGTTAACATTCGTGTCAGTCAGCTGTTGGCTCTCACGCTGGCCAATAGAATCTTCCTGCCTATTCGTGACAGCCAGCTATAGGCTCTCACTCTGGCCAGTAGAAAATGGCCGCAAACTACATGAAAACTGCCGTGGAAGCATGAAAAAAATTATTATTTCCACTATCGATGGGAGTTGGGAAATGCAAAGTCGATCTTGGCCTTTCCGCTAACTTGGAGCATGTGCATGTAAATTTTGGTGCAAATCCGTCGAAAATTGCGGCCGTGCATTCGTTACACACAGACGCACATCCTGCCTTTTATAGATAGAGATTAAAAATTCATCTTTAAATCAAAATTCCCAGCGTCTCTCATACGTGCGCATGTGCAATCGCATCAACGTAAACAAACCTAGTTTGATGAAGTCCTAAAGGACGAAACGTGTCACACGTGAACTTTCCCACTTTGTCATGTGTGTGTGTGTGTGTGTGTGATATTAGCCATAATTTTATATATTCACGTAATTTATTTTTCTCAAAAAGATTAATCCAATCACTATGGAGCAGGAAAGCTAGTTATGGGAATATGTTTTATCGAAATGATCACTCATTAATTCTATTCACCATGGTGTATTCTGTTGACATCTACCAACGTGACAGAGCACAGACACACAGACAGACAGAGTGAAAAAGAGGGTAGAGATTAATTAAGTCAAGTCGGTAAATTTTTAAAAGAAATTACCAATCGTTGTTGCTTCATTTAATCTCGGATATAAAACTTGGGAAACAGAAATCACGATTAATTAATAATTCATACGTTAATCCAAAACGGATCATACAAAACAATTCTCTAGTATTTCTACTTTCACTTTCACTTTTGCCTTCACAGCTGATCCAGAATCATAAAAATAAAAGAAAATTTCTTAATAGAGAAAAAGGAGAAAGAATTTCTGGTATTTTTTGTGTTTGATTTTTAATGGTTCCTCAGATTTCATATGCATTCAACTTGTTAAAGAAACGTTAAAATAATTTATTGCCGTCTGAATTTAAGAACCTTTAGAATATGTAACCAAGAATATTTAATTGAAGAAGAGAAATACATTGCGAAAACATTTAAACTTTTTCACTACCCACATCATTTCATCCGCAATTCTAAAAACGTGCTCAAAATGTCTAGAAATCCCAAAATTTAGCCTACCCACTCGATAGCACTTTTAACAACATAAAATTCATAATACTATCCTCTAACAATTATTCTACAAAACTTGTAAATAAATTTGTCATCCCTAATACGAGGATCTTTACCACCATGTCCAAGACAATCGGGATATAATTAGGAAGAAAAATAAATCCAAATCAGATGCCGATACTCTTCAAACAATGTAAAAGTACTTATATCGGCATGGCATCACGAAATCTAAAAGCCCGTATCTACGAACACAAAAGAGATTTACGTTTAGACAAGCATTCAAACTCGCTCATAATACACAGGAACAAAACTGACCATAGCGTTGATTTTACAAATGCCACCATAACCAAAAAAGAACATAATTCTTTACGTCGAAAGTACTTCGAGGGATTACTAATAAATATATTATCAACTATAAACACGCATCAAAAACATTATATTACATCACTACTCTTTACTGAATCCATTCTTAAAGAATATAGCATATGCTTATCTAAAACAAACCGCATGTACGTAACAACGTTCCTAAATCAAGATGCAAAAACACCAAACATAACGTCTACTTGATATACACACGCACACAAACTTACGAATATACATTATCTTTGAATTCCACATAGACATACTAGAATTATTATACGCTTCCATACAAAAAGCAATATTTACGTTTTTTAGTTGGGCTTGAAATCCGTTAATTTCTTGGAGCGTTGAAGACGTGCGTCGTCTCCCCTTGAATTCGTGACACCATTTGTTTAACAAGTCGAATGCAAGTGAAACCTGATTAACCAATGAAAAACGAACAAGACAAAAAATAAAAAAATACCAGAATTGATTTCTTTTTTTCCATATCTCATTCTCTGATAAACTTTAATAAAAGTGAAACATGTCAGATTGATAAACGTTTACCTATTTATTCTTTATCTTATCACACACACATGTATATTTTCATTTTTATACGTTATTTTTATAGATACAAATACTTAAGTAAATGCTCTGTTTATAATAAACAATATTAATTAAATTTACAGATCTGAACGTTCAAGAAATTTCATAGAAAATATGTGTCCTCCGACAGGAACCGAACCTGTGTCCTATACGGAACCGTCAGAGGAAGCGTCTGGTTAGCAAAGTCAAATTACTGTTTTTAAACAACAAATTCGTGTACGATACAGGTTCGATTCCTGTCGGAGGACACATATTTTCTACGATATTTCTTGGGCATTCAGGCCAGTAAGTTAATACTATTTATTAAAAAAAGAGCATTTACTTAAATATTTGTATCTATAAAAATAACGTATAAGCAGAAAATATATTAAAATAATTGTCGGACTTAGTTCATTTCATTATATATATTTGTTTGATTTTTCATGTATATGCGTGTATTTGTAATTATCTGTGTAGATGTTTAGTTTATATGCATGCATATATGCGTGCGTATGTATGTATATCTAAATATGCATGTGTATGTGTATGTATATATGTATTTGTATATATGTACATCTTTATGTATGTATTTCTTTACTTGCTTTATTTACTTTTCTGCTTTGCTGTATGGGTCGATATATTTATACGTGCTTATGTATATGTATGTCTATGTACGTATGTCTGTATATGCGTACCTATTATGCGTATATATGGATATGCAGGTACATGTGCTGATTTGTTTGCGTATGTGTGAACGTACAATTATATATGGAGGTAGTTATTTACTTTTGCATGTAGTGTGTGGAAAACTATATGGTTTAAAAATATATATATATATATATATATATATATATATATATATTTATTTATTTATTTATTTATTTATTTGTTTAAATTTTATCTATATATATTTGACCAGATTAGTTATATTTCAAGTTAAAATTCGTTTAATAACATATTAAGCCACGAATATGTTCACTTTGGCAATGACATCTGACCGTCTACGTCATTGTGGATGTAGATGTATGTGTCTGTGTTTATTGATGTCTATGTGTAGGGAAAGTGCATGTACATTTAATCGTATGTTTGCGTACGTATGGGTGTGTGTAGTGTAGATGTTCGGTTTTGTTTTTTTTATCAAGGGTTGTGTCTCGTCACCGTATTTTATGTGTGTATATATATCTAAATACGTCTGAGCGCTTATGTATTATAACCTGAGTATGTTCGAGTGATTTCGCGTGAGAGGCGACTAACATGTTGAAATGAAACTAAAAATGTATACATTTCTGTCTGGGGATCTGAACATCCTTTTTAACATAATTTCAATGAAAATATAAATTAAATAGCATATATATCTTTTATTTTTATTTTTTATATTTTATATTTTTTCTCCTCGGTAATTCTACAATTTAAAACTTAATAGAGATTTGATTTAGATTTCTAAATAGGTAATTTTTTACTTTTAATTTTAATTTCAAATTTTATAAATCTTTTAATATCTATGATAACCTTGCTTAGTTGTCAAATTTTTCGAATTACCCTATACTTGTATTTTGATTGGTCATTCTAGCTTATGTAACAGCTTTTACTCCTAGCTAATGATCGTTAATTAATTTGAAACTTTTAAAACCATTTATTCTATATTCTACATCATCACTTGATAAGACACCAGAGGTGTTGAAACAAAATGGCTATTTTTGTAGTGATTTTATAACATATTTATGTTGTAATATTCAAATAAATGATTATATATATATATATATATATATATATATATATATATATATAGCATCTTCACATGTTTTATCGTTTTTTTTTTTAAGTATCTTGTCTTCACGCGTCAGTTCGTGTTGTTGTTCATTATTCGGGGTTTTTTGACTGTAAGTTCTACTAGGCCGAGTGCTTAGGCTCTTCAAATCCAATGACGGTTCCTCATAGGGGATGCAGGTTCGAATTCTACCGGAAGACGCATATTTTTCTGGAAAAATTTCTCGAATATTCAATCCGGTGTATGTAGCTGGATAAAAAAACATTGTTTAATTAAAAAAACAGGGCTTCTATTCTAGTATGAGTATCCATAAAGAATAACGTTTAAACAAAATAAATTAAGAATAATAATATGTCGGATTTAATCCATTTACCAAAAATAAATTGTCTTTGTTTACTTTAGGATACAATACAGAACACATATGGATATTTCGAGAATCGGCAGAGAGTGTAAGTTCAAAAAGCACTATTCGGGCTTTGTTTGACTGGAAGTCCTACGTGTCCGAGCGGTTAGGCACGTCAAATCCATATATATATATATATATATATATATATATATATATATATATATATATATATAGTTAAGTAACGAAAATCTTGGTAATCCGTGTGGATAATCCCAAGGAGAATGAAATCCTGAGAGCCCAATGTTAGGTCAGAGCGAATAATTTAATTTAAAGAAAAACAGACTATTTTAAGGCTCCATTAGTTATAATTTATTTCACAAGAGAATTTTATTTTCCTCTGGATCTTCAGATATCACTTTTTCGTTTCACCTTTTGAAAGTGATGTCTGAAGATCCAGGGAAAAATAAAAGTCTCTGGTGAAATGAACTATTACAATGGAGCCATAAAGTGGTCTGTTTTTCTTTAAATTAATATATATATATATATATATATATATATATATATATATATATATATATATATATATATATATATATATATAAAGAAATATAGTCTTAAAGTGTGCTATATTTATGGGATAAAGTGCTCAATATCAGAGATAGAGCGTGTGTAAATATAAAAGTGAACATAAAAGTCAACACTTAGAGGCGACAGTCTGTTTCATGCTAGATGCAATCGTCAGGTAGCCTGACGATTGCATCTAGCATGAAACAGACTGTCGCCTCTGAGTGTTGACTTCTATGTTCACTTTTATATATATATATATATATATATATATATATATATATATATATATATATATATATATATATATATATATATATATATATCACCAAAGAAACGCGATACCTGAGGTTTCAAATTAATTTTTTAAATTAAATGTCTTTCTTGAAGCTTTTATTTTAGTTTTAATTTCAATCTAATAGATTACATTTGTTATTTCCAATAAGCAAAATATTTTGCTGCATTGCAAAATTAATTTAAATTGACTGGAATTATTTTTTTTAATCGCTGAAAAAGTCTGATTTTAGCCATATTTTCATTTCTCTCAGTACAACGTAATTTTCTTTATTAACTTATTTTAAGTTTAAAATATCACAGAAATCCATTTTTAATACGGAGAAGAATGTTTTTATTAACTGTTGACAGTCCTCGTGACAGCATCAGAGCTTTATCGACTGCCGAAAATTTAACTATTTTATTATGAGGGCTATATATATATATATATATATATATATATATATATTAAAAGGTGAACCCCTTTTTATTAATTTTTAACTACCCAGTAAACTTTAAAATTTAGGAAAATATTTGAAGTAATCCACAGGAGGATATCTTTGGTAACGAAGAAAAGAATACTGATCTGTTACGTGACATCTGTCCTTCTTTACGGCAGCGAATGTTGGACGATTTCCTCAAAAATGAAGAAAAGTCTCGAGCGACGGAGATGTGGGTCTACAGAAGGATACTAAGGGTATCATGGACCGAGCGTGTGAGCAACGATGAGGTCTTAGAGAAGTTGTAAACAAGGAGAAGACTTATACTTAACATCAGAAAGAGGCAACTGAACTTTCTGGGACACGTAATGAGGAAGGAGGGCCTAGAGAATCTGATACTCACAGGTCGAATAGAGGGAAAGAGAGACAAGGGAAAACAACACGTGACATACCTGGCGGGTTTAAGCAAGTGGATGACAGAGCGTGGTCTGGGGGAGGAAGCATAGGGAAGGAACTTGTTGAGAGCTGCAAGGGATAGAAGGAGGTGGAGAGCCATGATCGCCTACGTCCTGAAAGGACATTGCACATAAAAAGAAGAAAAAAAAATTCTTGAGTTTGAGGTACTTTTGTTTTAAATTTGCTATCGTTACCCGCTCTTATTTATTGACAATGCCGTGAATGAACGCCCGTAGTTACAAAAATCGACACCTTTATACACAGGTACGCAAACTTCTTTTTCTTTTTTCAATACTGTCTCACTGAATAGTAGTAAAAGTTCCGAGTTATAATTAGTAATTATTGTGTTACTTAATAACAATATCTCTTAAAAATGAATGCAGAATTTTAAAAGATATAAAACTTTCTAAATTATTCTAATTAATTTTTAAAAAAATGAAAAGTATTCTTGTAAAACTTCATTATTAATCGAACTTTTTTCTTACAACGATTGTCTCCCTTATATATTTTATTCATTTTCTGATTAAATGATGTATTCATTTTATTGCAATTTTTTATTTTACGATTCAGAACAGATATTTGGTAACGGGGAAGTTCTGTTTTACGAAAGAAAATTGAGGATTTAAATTCTCCAAGAAGTTCTGCTTTTAATTAATATCAAGATTAAGCGGAAATAAAAATGAATTTCTCAAAATTTCATAAAATTAAATAAGTGGGAAGAAACAGATGTAAAAAAAAAAAAATGTTTTTACCAAGTTTTTCTTAAAAAAAAAAAAAAGAAATATCTCTGAAATAATAGCATTCATTTTTGGATAAGTCCTGAAAGTTTCATCAAAATGCGCCATTTATTTGATTTTTGCAAGAATTTCCAAATCAATGTGTTTTTCACACCGCCCCCAAAACGCTAAAATTCCCTATACTAATTTATGGTCACCCGCTGACGAAAAAGAAGTTAAACAAAATTTCGACGGTTCTAATAAGAATTTAAAAAATTGAATTTAATAATCAAAATATCCTTTGCACTTTCTTCTTAATAACAAAGAGTTGGTCGATAAAACTTTGTTTTTATTAAGTTTAGGGCATTTATTCGCCATGGTATGCTCATGTTTGAGCAAATCTTTTGAGGAACACACACACACACATACACACATACAAACATATATATATATATATATATATATATATATATATATATTTAAACACATATAAACTAGGGTTAAACTAAGACTTGAGAATTTTAAATCTGTATAAATATTTCAATAGTTAAAAAAAATCTTTTTTAGATATAGTTAAAAAAAATTTTTTTAAACAACATCTAAAATATTATCGTTAGATTTACGTTAGAAATATTCAAACACAGTTTCATTCCACATCACGTGACGTCCGCGTCTCGCGACGGACGTTACTTGTAAACAAACTTCAGAATACAGTTATTTAATTTATTTCTGACGAAAGATCAGGGCAGATCTGAAATATCAAATATATATATAAAAAAATATAAATAAATACTTTCACAAAAAAAAAACATTTAATTTTTTTTTGATTTGCAACTTTTCAGTTGTTTTCTCCATATTATATATATACATATTTAAGTGATTCATCGAGTCTGAAACCTCTACAGAATGCAGAAAGCAATGGACGGCCGTTTCGTCTTATATTTGGGACTCATCAGCAGTGCGCATCCACTACCGAGAATTGAAACCTGACAGTTAGGTTGTCAAGCAAACACCATACCAACTGTTCCAACGGGCCTCGGTGACGAAGAGGTAGCAAATCACACTCAATATAGTGCCACTCACTCACATATTCCGTGGTGGAACTCTACTGAGATTCACTTTAACCATAGGACTGTGTCCCCTGGAGCCACGACTACTATCACCAAGCCGCTCACTCCAGAGCATTAGAAGCCGGTTCAAGCAATGATATACATTTGAAATTATTAGGAGAATTTGATAATTATATTTAAGTGATTATATTTAAGTGATTCTGTAGAGGTTTCAGACTCGATGAATCACTTAAATATAATTATCAAATTCTCCTAATAATTTCAAATATATATATATATATATATATATATATATATATATATATATATATATATATATATATATATATATATATATATATATATATTCTTTCAAACATGTAGTGTTGAATGTTAAAGACAACATAGTCTTACATATTTTCTTTTGAATTTTCTCATATTCTCTAATGAGACTTTTTATTTGAAAATAGTTCCGAAATATGTATTTTCCATACGATGACCTAGCGCTTTCGAACATCATTGTTCATCTTCAGGGTCAATATTTTAGTCAAAATTTTTTTTTTTTTTTTTTTTTTTTAAACAAACATTTGCCAATTATCTTGTAGCGTAATCATGTTGCTACTTTTTTACAAACTAAAAACGTTAAATTCCTTTTAAATTCAAAAGACGCGATGATGTTATATCACGTGCATGGCGTAGATTTTTATCATGTGACACCGTGAAAAATTTTGACTAAAATATTGACCCTGAAGATGAACAATGATGTTCGAAAGCGCTAGGTCATCGTATGGACAATACATATTTCGGAACTATTTTCAAATAAAAAGTCTCATTAGAGAATATGAGAAAATTCAAAAGAAAATATGTAAGACTATGTTGTCTTTAACATTCAACACTACATGTTTGAAAGAAAAGTTGCTGCCAAATTACACATATATATATATATATATACACGCACAAATACAGGGTTGGTGCAGGTGGAATAAAATTCCGATAGCCAAAAACTATATTCTTAAAAGAGTGCTCAATGCCTGGAAGAGCAAATAATATTTATTCAAAAATTATAACATATTAAATTCATCATTACAAAAATAGCCATTTTGTTTCAACACTTCTGGTGTATTGCCAAGTGATGGTGTTGATCGCAAAATAAAGACTTTTAAAAGTTCAAAAGCCAACCAAATCCCCGCAGTAGGGGAAACATTGTTACGTAACCTATGATGACCAATCAAAATAAAAGTATATGGTAATTCAAAATAATAATTTTGTAATTGTTGTGGTAAACCCTCCTACAATAGAATGAACTCTTCCTCCTCTCATAAATACTAACTGCGAGAATCGGTTGAGTGGAAAAGGTAGAAGCAGTGCTAACCTGCCATTCGGACGTACACCTCTATCTACTTATTACTAACACTCTTGCTTTGTATATATCTTCAATATACTTGTTCAACCTACCTCCGTCTTTATGTCTTTCTTCCTGACCCCTAAACAGGTCACAACAGTAATTATTTTAAACTTGATGCTCGATTAAATTTAGAATTTTATATTTGTAATTTTTAATCTTTAATTTTAATGTGAAATTAAAACTTAATTAGTTATATCGATTTCAAATTTAATCTAATCTTAACTTTAATGCATTAATAGATTGTACTTATATATATATATATATATATATATATATATATATATATATTGTACTTATATATATATATATATATATATATATATATATATATATATATATATATATATATATATATATATATATAAGCAAGTATGTGGATGTAGATCCGACCGTATGATGAAAATGTGGAAAAGACAAAGCAAAATCCGAATATGTGAGTTTACTGATTTTTATTTTGTTTTTGTTTTTGTTTTTTGTTTTTTCTGTCAACGTCAGACGTTTCAGTCTAATAGACCATCTTCAGGACATGGTTAATGGAGACATATTTATATTAAATTTAAGTTAAATGAAGAGACGATATATACAGGATTAGTCAGAAACAGAAAAACTGAAATTCTGAAGTCAGAGTATTCTTTCTTGGATTCGGTTACGCTGGCGCCGCGTGGGCGGCGCTGCAAAAACCTGCTCCCAGGAAAGAGATTTTATCTTAAGTGGAAAGGTGGGGAACCTATTTAAAACTATAGCTTATCGGTACGTTTGTCAAGCATTAATCTTGCTAGGAAAGTTGATATATATATATATATATATATATATATATATATATATATATATATATATATATATATATATATATATATATTAATAATAATAAATATACAGTTGTTCCTCACCGTACATGCCAGGGGCAAACGTCAGGCATAAATTGAAAAATGACTTTAGTAATGGCAATATTTGTAACCTAATCTTACGATAGCGTATCAATACATTTAGCTATGCGAAAAATAAATAAATTCGTAATTTTTTTGAAGCTGTTCATTTTTAACCAATTTATTTTTTCGCATAAGTTAAAGAACAATAATAATAAGCCATAAATATTCATATATTGCAAATAAATATTCATATATTACAAGTAAATATTAATATATTGCAAACAAATATTCATATATTACAAATAAATATTCATATATTACAAATAAATATTCATATATTGCAAATAAATATTCATATATTGCAAATAAATATTCATATATTGCTAATAAATATTCATATATTACAAATAAATATTCATATATTGCAAATAAATGTTTCATATATTGCTAATAAATATTCATATATTACAAATAAATATTCATATATTGCTAATAAATATTTCTATATTGCAAATAAATATTCATATATTGCTAATAAATATTCATATATTACAAATAAATTTTAATATATTGGAAATAAATATTCATATATTGAAAATAAATATTCATATATTGATAATAAATATTCATATATTACAAATAAATATTAATATATTGCAAATAAATATTCATATATTGATAATAAATATTCATATATTACAAATAAATATTAATATGTTGCAAATAAATATTCATATATTGCAAATAAATATTCATATATTACAAATAAATATTCATATATTACAAATAAATATTCACATATTGCAAATAAATATTCATATATTGCTAATAAATATTCATATATTGCAAATAAATATTCATATATTACAAATAAATAATCATATATTGCAAATAAATATTCATATACTGCTAATAAATATTCATATATTACAAATAAATATTCATATATTGCAAATAAATATTCATATATTGCTAATAAATATTCATATATTATAAATAAATATTAATATATTGGAAATAAATGTTTCATATATTACAAATAAATATTCATATATTGCAAATAAATATTCATATATTGCAAATAAATATTCATATATTGCAAATAAATATTCATATATCACAAATAAATATTCATATATTACAAATAAATATTCATATATTACAAATAAATATTCATATATTGCTAATAAATATTCATATATAACAAATAAATATTAATATATTGGAAATAAATATTCATATATTGAAAATAAATATTCATATATTGCTAATAAATATTCATATATTGCAGATAAATATTCATATATAACAAATAAATATTCATATATTACAAATAAATATTCATATATTAAAAATAAATATTCATATATTGCTAATAAATATTCATATATTACAAATAAATATTCATATATTGCAAATAAATATTCATATATTGCTAATAAATATTCATATATTATAAATAAATATTAATATATTGGAAATAAATATTCATATATTACAAATAAATATTCATATATTGCTAATAAATATTCATATATTACCACGGAGAATTTTCAATTTCTGCCTGACGATTTCCACGTGCATGAAACGCAGAGTTATTAGTATAAGTTTTAGTTGTTATTTTACATTGAGAACTGTTCTCTTACCACCACCACCACTCGCTGTGCGCTATGTGTGTGTGTGTGTGTGCGTTTGTGTGTGTGCGTGTGTGTGTATGTGCGTATGT
>OZ038506.1:7835912-7843412 GCA_964036315.1 Acanthosepion esculentum
CATCAATTTACAATTGAGCTGGTTAGATGTAACCTTAATTTATAGACTAATACTTGTCCTGCATTTCTCACTTGTGGAATTCCCTTCCAGTTTCATGCGTTCCAACCACCTTTAATCTGCAAAAATTTTTAATGCAATGTCAATCGCTATCTACTGTCCTCATGATTAGCTCTTTTCTATTCCCGCCCATTGTTAATGTTTCTGTTCCTAAATCTTCCACAACCTGTAACCCCCTTGTGTCTTAATGGCTTTACTGCCTTACATGGGGTGATACCGATTTAAAAAAAAAAAAAAAAGGCTTAATGCTTCGATAAAAACAGATGAAGATTTTTTATTTATTGGGAAAATTAATGGCAGTATTTATATTTTAAGACAAATAATGCAACACAGCTCAAAAGCATTGTCATAGATTGAAAATAAAAAAAACCGTTTTCTGTTCGGTTTTTAGTTCCAATAAAATGTGAGGTGGCTGAAGGACACCATCATTCCCTGTAGCGACGTAGATGATATATATATATATATATATATATATATATATATATATATATATATATTACAATGAATCATTCATACAAAAAGTAGATTAGTAAAGTTAATGATATAAAATGGCGAAATCTCTTCGCAAACAAAATTTAAACGTTGCATTAACCTACAAACCACTCGATGAATGTTATGTTCTTAATAACTACAAGCTGTATAAGGTCTTTTTTTAATCTGCAAGTACTTTCAACTGTACATTCAGTCATCCTCAGGCATTGAAATTTTTTTGTTTTTAGTAAAATCCAGGTAGCATCAAAGGCGAATAAATTAGTAAAAAAACGCACTCTCTTAAATTTTCAAAAAAAAATTCAACTTTAGCGTTGCGACTGCACGCTCCAAAAGTTTTTATCCTTTAACAATAACACATTTCTAAAAAAAAATCCTATTTCGATTCGCATTTAATTTTTTAATAAAAGAAATAAAATAAATATCTTCGGTCTGAAGAGATGAATATTTGTATATATTCATGAAATAAATTATAACTGAATGGATTTTTAAACATCATCTCTACTTATATATATATATATATATATATATATATATATATATATATATATATATATATATATATATATATATATATATATATATATATATATATATCTCGCACTTTCATCGGATGCCCTCCTGATATGGATACACGGGGCATATATATCTATTTATCTATATACAGATATCTATCTATTTCTCTCTAGATATACAGGGTGTCCATAAAGTTTGTGTGCACTTTAAAAAAATTATAATTTTATTTGTATTTGCGATAGAAATAATTTGTAAAAAGGATTAGAAAGAAGTAAATCTATATTTTTTAAGGTTTTATTGAAATTTTATTTAACTTTCCACATGTCCTCCATCATTAGCAATACAAAGGGTAATACGATTTTGCAGTTCACGGAAAACATTTGCCAACTGATTTAGAGTAATGACTGAAATCACATTAGTTTTTAGCTTTACTTAAAACTAGATACATTAAACTTTATAACATTTTTTACAGAAACTGGTATAACACATCAGGTTATGTGACGTTTCCGTATAGGATACAGGTTCGATTCTTGTCGGAGGACGCATATTTTCTATGAAATTTCTCGGACATTCAGGACGCTAAATGTTCCTAATACTGTTTATTATAAACGGAGCATTTACTTAAATATTTTCGTCTATATAAATAACGTATAACACTAAAATATATTAAAATATGTATGATAGTAAAATTTAAAAGTAAAAAGTAACCTGAGCGTAGCATTTATAAAGTTAGATGTGTTCTTTTTGGGTCTTCATTAAAATACCGACAAAACAACGAAAGTCTGAGTTGAAATGCATTATTAAAATAAATTCACACATTCTAGGCTTAAATAGAAATGTAGGCCTACTCAATGAATACAGTTTCCACAAAAAGCCTTCTACAAATTCTCCACAAGCCGAATCGTGGCAAACAAGTAGTCGAAAACTATAAGAAATTTAATATAACGCATGTGAAAATCTCCCTCAAATAGTAGAACTTCATTATGGAAAATCTGACCGTCTTTTTGCAGTGAAAAAACATTTGGAAATTCTTGAAAAAATTAGAAAATTGTCGGATTTTAATGAAGCTTTCAGGACTTATTCAGAAATGAAAGAAATTAATTTTGAAATGTTTTATTTTTTTTTTTTAATCTTGGTAAAAATATATTTTTTTTTATATTTGTTATCCAACACTTAATTTTTTTGAAATCTTTTTAGTAGCGATTAAATTATAAGGACCAGTCCTTCGAAAATTTAAATCATCAATTTATTTTGGTTAAATAGGACCCCCACCCTCGCCAGTTAAAGAAAATCAGTCCTGAATCACAAAAAGAAAAATATAATAAAATTAAGGCATTATTGAATTAGAAATAGTTTTAAATGCTTCTATGAATAAAATAGATTAGAGACACTATTAACTTAAGAAAAAAAAAACGATGAATAATGAATTTTTACAAGAATAGTTTTCATTTTTTAAATTTTAATTAGAATAATTTATAAACTTTTTAAAATCTTTAATTTGTAGAGGTCAAGTGATATTGTCATTAAATAAAAACTATATTTACGTTTACGTTGTATTCGTCACGTAATTTTACAAGTCCTTCTCACTTACACAAATCTCGCAATCATCGGATTATCGATGTGTCAGTACTTCATAAAAACACCCAACTCCGTGTTAAAATGCTTTTCTGCAAAATTTTAAACTAAAAGCAATATTTGTTTTAATTCAGATTAATTAAACTTTAAATCATTTGATAAAGTTGTAGTTATTGTTTTAAAGATTTCTTCATAAAGATATTATGCAGTGTTGTCAGATTTGTCAATAGGGAATATTTTACCGTTTTTACTGATAATAAAAAAAAACTATTCTAAACAATTTAAATTTGAAATACAGCAAATTTATTTTGCTTATTAGAAATATTAAATTTATAGGGAATAGGGAATATTTTACCGTTTTTACTGATAATAAAAAAAAACTATTCTAAACAATTTAAATTTGAAATACAGCAAATTTATTTTGCTTATTAGAAATATTAAATTTATTCTATTATCAAGAAATTAAAACTAAAATAAAATCTTCATGAAAGATATTAAATGCATGTTAAACTTGGCCGACACGTTTCGTCCCCTGTGAAACCTTATCAAGCGAAATGCAAGGATTTTATTTTATAACAATTATTTATATACAAGAACAAAAATGTTATTGGTTATTCAAATTTGTTACGTTTAAGAACGCACATAAATATTCATGAGGTTAGCTGAAACGTCACGCAAGCTATGGAAGAAACGAAGTGATACAATTCAATGTCTAATAAACGAAAGTTTTAGAATTTTTGTGCAAATAAGTATTTAAATTAATTTAGTTTGAGATAAATTTATGTGTTATATATTTTGAATAACATTAGGTTATGGGTTTAACCGTTTTCTATTCATTTTTTAACGTTTTTGTAGTCATATATCTTGACTTTGAAGGTAGCCATTTTCAGGAAGTTACACAGAATATAAAACACATCAGCTAAGATAATATATATATATATATATATATATATATATATATATATATATATATATATATATATAAAAGTGAACATAGAAATCAACACTTAGAGGCGACAGTCTGTTTCATGCTAGACGCAATCGTCAGGCCACGAGTCTTTATATATATATATATATATATATATATATATATATATATATATATATATAGGAAAAGTGTGAATCCATCTCTTCTCGCCCACAGCTATGGATTAAATAACAGGACAAAGTGGGTTTTGTAGCCTTGGTTGGCAATTATTCTAGAGATGATGACTCGATAAAATTACCCATCTCTAGGTCACTTTTCAGCTGGGTGAATTGTGTATTCTGCCGTAGGCGGAGGACGGGTTTCCTTTTTTTGTTTTCTCAATAATCTTCTATATTTGCGTTGATGAAGTTCCCGAAGGAACGAAACGCATTGGTAGAATAATTTTTCTTGAAGTCACTCCTTTTATTATTATTTTATTTGCAGATATATTTATTTATTCACATACACATGTGTGTGTGTCTGTGTGTCTGTTAACAGTCAGTTTAGTTGTAGTGATATGGTTCACCTTCGTTCTTTCTCTTTATATACGAGATATAGATATATCCGTACGTAGGTCTGTGTATGTTATCTCATCAACATCATGAATCCCGAAACGAGTTAGGTTCTTTTTCTTTTTTTCAATCATTTCACCCCAAGTAAGGCGGTAACGCCACTAACACGCAGTGGGGGGGGGGCTAGAGGAAGTGAAAGAGAATGAGAAGATGGCGAATGAGGAGGATTGAGAAAGAGACAAAAAAGGAACAGGGTTCAAGAAGACGGAAGATGGCGGTTGACGTTGTATTTACATTTTTGAAGGTTGTCGTTATCGGGGAGGCAAGTAAACAGAAAGGAGTTCCACAAGTGGGAAGTGTTGAAAACTGTTGGAGTAGTAGTGGCAATTGCATTTAATTATTTCAACAGTAAAAGGGTGGGACCTTGATACCGATCTAGTAGCACACTAAAATTCATGTAGTCTGCGCACCAGGGGGAAAAAACTCATCGGAGCAGTTGCCATGAAAATATTTGTAGAAAAGACAGAGGGAAGCCATATCAGGCCGGTGAGGAAGTCGTAGGGCCATTGAATGATGTACAATGAAACTAATAAAGATGAAGCTTCCGGACCCCTAATCTTAGACGGGTTCCGGGAGCAACTTTTTTTAATGAGTAACTTTTTTAACAAAATCGATTTATTTAAAGTTTTTGTTACTAAAATATGGTGATTTTAGTGATACAATCATATATCAATGGGTTGAATTAGCTAATATTGACCTTAAAATATGCTTTAAAACCCATTTCATATGGCCTTAAAATTCCCCTGTAATGGATCAAATTTCAAAATGAACCCCCAGCAGTATAGGTTGATTCAGCTCGCCAGAATCAATCTATAGCCTACATTTTGGCAGTCAGATCCTCGGACCTATTGTTGCTGTCTGTGAAGCCCCCATATGTGTTTAAGCTTCAGGGCACAAAAATGCAGGTCTGCCATTGTTTAGAGTCACCTAATGTACTACATCCATAGAAAAAGGGATGTGTCTATGGCAAGATAACCTGACGGAGCCCATTCCTCTTCAGGCTGGTTTTGCTGGGTATCATTTTCTTAAAACTGGTTGCCAGTTCAAGGCAAGAAGGCACAGCCTACCCTGCTATTTAACCCATAGCAGGGGGAAGATGTGCTCATAATTTTTTTTAGATTGAGTCTGCAATTTTGTAAATATTTAATTTTGTAAAAGATTTAGTAGCCAATCAGTATTCAGATTATTAATCAATCGATATCAATTAATATAATCGACATATAATTATATGTATGTATGTATATATATATATACATACATACATATATATATATATATATATATATATATATATATATATATATATATATATATATATATATATTTTAAACATGTAGTATTGAATGTTAAAGACAACATAGTCTTGCATATTTTCTTTTGAATTTTCTCATATTCTCTAATGAGACTTTTTATTTGAAAATAATTTCGAAATATGTATTGTCCATACGATGACCTAGCGCTTTCGAACATCATTGTTCATCTTCAGGGTCAATATTTTTAGTCAAAATCTTTTTTTTTTAGACAAACATTTGCCAATTATCTTGTAGCGTAATCCTGTTGCTATTTTTTTTTACAAACTAAAAACGTTAAAATCCTTTTAAATTCAAGTTGTAAAAAAAATAGCAACATGATTACGCTACAAGATAATTGGCAAATGTTTGTTTAAAAAAAAAAAATTTTGACTAAAAATATTGACCCTGAAGATGAACAATGATGTTCGAAAGCGCTAGGTCATCGTATGGACAATACATATTTCGAAATTATTTTCAAATAAAAAGTCTCATTAGAGAATATGAGAAAATTCAAAAGAAAATATGCAAGACTATGTTGTCTTTAACATTCAATACTACATGTTTAAAAGAAAAGTTGCTGCCAAATTACACATATTTTAATATATATATATATATATATATATATATATATATATATAGTGGATGCGCACTGCTGATGAGTCCCAAATATAGGACGAAACGGCCGTCCAGTGCTTTCTGCATTCTGTTGGGGTTTCAGACTCGATGAATTACTTAATTATAATTATCAAATCCTCCTAATAATTTCTATCATTTATATATCATTGCTTGAACCGGCTTCTAATGCTCAAGGTTGAGCGGCTTGGTGATAGCAGTCGTGGCTCCGGGGGCACCGTCCTATGGTTAGAGAGAATCTCAGTTGAGTTCCACCACGGAATTTGTGAGCGAGCGGCGCTATATTGAGTCTGATTTGCTATCTCTTCGTCACCGAGGCCCGTTGAACATTTGGTATGACGTTTGCTTGGTAACCTAACTGTCCGGGTTTCAATTATCGGTAGTGGATGCGCACTGCTGATGAGTCCCGAATATAGGACGAAACGGCCGTCTAGTGCTTTCTGTTGAGGTTTCAGACGCGATGATATTGTATATATATATAAAATGTTATGTCGACTTGACTGTAAAGTTGTTACTCTTTTTACATTCTGATTGTGTTAATAAGTGTAATATAAATATATATTACTAAATTTATTTTGTTTACATTATATAAATACCATTCATCGTATGTAAACTTTATAAAACTTATAAACTTAATTCCATCAAAAAGCAACTAATTTTATTCAAATTAGGTAAATCTCCCCAGGCACCCAATACAGACAGATCGGTCGATGTGGGTGGTTGTGAAGGGATAAGGAGTTTGTCAACTTTCCAAACGGCGGAGAGAGTTTGCATGCCTTGAAAATCAGCCTCCAATTTCTTGAAAACCGATCACAGATGACACCACAGAAGCCATTTAATTTGAAACACCCGAGCAGAGAGACATCAGTATTTATTCAGTTGAGGTCAATAGAACCTAATGCCAAATGAAGGCGACAGAAAGATTGTATTGCGCCAATCTTCAATCAGAGGAAAACATTTGTTTGCCTAGAAAATCAGCATTCGAAATAAAGGACACGAAATCAAGGCAATGAACGCCAATAGGATACTACAAATAATACAACCAGCAGACTATATATATATATATATATATATATATTGAATATATATATATATATATATATATATTGAATATATATATATATATATATATTGAATATATATATATATATATTGAATATATATATATATATATATATATATTGAATATATATATATATATATATATATATTGAATATATATATATATCTATATATATATATATTGAATATATATATATATCTATATATATATATATTGAATATATATATCTATATATATTGCACATATATCTATATATATTGAATATCTACCTATATATATTGAATATATATATATATTGAATATGTATATATATAGAATATATATATATATATATAT
>OZ038506.1:7845912-7895912 GCA_964036315.1 Acanthosepion esculentum
TCACTTTTTCTTTTCTCTCATCTTTACTTATATTTCATCAATTTCAATAGAATGAACAAAGATGAAGATTGTGTTGCGCCAATAAAGAAATATCTGCTTACTTGCCGAGAAATTAACATAAAGTAAAAGTATAAAAATATATAAAATTATATATATATATATATATATATATATATATATATATATATATATATACAGGGTGTCCATAAAGTTCGTGCGCACTTTAAAAAATTTATAACTTTATTTGTATTTGCGATAGAAATAATCTGTAAAAAATGTTATAAAATTTAATGTACCTAGTTTTAAGTATAGCTAAAATAACTAATGTGATTTCAGGCATTACTGTAAATCAGTTGGCAAATGTTTTCCGTGAACTGCAAAATCGTATTACCCTTTGTATTGCTAATGATGGAGGACATGTGGAAACTTAAATAAAATTTCAATAAAACCTTAAAAAATATAGATTTACATCTTTCTAATCCTTTTTACAAATTATTTCTATCGCAAATAAAAATAAAGTGATACTTTTTTTTTAAATGCACACGAACTTTATGTATATATATATATATATATATATATATATATATATATATAAATATATAATGCCGAATGAATAACATTATAAAAAAATACATAGCACCAGTTGATAATAGCAAAAAAATTAGATTAATTATTTATTATAAAAAATTTTAAACTTGTAACCTTATAGTTAAAAATAATAATTCACCTCCTACAACAAAATTAAATAGAGCAAATATTATTTACGAATTCAAATGTCCATTAAGGAATTGTATTCCTCAAGAATCAACTTTCGTAAATAATTATATAGGCCACACTACATATCGTTTAACACGCAGATTAACCCTACACCTTTCTGACAATAGCTCAATTAGATCTCATTTAAATATTCATGGAGACCTACCGGACACTATTCGGAATATACTTATCGACAACACTAATATAATAGCATCATCCACTTGCAAAAAAAGGCTAAAAATAATGGAAGCCTTACTTATAAAATTAAACAAACCAACCCTTAATAATATTAACTTTGAACATGGACATAATATCTTGACCGTGTTTTGAAACAAAAAAATGAATCACTTTATAAAACACACACAAACTATTTCTAATTCTAACAGTTGAAATATAATCCTTGATAATGGCTAAATGTATAGCCGAAAGCGCTCGGAAAAGAACATTCGGACAATTTTTATATAATTTATCCTCTGAAAAGAAAAACTTTATTAGATCGCACGAGATATTATATAAAAAACTAAATAAAAGCACCTTGTCAGTCGTTTTTAATGAAATATATATATATATATATATATATATATATATATATATGTATATATGTATGCATGTATGCAGTGAAATAGGAAAGAACACGTTAGTTAGATAATCCGGTGTTCCTTAATATTTAGCTTTATTTTCAAAAGGACAGTGCTCCATACAGAAGTAGAGCTTATATTATAATAATATTTTTAGTTTTTAAAAATATGATTCCTCCGCTACATAAGAGTTCTCATGTTTCAAAAGCGAGAGCCGAGACCCCTAACATAATTTTTTAAGTTATGAAGAGTTAAGGCGTCTGGACCCGCTTCCTTGTCAAGCGAGAATTTGGGAACCAAATTCTCGCTTGACAAGGAAGCGGGTCCAGACGCCTTAACTCTTCATAACTTAAAAAATTATGTTAGGGGTCTCGGCTCTCGCTTTTGAAACATGAGAACTCTTATGTAGCGGAGGAATCATATTTTTAAAAACTAAAAATATTATTATAATATATATATATATATATATATATATATATATATATATATATATATATACACACACACACACATATTGCTTAAAATTTGAAATAATTGTAGTGCTCAATATCATAAAGAAAACATTTATGTAGACACCCCCCCCACACACACACACATATATATATATATATATATATATATATATATATATATATATATATATATATATATAGGTATATTCCATAATTTGCTGAAAAAAATGCATATCAAAATGAAAAGAGGCCCCAAATTTAATAAAATCAAACTTTTATCTACAAAATATTTATGTTATTATTGAGAGGAAAGACCAAAATATTTTTTAATCATTTTTTTAAATACTTTCTAGCACGTTAGAAATCTTGGTTAAAAATCTTTTTTTACGTCAGCGGTCGAGTAATATTTTGAATTAGTTTTTAGCTCTTTTTTCATTTGAAAAACACATTAATTTGGAAATTCTTGCAAAAATCAAATAATTGTCAGATTTTAATGAAACTTTCTGAATTATTCAAAAGTTAATGAAATTATTTAAGAAATATTTGCTCTTTAGAAAGTCATGATAAAAATATATATTTTTAACTCTATTACCCACCCCTTACTTAATTTTATGAAAACTCAAAAACTCGACTATGTGTATTTTTGTGATTTTTTACTCAAATGCAGAAGACTTTGAAGAGTATAAATCATAAATTTTGCGCTTCTACACCAAATTTAGCTCTAAATTTTAAAACAGAAAATCTATTAAAACTAAGAAATTATTTAATTAGAATAGCTTTTAATGGCTTTTATGAATAATATATGTTAATGACATTATTGTCTGAAGCCAAAATATTTTTTCGGTGAAAAATGAATAATGAGTTGTTTTATTTTTTTATTCAATTTTAAATGCAAAGTGCGATAAAGTTGTTAAATATTTTAAAATTAAGTTTGAGTACGTGCATCTCTGGAAATGATCTTAATAAAAGATCTATTTTTAAAGATCTTAAATTTGAAATCTTATTACAATCTGCAATTTGTATTTTTAAAATAATATTTAATATGCCAAAAATATATATTTAAAGCGTTTCCGGGAAAACTACGGAGGCACAATTCAGAAATAATGTCCTGTGGTTTAAAAGTTGTTTCTCCTGATAACAAGGATCCGGCCTCATAAATTGCATTGGTTTCGTTCTGGTTAGCACATACCAAATTCTCTGACTAATTTTAATTTTCTTTTTTTACATATTTCACTAAAAATTTTCTTTTCATTTTTATACTATAATCATTTTTTTCTTTTTCAAATAGAGATATACTGCAATTATTAATTGTTTTCTTTTTTAGATTCAATTTTAGGGGCGGAAACAATGAAGGTTTTGGATATATCTTCGTTAAAAAGTACCTAAAAATCGATAAAATATTAGACTTTTGAAAGTATTTAATTTTTAAGAATTACTTTATATTTAAATAAGCCGGTTGACTTAAAATTCGGAAATACTGTCAGTTCTGTCCTTCCGTTCGATAAATTGTCCTGACGTTAGTTGTCGATAAATGTAAACGTCAATTCGCACCCCCAAAATCAATCATCAAGGTTAGACATGCTTCTCTTATTACCAACTAAATTTTTTCTGCTAAAAAATTAAGTAATGTTTGTTTCAAATTGCATTAAGTAAACTTTAAATTTTTATATTTTTCTTAAAATAACTTTTGAAAAAAGTATAATTAAATTTTACAAGATTTTTAAACGGAGAATTTCACTTTTGTTTACAAAGTTGTCAAAAATGGCTGACATGTTCGATTTTATATAAATTTTGCTGACTAAAAAAAAAAAACAAGATTTTAAACTAAAATTTTGGACGTGCTAGGAAGGATTTAAAAATTTAAAACAATAAAAAAATACTTTGGTCTTTCCTCTTAATAATAACATAAACATTTAGGCGATAAAGAATTGTTTATCAAATTTGGGGCCTTTTTTCTTTAGTGTATGCTATTTCTTAGGGAGATACTGAATATACTTACATATATATATATATATATATATATATATATATATATATGCACATATATATACATATATATATATATATATATATATATATATATATATATATATATAGATATATATATATATATATATATATATATATATATATATATATATATATATATATATTATAATAAAATATAGAACAGTAAGATATATAATCCGGTGTTCTTATTAATATATTTATTTTTACAAAAGAGTGCTCAATGCAAATTTACAGAGCATAAATATTATAAAATAACTGATTTAAAAATAGGGTTCCATCGCTACAAAGGAATTACCATGCTTCAAAAACAGAAAATAAAAACTTCAAATTCAATTATACAATTAAATTAAAGGCCCTAGTTCTGTTTCATTTTCAAGCGAATTTTGGAATCCATTCCAATTCATCTCAGTTTTGTATTTTTTGTATATTATTTGACATTCCTCTTCTTTCTCCTTCTTCTTCTTCCACTTCTTCTTCTTCCACTTCTTCTTATTCTTCCTCTTGTTTCACCTCCTCCTCCTCTTTTACTTCTCCTTCTTCTTCTACTCCGCCTCCTCCTCTTCTTCCTCTTCTTCTTCTTCTTCTTCTACTTCTTCTTGTTCCTCCTCTTCTTCTATTTCTTCTTTTACCTCTTCTTCCTGCTTTCTTCTCCTTTTTCTTGCTTTTCTTGTTTTTTCTTGCTTTTCTTCTTCTTCCTCCTCCTCCTCTTGTTCCTCTTCTTCTTCTCCCTCCTCCTCTTCTTCTTCTTCTTCTTCTTCTCCTTGTGTATATACACTTCTCGTGTACCAGAAAGTTTCTGATTGTCTTGCTGTGTGTGTCTGTTTGTGTCTCTGTGTGTGCTCGTGTGTGTGTGTGGTCAAGAACAATCATATCGAGCGGACTTGAGAAACTCACCCAGAGAAGCCATCTGTCGCTAAATATCAGAACCACCTCCCCCCACCTCTTGCAAAAAACGGTGGCTCTCACATTTCAACACTTGGATAGAGAGTCCGCCCGATCATCCCAATGCCAATCCAAACGTTTGACAACGTTAAAATAAAATACTACAAAGGCTGAAATGTTTTTAATTCCATAATCTTCCGTCATTCAATGGAGGCTACTCACTTGGTGATCGTGAATAACTTTAAGAAACGCATAAATAAATTACCAACGAATTCTTACTAAGTGATTAGACAAAAAGTAAAAACTTATTTCTTAATGATTGACATGTTAAAGTTGCACCGGCAGATCGCTGCAAAAATGTAAGAATTCTTTATTAGGTTGACTAACAGACGAGACGCGCGGGCAAAAAATGATAAATTTTAAATCTATATGCTTCCTTTATATTTCTTATCAAATTATCAAATACGTTTTTGAATATTTTTTCTGAATATTACTCACAAACGTATTTTCATTGATCTGTTTATTGGAGGGAGTTTTGAATGTTCTCTCTTCTCTTAAATATCATTTTAAATACAGCCGACTTTTTTCGATTCTTTGCATGGACCTAATTGGCTCCAAAGTTGTCTCCCTTTTAGCCATTCGAATATTTCTTTTTAACCAATTTCATGTTTTCGACAAAAAACTGACATTCCACACAACATGCCATCAACTTATTCGTTTTGAAAATTAAGAAAATTCTTCTTCGTTATTGACGAGTAATAAGTTCTTCAAATTTCATTTTGTGATCACGCGTCTGACCTCGATTTTTATCTTAGATTGCTCAATTTGAAATATCCAATCTTGTTTAAATTTAAAACTTTATTGATATTTTTAAAGGTTAAAATATTTTTGTGTGACCATAAAATATGAAACTTTAAGAATTTCTTTAATCACCTTAGCATGAATGTAAAAGTGGTAAGCGTTATTTTAATATTTTTGATGATTATTCAGTAAACTGTTTCTTTCATTCCATTAAAGTATTACATTTGAGGCAAGTTTTCAAGTCTTTCATTGATTATGTTTTTCAAGCCTTTCATTGGAGTATGTTTTAAAGCCTTTCATTGAACTATGTTTTTCAAGCCTTTCATTGGAGTATGTTTTACAAGCCTTTCATTGAACTGTTTTTAAAGTCTTTCATTGAAGAATGTTTTTCAAGCCTTTCATTGAAGTATGTTTTTAAAGTCTTTCATTGAAGAATGTTTTTCAATTCTTTCATTGATTATGTTTTTCAAGCCTTTCACTGGAGTATGTTTTACAAGCCTTTCATTGAAGTATGTTTTAAAGCCTTTCATTGAAGTATGTTTTAAAGACTTTCATTGATTATCTGTTTCAAGCCTTTCATTGGAGTATGTTTTTTAAAGCCTGTCATTGAAGTATGTTTTAAAGCCTTTCTTTGGAGTATATTTTTCAAGCCTTTCATTGCAGTATGTCTTTAGAGCCTTTCATTGAAGTATGTTTTAAAGCCTTTCATTGATTATGTGTTTCAAGCCTTTCATTGATTATGTGTTTCAAGCTTTTCATTGATTATTTTTTCAAGCTTTTCATTGGAGTATGTTTTCAATCCTCTCATGGAAACATGTTTTAAGATCTTTGATTGAAGTAAGTTTCAATGTGACGAATAAGGAAATGTTTATAAGTTTTTACTCAGTTTTCTAATGTTCTTCTCAACTCTCAGCTTTACCCTAATTGAAAACGGTAAAACATGTTGGCTGCTTTTTAAAGACACCTCCAACATGGAATTATTACTACATCCGTCCAGCACTGATTAGAATTACTACCACTTCTAGAGAGTACAACTTGGAATATAAACGCAGGAAGATTTGCAACAAGGAACCCCTAAAATTTGGCTAATGAATTGACTGAAAGCCCTTTAGACGATTATCATTACGAGCAGTTTCTACATTCTCTACATTCTCTATAATAGGAAAACTGTAAGAAAATTAAAAAAAAACACTGAATAAAAGGCTTATAATTTTTTAATAAATTATTCGTTGGAATTACAAGTTTTTCTTTTAATTGTGCAGCTACCAACTGAGACAAGCATCCTAACTTTGATACGAATAACGCATAGCCCTTGCTAAAAAAAAAGCGTATACTCTTACTTTGTAAACATTATCAACTCGGGTGTTTTTTCCGTGATTTGAATTCGTAAGCGTTTCTAGTTTCTTTGCACTGTTTTACTCAAATTAAAGGAATGACCAAGGCTAGCAACTGCTAGTCGAAATATTTCCATGAAATAAATTATTCGTTGGAATTACAAGTTTTTATTTTAATTATACAACTACCAACAGAGACAAACATCCTAACTTATGAAATTTTCCTTGTTCGTCATATCCAATGAAACGTGTATAAAGGAAAGATTGCTGCTTAAATAAACAACATATGCATATATCGAAGACGTTACTTAAGTACAGCATTTGTTAAGTCGAAGTTGTCGCTCTAAAAATGTTCTATTTATTAAAAGGAAAAATAACTCACTTAGACGAAAAGTTCTTGAAAGTGCAAATATCGTTTCTTGCCAAAATGTTAAAGTACACTTTAATTTTTTCAAAATATCTCCTTTCTTAATAGAAATGCTTCTTTCTCAAGCAAACATACATGATGATGAATTTTGTTAATTATTTACATTATTCGGACTATTGTCCTCATCTTTGTCGCCATATTTATCACAAAGTTTCGGTCGTTGTACGCTCCGGTTTTCAGGTGGTTAGAATGTCGAACTGAACCCTTTATTTCGCTCACTGGGGTAGACTGTTCTAGTTCCACGTGCCATGTTTGATGGATGTCAGTTATCAGTTATCGTCCTTTATTTTTAACCTTTTTACACGTGGACGATGCTATTATATTTGTATTTCTAACTCTTTTATGTTTAAAATAAACAGTATTAACTACATTTACTAAATAAACAGTATTAACTACATTTACTAAATAAACAGTATTAACTACATTTACTAAATAAACAGTATTAACTACATTTACCGACCTGAATGTCTGAGAAATTTATACTGTTTATTATAAACAGAGCATTTTCGTAAATATTTGTGTCTATAAAAATAACGTATAAACAGAAAATAATTGTCGGACATTGCCCATTTCGTAATATATGATGCCATTTGTTTACGAGCAGATATGAGCATTCGAGAAAAATCATGGGAAATTTGTTGTTTAAAAACAGTAATTCGACTTTGCTAAACAGACGCTTCCGCTGTAGTTAAATCGTATATCACTTCAGGCTATATGACGGTTCAGTGTAGGATACAGGTTCGATTCCAGTCGCAGTACACATACTTTCAATGAAATTTCTGAGATATTCAGGCCGGTAATTGTAGTTAATACTGTTTATAATAAACAGAGCATTTATTTAAATATTTGTATCTATAGAAAAAATAACGTATAAACAGAAAATATATTAAAATAATTGTCGGACTTACTTAATTTCATAATATATATATATATATATATATATATATATATATATATATATATATATATATATATATATATATATAATAGCTGGTCAAACGTATTCGAGGATACCCGTCAATTAGGGCGGCTAGCCATTCCCTGCGGACGCTCGCTTGGGCACATTTCTATTTTTTTCAACATCCACAGAACCTACCTGTGGTTTATACTGCAACTATGCTGAGCAGATCTTAGTTACAGTTTCTGGAAGAGAGTGTGATATCTAGCGTAATCAACAATTTGAACAAGGCCAGCATACTCAAACCCTCTCAGATCAACGGCCCCCATGGATTCCGTCTGCCCAATTTCACTCACAAGGTTTGGGTCAACACGTGGTATGGTTTTCAGGCACTTTCCAAAGGTGCCGCACGCTGGGATCGATCCCTCCAGATCGATAACATCAACGTGAGATTCAAACCCGGGATTAAAGTCGAACCATATATATATATATATATATGTACATATGTGTGTGTGTGTGTGTCTCTGTGTGTGTGTGTGTGTGTGTATAGATAGATAGATAAATAGATAGATGGATAGAGATTATGTTTATAGAAAAAATATTTAAGTAAATGCTCTGTTTTATAATAAACAGTATTTATAACATTTACCGCTTGAATGTCCGAGAAATCTTGATAGAAAATATTCGTCCTCCAACAGGAATCGAACCTGTATCTTATACAGAACCGTCATTTAGCCTGACGTCCGATTGAGCCACGGAGGATCGTTCGATTAGCAAGGTCGAATTTACTGCTTTTAAATTTCAACCTTCCATGAATCTCTCACGTACATTCATATCTGCTCAAAGCGTATCCAACTGTAAACAAATGACGTCACACATCATGAAATGGACAAAGTCCGACAATTATTTTAAGACATTTTTATGTTTATATATTCTTTTTATAGATACAAATATTTAAGTAAATGTTCTGTTTATAATAAACAGTATTTATAATATTTACCGGCCCGAATGTCCGAGAAATCTTCATATATATAATTATTTATTCGAAAATTATAACATAAATATGTTTCTTATCAAGTGATGGTGTTGAATGTATTCTACATTCAACTTCATCACTTGATAAGACACCAGAAGTGTTGAAACAAAATAACTATTCTTGTAGTGATTTTACAACATATTTATGTTATCATTTTCGGATAAATAATTATATTTGCTCTACTCTGTATTGAGCACTCTTTTAAGAATAGTATTTGTTGCTTATTGGAATTTATTCCGTATACACCAATCCTATACTTGGATATATATATCATATAAAAATGAATGCACAAATTTGGTAAAGTAGAAGGGTTGATTGTTTTTAATTTGTCCCCACCCCTAACCTTAACACCTAACTCTAAAGTTCTTTAGGGTTCGGTGTTAAGGTCAGGGGTGGGGTTTTCTTTCTGTGTAGAAAAGGGGACAAATTAAAAATAAAAAACATTAAATAATTTACCAAGTTTGTGCATTAAATTTTTTTATTTACAATTTTAAAATATAAAAAATGCTTTATTTTTTTATTTGTTCTTTTAATTTGTCATTGCTATTCAAAACGGAAAAAAGTTTCTGTTGTATTATTTAATTTGTTTTTGTTATAAATAAAACTACTCTTACCAAAAAAAAAATGAATTTCTTTACGGTAGTGCGTAGTGATTTTCTGCAAGAAAAGTCTATAAAAGAAGTAAATAGGTCCAATTTTTATGACTCCGCTGCAAAGTGTACCGCAGTGATTTACTTCTAAATAAGCCGGTAATGGTTAACGAAAGACCGACAAGTAGTCCGATTTTTCCTTGTCGATAACTCCAAAACGGTAAGGTTTCTTCATAATTTAATTGTTAATTCGAGTTCAGCAAGTACATTTGCACGGAATTGACAATTTTGGAAAATTTTAAGGGATTTTTAGCGCTCTGGAAATAAAACCAAAATTTACCCAACTTGTAGCTTGTATGCAATAATATAAGTAAATCGTTTTGATGAACTCGCCATAGGTGATAATTTCCGGGACAAAAAAAAGCTTGTGATTCGTGTGACAGTCTGGTTTTCACGATATAAGAGACTGAGAAAATCTAGATCGTCAAAATCAAGATCAGAAAGTACTGAGGTCACATCATATAAAAGGCTGAATTAGTTAACTACCATTATAATGACTCAACATACAAATCCACGTTCCTATCAGTTAAGCCAATTAGGTGACCGTCCATGCTTTTTATCCACTGGGCCATGTATCCTTGAGTTGAGCTAAAGGGGAAACAACTGAGACATTTGGAAGAAGCATGACACATGGAACTAGAACAATCTACCTCAGTGGACGAAATAAAGGATTCCATTCGAAATTCCAATCACCTGAAGAAGGCCGGAGCGTACAACAGCCGAAACAGTGTCAATATGGCAATAAAAATTAAGATAACAGTCCGAATAATGTAAATAATGCAAGTAATCATTTTAATAACTATATCTGCTTTTATAACATTAATTATATTTCGTACAAAAAAGACCTTTAATGACTTCTTTAGTTTGTTCGACGCCTCACACTTGTTGCTGAGTCGTTTTTGGATACCGTAAAATATAATAATATAAAACACCTTTATTTATTTCCTATTAGTGATGCCAACATTGATACTTTTCTTTAATCATTCCATTTAGGTCAGTCATAGCAAAAAAATGGGAAGGTCATTTTTGCGGTCTGGGAACACTCAAAAAAATTCTCGTCATCGTTACATTGTGTCCGTACGTACGTAAATCGATAATTTCATAGTCTAATGACGAAAAAAAAATTTATTTTACACAACAAATATTTTCAATACAATCTTCCACTTTGTCAATGCACTTAATTCAATGTTGAATATCAGACATACAGATTGAACATTATACAGTGAAATTTTCAAATTAAAATTTAACTACGTAGCAGGCTATGGATTTACTGATCCCCTCTCATAAATGTGTGTGTAGGAGGATGTGTGCACACCTTTCTGTATTTGTGTGTGTGCTTGTGCGTATATAGGCATGTATCAGCGTGTGTATGTACGTAAATGTGTATGTGTACCTATCAGCGTGTGTGTGTGTAAGTGAGCATCTGGGCATGCCACCTATGTATATCAGTGCTCATATGTTTGTGTGTTTGTGTGTACGTGCATATGCGTTTGAATGCGCGCATGCTGCTGTGTGTGCGCGCATGCGCGTTGTAGATGTATTTGTTTTCATGACACATATTTTTCATTTGACCCAAGTAAAAACAAGTCAAACATTTCGCTGTCAACCAATGTTTGTTTTTAAATCTCTCTACACGGCCTTTGCATTTGAAATTCGGACGGCTAGTTACCTCCACCCCCGAAGTTATGGGGGTGATCTAACAATTACTTAACGGTGGGGCGGGTTGTTAGAATAAGAGTGTCAATGTGGTGGACACTGGGCAATGTGTCCGAAAAAAAAAAGAAAGAAGCGTCTCGAAACGCAACTCACGCGCCGCAAAGTTATGGGGACACTGTCACACGAGACTTTGTGCAAATTAATTCCTACTCAAAATTAGAAGGTCGACTATTAACCCAACATAAAATAAATAGTGTTTTGAACAAGAAATGTGTGTATACTATCGCATACATAATTTCTGTTTTCATCATTTACAATCAGACGAATGTCCTCATCATTATCACAACGTTTCTGCCCTTGTGACCCCCGGACTTCATCAGGTATCTATCGTTCCAATTACCCTTCAGGGGTGGTATTTGTTGGCATAGCAATTGGAAGTAAAATCCCTGGACTGAGTAGTAAAGACTCAAGGGAAACAGGGTGAGTAATTGCTGAGCAGTATTTAATAATAAAGGGTCGCGTATCTCAGAGAGGAACCAGTCTGGGGCCGAAAAATCTGTCACTGGAACTGTAAGCGTTCTGAAAGCAAAGGAAATATTTGTCGCAGATTACTTCCACAACACAAAGAACAAATCACTGTAAGTTCAGACTCGATTCACAGGTCCTATCTCACAAATCACAATGCACGCAACCAGTCAGAAAAATAACTCCCTCTCCAACAAACGTGGTAGCTAAAATACCCGACACGTCGTCCCGATTCGAGAACAACAACTGCTTTTATCGGCCGAGCATTTTTTCATTCGTCGACAACTGGTAGAGGACGCCCAATTTTTGCATACCAAAATACTTTTATAGCGACTCCTGTGACGGACTTGTTTTTTGTTTTTTTAAATCTAAATATTTTGTCTTCAGTATATCAATCGGAATACGTGCCCCCCCCCTTTTTTTTTGGTAAGTAATTTTCTTTTTCGCCACATTTTCCGTCGTAGGATACACGCGACGCACTGTCGCTTGGTTTAACGAGGTAAGTCGCCGTTTTCTTTGCTATAGGAACAAACTCTCCCAGTAACGAAGAGACACTTGGTCATCAAACCCGGACTTTTTCCAACCTTGGATCAAGCGACTCAATGGCAAATCAACTAATAAAAAGAAAACGAACGAAATGGTCTCGTGAAGACTATCAGCAAGTGGTGACATCATTCTTGATAAGATCCAGAGACGGATATGCAATGTAATTGACCCTGATCTGTCATCTCGTCTGCAGTCGCTCTCTCACAGACGCGACGTTGCCTCGCTCTGTCTTTTTTACAAATACTTTCACGGTAATTGCTCCGATGAGCTGCTTTCGCTGGTTCCTAGGCCTCATGAATTTAAACGTCCTACGAGGCTGGCATCCCGTTCCCACCCCTTCACCGTTGAAACTGTTAGATGTAGACGTCTCTTCTACTCCAATAGCTTCATGTCTCGCACATCTCGCCTGTGGAACTCCCTTCCTTATTCCTGTTTCCCTGACAAATATAATCTCCAACTATTTAAGTGTAACGTCAATCGACATCTCCAGTTGCCTTAATCTATCCACTTCCCTTCTCCACATCCTTTCCCCTTTCATTCCTATCTGCTCTCGCTCCAAATCTTCTGTAACCCCCTTGCCTTGATCGATCCACTATCTTTCTCCACATCCTCTCCTTTACCACTCCTATCTGCTCTTCCTCCAAACCTTCTGTAACCCCTTGCGTGCTAGTGGCTTCCAGCCTTGCTTGGAGTGATAAGCTTTAAAAAAAAACTAAAAAAAAACTCGAAAATCCAGAAAAGAACACCACGAATCCGACATATCAAATATGGAGATCTATGGTAGGAAGGGATATAAGACCTCATATCAAGCCAAACACGCTTGTCAATGCCAACAGGGACATCGTGCGAAACAAAAGACTCTTAAATACAGAAACGGGCCAGATAAAACTAGATATAAGACAGAATACAATAACCCAAAAAGTAAAGAGAAGAGAGTAGGAATAAATAATATGACAGAGGAGGAGGTAAAATCTAAAATAAATGAGATACGAAATAATAATCTCCCAGGAAATAAAACCGAAGAATCTACCTGTGACATAACCTGCAGTTATTCAGACGATGTCACTGAAGATAATATATTAGGATAAAATTCCTTGAAATCATCGACACGAAATACCACATCATCCAACTACTCAGCCGAGTAACTCTCACACAAATGCCAGAAAGTGCATTGTGCAAATATACAACGCTGTACTGGAAACACTGTTAACGGACAAACCACTGGAAAACACCACAGAAGTTAACAATGTCATATACGCAACATCTATAGCAGAATACTTGGAAGCTTGGAGGCAAGACAATGAAAAATCAAACAACAAAGTGAGCCGGTTTGGAAGGAAAAACTGATGCGAGAAATAAAAGAGATGTTGATATTTCGATACTGAATGAGCTCACTAGAAACCCAAATGTCTCAACACGCAAATGAAGGAAGATCAAGCGGAAATATAAAATTAAATCACTAAATAAAACTCCATCAATCAAGGAAATTCCAAAACAGAAAACTGCAGTTAAAGGCGCAGAGAACAAGGCGATACGAAAAGCGTTGTGTGTTCTATCGCAAAAATAAAATATTTCAAACGCATCATAAGAAATTTTACAGGGAAATTGGAAAAGCACATATACATGTCGAAAAGCTACCATCTATTGATAATGTGCAGAAATTTCAGGGAGAATATTTGGAGCAGCCCAATGGAATATAACCCCAATGCAGAATGGATCCAACGTGAAGAAGAACGAATGCTGGATAAACCTCTACAAGAGTGGGAAAATATAATCACGAATAATATTAGGCAAGCTCTAACGAAATCCCAAGAATGGAAATCCCCAGGAAATGACAAGGTGCCTAATTTCTGGCTCTATCAAAACCCTTGCACAAACTCTGTCAATGCTTATTAATAATCCCAATGAAATGCCAAAATGGATCCCTGAAAGTATTACATATCTCATGCCATAAACAAGTGAAACAGATGACCCGAAAAATTATAGTCCGGTAACATGTCTCTCCACCACGTATAAATTGATCACGACTGTCCTGACGAACCGGACTTACTCTTTTCTTGAAATAAGCAACATTCTTCCACTGAAGCAGAAGGGATACCTGAGAGGTTCATATGATTGCAAAGATCAACTACTGATACACAAAATGATGTAGAAATCTTAGCACAGCATGGATAGATTACTGTAAAGCCTTGTGCCGCACTCTTGGATACTTAAGACTCTGGAAATCTACAAAGTCTCCCCCGTGATAGTAAATTTCTTTAGACAGCATCGAATGTGGAAACCCACATTATACCTAAATCACATCAGAGGCACTGTCATCTCCGACTGACTGAATATCCCGCGAGGAATCTTTCAAGGAAACTCCCTGTCACCCCTTTTGATTTGTCTGTCCTTAATCCCCCTTACGCATGAACTAAACAATAATAGCTATAGTTACAAACTAAACAAGAAAGTACTCAATCACCTACTTGTATATGTAGAAAGATTATCGTAAAGCCTTTGATAGTGTTCCATATTCTTGGATCCTTAAGACTTTGGAAATATACAGAGTCTCCCCTGTGGTATTAAATTTCCTTAAGCACAGCATGGGAACGTGGAACACCAAACTATACCTTAGTCACGCCAGGAGCACTGCCATATCCAACCGACTAAATATCCGACGTGGAATCTTTCAAGGAGACTCTCTGTCACCCCTTCTGTTTTGCTGTCCTTAATCCCCCTTACGCATGAACTGAACAACAGTAGCTATGATTACAAAATAAATAAGAATATATTCAATCACCTACTCTACATGGATGATCTCAAACTCTTTGCCAAAGACGACAATGAGTTGAAGGGTCTCCTCAATAATGTAAAATGTTTCTGTGACGACATAGCCATGTATTTCGGATTAGATAAATAGGCAAAAGTAATATTCAAGAAAGGAAGAATTACAGAAACACATTCAATAGATTTAGATTTTGTCACAAAGATTAGGGAACTGGGAAAAGAAGAAGCCTATAGGTAGCTAGGAATTAGCGAAGGAGATGGAATACAGAATAGCCAAATGAAGGAAAGAGATGAGTACTTCAGGCGTGCGCGTCTGGTACTGAATACCGAGGTGAATTCCCAAAAGAGAATATCAGCCATAAACACTTTGGCTGTTCCTGTGGTGCAATAGAGTTTCAACATCCTTAACTGGACCATAGCTGACATTACGCGAATGGACGCCAAAACGAGAACGATTCTCACCTGCCACCGTATGCATCATCCCAAGGCTGATGTTGATTGTCTGTATGTGCCCAGATCCGAAGGAGGCAGAGGATTAGTTCAACTAGAACCGTCTTATAAATCTACAACAATTTGCCTTCAAAGATACCTAGAAACTACGAGAGATTGGATAATGATCTGGTGTCAAAGAACATGAAAGAAATAAGCGACATGATTCAATAATAAGGGAAGACAATAAGTTCAAAATGGCGTTTCAATTCGGTGAAGTAATAAAAGTAAAGCATAATACACCGCCTGAAGCTGAAAAATACTTTTAAAAGAAAGCAAAGGCAACTGACCAGATACAGAAACAATGGCAAGATAAACGGCTTCATGGCCAATACTCTGCTCGAACCAAACAAGCTGATGTAGACAAACCCATTACCCATCAGTGGCTACGGCGTGCAGGGTTGAAAGCTGAAACTGAAGGTTGTATTCTTGCTGCACAGAAACAATGCTTGGAAAATAGAAATTACCAAGCACACATACTGAAAAATTGTGTTAGTCCAAAATGCAAATTCTGTGATAAATATCCAGAAACAATTGGCCAACTTGTATCAGGTTTGCACGGTATTGGCACCCACTGAATATAAAACACGACACGACAGAGTGGGCCGATATCTTTGCCACACCTACGAAAAGAAAAATCCAAAGAAACTAGTATGAACCGAACCCGGACCCGGTTATGGAGATAGGACCTGGGACTTTATGGGACTTGACAATACACCCACACAGAACAATCAAAGCTAATCGTCCTGACATCGTGATTAGAAACCGCAAAGACAAAATGTCCCTCCTTATTGACAAGGCAATGCATGCAGACTGCAATGTATCTTTGAAGATCTTCAAAAAACTATAAAAACACAAGGACCTTAAAATCGAAATCTCAAAAATGTGGCGCATGAGGACATTAAAAATTCCAGTTGTAGTTGGAGCCCTCGTATTGATTGGAAAAGATTCCAATAGACTCATTGAAGGGATTCTTGGTATCCCATGCCTTAATGAAATACAAAAGATTGTACTCACAAGTACAGTCCACATCTTATGAAGGGCTTTATCTATGCAAAATATGTGGGATTTTTTTTTTCAAAACTGATCAGTGAAAAATGTCATGATTCCATCATTTCTGACCTTCTGTCTCTGGTGGGGGCCCGGAGGGAAATGAGCATACACCAGAAAACAAAGGAAATAAAAGAAGAAGAAGAAGAAGAAGAAGAAGAAGAAGAAGAAGAATACAAGACACACAGACAGAACAATCAAAGCTAATCGCCCAGACATCGCGATCAAAGACCACAAAAACAGAAGGCGTTTTCTTAATGACATGGCAGTCCCTGAAAATTGTAATGTATCTGAAGATCTTCATAAAATGCTAACAAAATACAAGGATCTTAAAGCGGACATTTCAGAAATGTGGCTCATGAGGACATCAATAATTCCAGTTGTAGTTGGAGCACTCGGATTGATTGGAAAAGATTCAAATAGACTCATTGAAGGGGCTTCCTGGTAACCCATGCCTTAAAGAAATATAAAAAATTGTATTCCCAAGTACAGATTACACTTTACGAAGAGGTTTATCTGTGTAAAATTTGTGTGATCTTAAGTTTATCTATTCATTTGTTTTTTTGGGGTTTTTTTGTTTTTTAAAAAGATCAGTAGAAATGAAAGGAAATGTGTTAAAACAATCTACCATTGTAGATTAAATAAAAAGTTCAGTTCGAAAGTTCCTGATTTTTATCTGAATCAACAGACAATCTGATGAAGGCCAAATAACACAATAGTTGTAGTGCTGTGATAATAAAAGCAAAGATGAAGATACTAGTTAGAATGTAAATAATGTAAATATCACATACATATGTCAGATTTTATAACTCACAGACTGACCGCCAATAGAAAAGACGATCTGTTTTTGAACCTCAGATTTTGTTTTTGACATCCAATCTAACCTTGAAGCTAAACTGATGAGTATGTTTTGCTATTAGAACAAAAATACATGAAACTTATTTACCCCAAAAAATGACTTGCGAAAGAATTTTTACAAGGTAATCTCCCAAGTTCCATATTTATTTTAAATTTTCATTTTTTTTTTTTTATAGTAACGCTTTCGACCGGTCATTTCTTAAACTATTCTAGGAACAAAGCAAGAAGTTTTGGATACGAGTTCAAATCTCGTCTAATGTACTACTTTGGGCCAAATTTCAACGATTTTATTTCAAGGGCGAAGAACAGATCGACGAAAATCAATTGTTCAATTTTTAAAAACTGTTCTCGTGTGTAACGATTATGAACAGCCAAAGTTAAGTGAAATTCTTGAAAAATAGATGAAGTAATTTGGCAATATAAAAAAAAAATGATAAATTCTCGCTGATAATATATACATCTATATATTTACATATATTTATTTACTTGAATTTGGATCATAGAACTACTTTCAGATAAGACTTGGACTCAGATCTCATGATATGACAGGCTGGATATGTTCTGAAAAAAATTAATGTTTTGGTTTGTTTTACGGCATATCAACCTCAATGGGTTATTTAATGCCGACAAGTTTTTTATTATTTTTTCCAAAAATTTATTGCTGCTAATAGGTTTGGTTTGTTTTGTTTTACGGCACATCAACCTCAATGGGTTATTTAAAGTTTTTTATTGCTGGTAATATTTTTTCTTTAAAATATATTGCTGGTAATAATTTTTCTTCAAAAACTTTATTGCTGATATTAAACCTATTTTTACACTCTCAGTATTTTGACCCCAGTTTGGGGGTTAACTATTTTCCCATATCTTGGACCCTAACAGGTGCTACTACTCCGGGTCAGGGTGAACCTGGGAACACCAGCAATTAAGCGGTGGTTCCACGCTACTCAAAACCTACTAAACACGGGCCTTGCTGTTGGATGTAGTTTAGCGTCTTATCCAGGACGTGGATGTAGTTTATCGTCATACCCAGGACACCTGAAAAAAAATAACAAAGATGAGGATATTAGTAAAATTATCTTTGATTAATGAAAATTGTTCATGTTAAAACATTCTTCTATCTGTCGTGTCTCTTCGAAACATGGGCGATCATGGCTCTCCACAACTTCCTATCCTTCGTTGCTCTCAGCAATGTCGATCTCATCATCATCTCTCCCAGTTCTCACCCTGTTGACTGTCTACACAAGCTCGCCAGGCGGGTTATTCGCTGCTTTCCTCTGTCTCTCATGTCTTGAATATGCCATGTGAGTGTCAAATTCTCCAAGTCTCCTTCCCTTATTACGGGTCCCAGAAATTACGACTATCGCTTTCGGATTCTAAGTATAATCGTCATTTTTGCTTCCATTTTCCGTAAAACTTCCTCGTTACTCACATGTTCACTCCATGGTATTCTCAGCATCTTTTTATAGAACCCCATTTCTGTTTTGCTTCAAGTCTCTTCTTCCTCCCTGAAGAGATTGTTAAGTGTTCACTGCCATATAAAAGGACTGATATTACATAACAGTTCAGCTCTTTTTTTCTTTGTTTTTTACTATATTTTCCTGTTTCTTAATACTCTGCTTACCTTTTAGAAAGCATTTAGACAATTTAAACAACAGCTTTTTCAAGAGAAATAGGGAATCGATACAAAGGTGTTGTAGGGAAAGTAGAAAAGTAATTAGACAAAAAATAAGAATTCTTTCTTACTCTCGGTGGCTTCTAGTGATTTTCCAAGCTTCGCTTAGAAGTGGCACAAGGCCGAAAGTATGGGGCACCCAGTGAGGATCGAACTCACTCTTCAGTCCTACATTTTCTAGCGAGATGAGCTTGCCAACCATTACACCGCTTCGAGGTGCCCTTCTCAGTTGCTTCTGTTCCCAAGATGGCAGATTTGCATTGCTACACCCTTCCTATCATAATCCTGTGCTGAAGACTGCAAGTTTAAGTTTTGTCTAAAGCTACTACTTCGTTTCCATAATTTGATTTGAAGACCGAAACAAAGATCGTCCAGATATCTGTTTAATTTTTTTTTTTAAATCGATAAGCAGATTCCCATGTAAAATGGTTTGTATAACTAAAGATTTACTTTAAAACTAATTTAACACATTAAGAGGATAGAGGTATTTTTTTAATCATTTCACCCGAAGCTAGGCAATAAAGCCACTAAGACGCTAGGAGATACTGTGTGTTAGAGTTTATTAGAAGAAAACACTAGAGCAGAGAGAAAACAGTTAAAAAAAAAACAGAAGAATTAAGACAGAAGATAACGATTGACATTGCATTTAAATTTGTGAAGATCAAATTCGACTGGTAAACAAGAAGATGGAAGTGAGTTCCACAAGCGAGCGAATGAATCTGTAGATCTTAGCGAGTAACATCTTTTTGCGGACCCCGTGAACTGGCGCTACAGAATCACAAAGAATTCTCTCAAATAACAGAAACCACATAACTTGAGAACTTTCACCACCAGCAACAGCTAAAACGGGCATCACATACAACTCGAAAAGAAAAGAACAACATAATCAAAATATTGACATTACACACCACTTCAAACAAAAGGTTAGGAAGGAAACCCCCAATCAATATTGGAAAGAGCGATAACAGTTAATGGACTTGGCAAACTATTTTCCTGAGAAATCGTTTTAATAAAGAGATTTGATAAATTTCAGCCGACATTATCAATGTTTGCTCGGTCAATGAATGCAGAATGTTTCCTTATAGGGAAACGGCTGGTATTGTCATTAATTGGTTATTTGTTTGGCCTTTTTCTATAGTTCGACTATTTTCATCTTGCTATGATAATTGTAAAGACAAAATGGCTGATTTTAACTCTTAAAACCAAACTATACATGTAAAATTTAATCGAGTACTCATCCCTAGTGATCTTGTGCCTGAAATAGAACCAGTGAAAGACTAAGTATGAATGTAATTACTTAGCCCGGATCACGAAGGATACATATTAATAAACTGGTATAAGGTGTGCGGATTAGCGTCTCTATTAACGTTTGGAGGGGAACGTGCGTATGCGTTTGGCGGGGAGCGTACGTTCGGCGGAGAGCGTGCGTTCAGCGGGGAGCGTGCGTTTGGCCGGGAGCGTGCGTTCGGCGGGGAGCGTGCGTTTGGCCGAGAGCGTGCGTTTGGCCGAGAGCGTGCGTTCAGCGGGCAGCGTGCGTTTGTCGTGGAGCGTGCATTCCGCGGGAAGCGTACATTCGGCGCGGCGCGGAGCGTACATTCGGCGCGGCGCAGAGCGTACATTCGGTGCGGCGCGGAGAGTACGTTCGGCGCGGCGCGGAGCGTAAGTTCGGCGCGGCCCGGAGCGTAAGTTCGGCGCGGCCCGGAGCGTAAGTTCGGCGCGGCCCGGAGCGTACGTTCGGCGGGGAGTTTGCGTTTGTCGTGGAGCGTGCATTCGACGGGGAGCTTGCGTTCGGCAGGGATCGTACTTTCGGCTGGGAGCTTGCGTTCGGCGAGCCGAATTCAAATCCCGTCGTTAGTTGAGATCACCGTCGCACAATTTCTCTTGTGAAAGGCAGTAATACTTCACTTCTCTGTCGTTAAATCGCAGAGGAGACTGGACTCCTTCATTACTGAGGGGTAAGGCGATAATTTATAAGCTGATAATAATTGACTCCTACAATGGTTGCCACCCGAGTGGTAACCAATGTAGGAGAAAGAAGACTCGTCTCTCACAGCTATGGATGGATAGGAAATTCTAAGAGAAGCAAAACCATGACAAAATCAACGGGAAATCACTCTACTATTTTTACGAAGAAGACGGTTCACGGATAATATAAAAAAAGGAATGTGTGGAGTGCTATAATCGTCTACGTCCCGAAAGAAGTTGCCATTAAAAAAATAGGTAGTTACTAGATTTGGTAGGATATCAGATATACTTCCCTTTTTTTCTCCAAAACTGATTTAAAATGAATCTTATATGCTAAATGGAGGTATCTGGTATTCTAATGCCTGCATTGATACTGTAAATATTTATTCTTCTAATCTGACACCAAATAGTGTAGAGACATGAGTAGATAGATAGATAGATAGATAGATAGATAGATAGATAGATAGATAGATAGATAGATAATGAACATATTGAGATAGATAGATAGATAGATAGATAGATAGATAGATAGATAGATAGATAGATAGATAGATAGATAGATAGATAGATAATGAACATATTGAGATAGATAGATAGATAGATAGATAGATAGATAGATAGATAGATAGATAGATAGATAGCAAATTCAGCTGTATATATTTGTGGGCTCGTAGGCATAGAACTTTCAGGGAGTAAGAAATTATCACCTTACCCCTCAGCAATTGAGAAGTACAAAGCACAGGGGGCGACATGACACTCGATTACCGCAGAAACAAAAACTGTATTTGTTTTTCTTAAACGATCCCAGCGTCGAATATCCCTGCCCTCGCGCCTGCGTTTCTTGACTCGTTCTTCAAAACGATTGCCCTAACACGTTTCAGCGAATCAATCGTAACAAAAGGGCCTAAAGAGAAATTGCAAATGTGTCCAGGCGCTCAAATCCGCCATTGCCTGGTCAAGGCACATTCGAGGTCGCATTTAGAGCCCCAGTCATTGATAAGCTTCTACTTGATAGCAACTCTTGAGGCACGTTCAAAGCTTGGGACTCACCCGCCTTGTTTATTGTGTTGCACCCGGGTAACACACCCGGCAGGAGGGGGCGGCAAAAGAGACATGATGTGTACCAACTTAGAGAGTGCTTCAGAAGCCAATAACTGCGGATATCTTTGTGGGCGGTCCTTATTCTGTTTGAAAATAAAAATAATGCCAAACACTATAATTAACTAATCACACCTCGGCAATCTATTTAGAAAATGAACGACTAAGGAAGCCTTTCTACACTGGTAGTTAGATCGAGTTTAAGCTTATGAACAGGCATCTGTGTCTAAGCCTCCCTAAAGGAAAATAAGTAAAAAATTATTGGCCATTTATCGCAATTCTAACATTCTAACCTTCAAAAACAATTTTCGAATTCTTACTCAGAATCTCGAAGACCGACCAGACTGCTCTATATATATATATATATATATATATATATATATATATATATATATATATATATATATATATATATATACATACATATATATATATATATATATATATATATATATATATATATATATATATATATATGGTGGTACTCGCTTGGAAAAACCTTTGGTATTTCGGCTTGTAGTAGAACAAGCCAGTACCCAAGGAAAAATGAGGAACAAGAAAAGAAAGAACTAAGAACATGAAATTGAGGCGAAAACAATCGTCCAGAATCCAAGCTCAGAGTCCAAAGAAAAAAAAACTCCAAAACGATTAAAAGTAACTACGTAAAGTGCTCAATACACGAAGTAGAGCAAACCTAATACAACCTAAAGACCCAGGTAAACCTACCTAACATTGAAAATCACTTTTATTTCACCAAGTATTTCCATTTCTTTCTGAGATCATCATCAGGGGTACAACTGCTAAGGCAAAATGATGATCTCAGGAAGAGATGGAAAGTACTTGAGAAATAAAATGTTACAGTGCATTTCTTGCCTCATTTGATTGTAATACACGTAAAAATATCCGTGAATATGAACGGATTATGCTAAAAATAAGCAGACATAATATTTGTAATTTATTTAATCAAATATGCTTAAAATAGAATTTGCTGCCTAAATACACAAATTATTAATATATATATATATATATATATATATATATATATATATATATATATAACGTAACTGTCCGGGTTTCAATTCTCGGTAGTGGATGCGCACTGCTGATGAGTCCCAAATATAGGATGAAACGGCCATCCAGTGCTTTCTGCATTCTGTTGAGGTTTCTTCTAGACTCGATGAATTACTTAATCATAATTATCTCAAATCCTCCTAATTTCTATCACTTGTATAACCTTGCTTGAACCGGCTTCTAATGCTCTGGACGGAGCGGCTTGGTGATAATAGTTGTGGCTCGTGGAGACACAGTCCTATGGGTAAAAGAGTTTGAGTCAAATTTGATATTGTGACGATGTCTGAATTGGTGGGGTTGGTATTTTTCTAAATATGCAATAAACTGTAGTCTTAACAAAAAGAGTCTCAGAAAATCATTTAAAAGGTGAAAAAATTGTTTTTTCCGAACCACTACAGTAACATTTGTCTCCAGGATATCTCACATTTTCGTGGAGAAGCCATGATTGGTAGAAATTCAAGATAAAACAATTTAGGCGCGGCAATAGATATTTTACAACGATTTATATACCAGAGAATGCCCGGATAATGCCTCTAACAATGCTTAATGATAAATTTCTTTGAAATTCTTGTGTAAAAGTCGAGAAGACAATATAAACTACAGAATTCCTATAAAAATTCGTTATAATTATTTAAATATAAATTATTTAATTTATTATTATTTAAATTATATAAATTATTAAATTATTTAAATTATATAAATTATAAACAATACAAACTAGATTCCTGGGAGTCGCTTATGTAGAATGGAAACTTGATTTGTCGACACTACAGAATGGGTAATTCTTACATTAATAGGAACAAAAAAGGTTGGGTTTTTTTTAACATTGATGTTATCAAAGAAACTTCTTCTATGTGACGTACCTCTTCAAGACGCTGGTGATCATGGCTCTCCACAATTTCCTGTCCTTTGTAGCTCTTCATACCTTTTGTCTGTTTGTCATCTCTCCCAAACCCTGACCCGCCATCCATTCAGTCAAGCTCACTAAACAGGTTATACGTTGCTTTCCTCTGTCTCTTTTATGTTCAATCTGTCCTGTGAGTATCAAATTTTCCAAGCCTTCTTGTTGGAGTTTTTGGGTACTCTAATGTACTAGTGAGACAACCAAAATGAGCTGACTCATTTTATAGTTTACCATAGAAGGTTAACCAATCAGAAGACTTGAAATATTCGATCCGATGTGTATAAAGGCGTCCATTTTGTTTTTTTCTTGTCGGAATATCCACTGCTAACCTGTCAGATGAAAAGACCAGCAGAACTACGCTTTCCTACTCTCTCCAAATATCCACGGCCAACCTTTGATATGGAAGCCCTTAAGAATTCCTGAATAGCTGCTACTAGACATTGGTGCTGTTTCATTGAACAAATTAATTACTACGTCGGATTTCTACATTCAAACTACATTAAACATGCTTTACACTTCTTTCCTAATTATGTGCCCCAGAAATTCCAACTGTCCCTTCTTTATGTTAATTATAAGTTTCCTTTTTGTTGCCATTGTCTCAAGAACTTTGTCGTTGCTCACATGTTCGGTCCATAGCATTTTCAATATCCTTCTGTAGAAATACATTTCTGTTGCTTCAAGTCTGTTCTGCATCTGTGTGGAGATTGTCCGGCATTCACTGCCATATAAGAGGACTGATACTACATAACAGTTCAGAACACTTTTCTTTATTTCTAACGATATTTTTCTGTTTCTTAATACTTTACTAAGCTTTTGGAAGGCATCTTTCACTATCCCAATGCGCTGAAGTGTTGCACTTTTCGTCCTCTGTTAATTCGCTTCCCAGATATCTGAATTATTGCACCTGTTTGATTTCAGTATCCCCAATCTGTAATTTGCCTGTTCATCTACCCCTTTTGCCAACGACCACGCATTAAACAATGCAGGGGAATAGAATATTTCAACCCGCGTCCTACCATTTTACTGCGAAAGTAAAAACTAGAACCAACTGTAACAATTGCTGTTTCTTGTTTGTACTTTGTGGAGGCGGGGGGGAAGTATGAAACTAATAAACGGGTTGGGCTTAATAAGTTCAGGGCGAACGAGTCGAAAACTTGCCTCAAAAAAGAAAACGTCCCCACATTCTATAAGGCAGCTAAGCGCATACTTTGCTCGTTGACAGGAATTTTCGTAGCAATGCACAAAGTGTCTTCAAACTGCCTAAAAGAAGATGGGGACGCATCATGAGGAAAGAGGGTTTGGCGAATTTGACACTCGCATGACAGTAAAAAAAAGAAGCAAATATTGCAAAGAACTACAAAAGATAGGAAGTTACGAAGAAGAGTAGTTGGAAACCTGAAACGATATGAAAAAAATAAGCAGTTAAAAAATTCTGATAATTTTACATTTGAAATGGTTAGATGTAACCGTAGGTTCTATGCTAACAGTTTCTTCTATCGCACTTCTTGCACGTGGAACTCTCTTCTGGCATCTTGCTTCCCAGTTAACATTGATCTTTAAAGATTTAAATGGAATGTCAATCGTTATCATCTGCCTTCATAATTTTGCTTTTATTGATCTCTCTCCTTAATAGTAATTTTTCTCGTCTTCTCTAACATTCAGCAACCCCCTTGCATCTTTGTGGCTTTATTGCCTTGCTTGGGGCGAAATGATTAAAAATAATAATAATATCTATGTATCAATAATTTGAGAAGACTTGTTGTCGCTTGATCCCAATAATAAGTAGAAACTGATAAACTCTAATATATAACCAAAACTGCAGTAGACTTCCGCATTTTGGCTTTTAAGGATGGAATTGAGAAAGATTGCAGATGTTAGCGAACATGATAAAACGAGAAACGAACAGTGTTGACAAATCCTCAGGTACGACAAACAGAAGCGGAGAAAATGGCTCGGTGGCGTGGAAAGTCTGCCCCTTCTCGATTGACCACCTGTCCGTTACGTGCCCACCACGACCGGCTAGGGACAGTCCGATGGCCGAGAATGTGGCTGCCTAAGTCTGAACTTCTAATTATATACTCTCGTGTCTAACCAAGGTTTTCAAAGATTGAGTTCGGATGGCATGTTTACCCCGTAGGTTGTCTTGTCAAAGTAAATATATCCGGATTTCTAAGCTTTCACCTGGTACAAGGATTCCCATCAAGTCTACCCACGACTCACCTTACTACGTACTTCAACATTCCACAAATGTGGGTTTGTATTTCCTTAAAATCATATATATATATATATATATATATATATATATGTTTGTGTGTGTGTGTGAGTATACACATTTCATTGAAATCATATATAATATAAATTATATTATTATAAATAATTAATATATATATTAAATGAATTAAATCTAAATTAATTAATAAATTATATATGATCGACTCTCCCGTCGAACTCGACGTATGAGGGTCAGGCAGATCAATTCCCAGAAACTGAAAGCCCGACACCGACACATGAGATTTGATTATAGTGGTGAAGGCTTTGTGCAGGGCCATCCACTCTTTTTGGAGGGACGAATACAGAGACCTGGTGCAGCGAATGCCACAAGGTCCCCAAACGACCCTCCGCAGGTTTTGAATTCAGAGTTGTCCTTCTCCTAGACCAGTTGCCATCCAAGGCTATAGAACCCAGTCTGTCCTGCTATTTACCCATAGTTGGAGGGAGAAGAAGAGGATTCACACCTTTCCCAAGGGTATTAGCACAAGTGAATGTCATGAATTCGACTGGAATTCGAACTCGGCTCTCCGATTCCTCAATCCAAGCCGTTATCTATCTATATATATATATACATATATATATATATATATATATATATATATATATATATATATATATATATATATATATATATATATATATATATATATATATATATATATAACGACTGACAAGGTGCTTTTATTTATTTTTTTTATACAATTTCTCATGCGATCTAATAATGTTTTTCTTTCCGGATGATAAATTTTATAAAAACTGTCCGAATGTTCTTTTTATCTGAGCACTTTCGGCTATACATTTAGCCATTTTCAAGGATTATATTTTAACTGTTAGAATTAGAAATAGTTTGTTATATGTATGTTTTGTAAAATGTTTAATTTTTTGTTTCAAAACACGGTCAAGATATTATGTCCATGTTCAAACCAACACTTAATAATATTAACTTTGAACATATATATATATATATATATATATATATATATATATATATATATATATATATATATATATAAATGTCTTAAAAGTAATTGTCGGACTTTGTCCATTTCATAATCTGCGACGTCATTTGTTTACATTTGGATACGCATCGAGCAGATATGAATGTACGTGAGAGATCCATGGAAGTTTAAAACCAGTAAAATCGACCTTGCTAATCGAACGCTCATCGGTGGCCTAATCGGTTAAATGACGGTTCCGTATAGGATACAGGTTCGATTCCTGTCGGAGGACGAATATTTTCTATGAAAATTTCTCAGACATTCTGGCCGGTAAATGTAGTTTAATACTGTTTATTATAAACAGAGCATTTACATAAATATTTGTATCTATAAAAAAGAATGTATAAACATGAAAATGTCTTAAAAATATATATACAGTGTAACCCGGATATAAGAGACCCTGATATGAGAGAAACCCGGATATAAGAGAGATTTTCTCTGGTCCCAAATTAGAGCCTGTGTTAATGTATATATAATAGTCCAAACCCGGATATAAGAGAAACCCGGATATAAGATACTTATTATCCGGTCCCGACAACTCTCTTATATCCGGCTTACACTGTATATTTGCTTAAATCATCTATATATGTATATGATTTTAAATAAATATATATATATATATGTATACGTCCATGCATATTTTAAACAAATATATATATATAAATATATATGTATATATATATGTGTATATGTATATGATTTTAAGCAAATATATATATATGTATATGTACATGTATACGATTTTAAGCCAATATATATATATATATATATATATATATATATATATATATATATGTATGTATATGTACTTGTATATGATTTTAAGCATATATATATATATATATATATATATATATATATATATATAACGCACAGTGGGTGTTGGTGGTAACAAAATTGATCGATGTAAAATAACAGAGCTTAAATTTATACTAATAAATATACTTTTTCTTCACCGTTTGGCAAAACTTTGACTCATGTACATGGTAATCATCAGGCACAAGATTGAACACACACACATACACACACACACGCCCGCGCACACACACACACACACACACATACATATACATATATATATATATATATATACGTTTCATTGAATATGACAGACAAGGTGCTTTAATTTAGTTTTTTATATTATTTTTCATGTGATCTTATAATTTTTTTTCTTTTCGGTAGATAAATTATATAAAAATTGTCCAATATTATTTTAGCTGATAACAAAAAGGAAATTGAAAATCTGAAAACTACATTTCAAGAAAATTCCATCCTAAATTTTACTTATGAACTTAGTGAAAAAAATAAACTCCCTTTCTTAAATGTTCTCGTTGATTTTATTAATGATACTTTTACAACATCTGTTTATAAAAAAACAACTAGTAAAGACTCTTGCCATCTCGATTTCTCTAATGCAGTGGTTCCCAACCACTGTGCCACGGCACACTAATGTGCCGCGGCATGATTACTGGTGTGCCGCGAAGAGATAATACCTAGAAGCCATTTAATTTCATTTTGTTTAATAAAGACATTCAATTTCTTAATCCTGATGACACCGCTCAATTCAAAATGGCCGAATTTCTAGATTTATCAGTCATCAACCTTTTCAATTTTGAGTTACGCGAAGAGGAAGAATTAGCAAGCCTTTCCAGTGATCGTGGTCTCAAATTGAAGTACGCACAACTGCCATTGGACACCTTTTGGATTTCTGTTATTGAAGAGTATCCAACTCTAAATAAAAAAGCCATCAAAGTCTTACTGCAATTCTCAACTTCGTACCTATGTGGACTGGGATTTTCTTACCTAAACAACATTAAAAATAAAAAACGTGAAAGACTTAAAAATATTGAAGAAGAGTTAAGAGTGTGTCTCTCTCACATTCGCCCAAATATTGCAGCAGTAGTCAAGAAGCACCAGGCACAACTGTCCCACTGACATTCACCATTATTCTTTTATACCCGATATTGAATACAGGATATGTTGATTTATGGGAATAAAAATTCTTCTTATATAATATTCTTTGTTTTTTATTATTTTATTGCAAAAAGGCTTTATGAGTGGAAAATATTAATTTTTTGTGATAGGTGTTCCGCGAAAATTTAATAGTGTGCCGCCATGTAAAAAATGTTGGGAACCACTGCTCTAATGAATGCCCTCTTAGATAAAAAATAGGTGTTATTAAAAATTTCCTCAAGAGAGCGCACGAGAATTCATCCTCTGATACGCTTTTCTTTAAAGAATTAAATAACGTAAAACAAGCGCTTATTATTAACAAATTTCCAAATGAATTGTTGGATTTTTGATGTGGACCCGAAGTAGGGGCCACGGAAGGAAAACACGGAACACGGGTTAGAGGTAAGAAAGATATATTAAACAGAAAAGTTACAAAGAATAGTGTAAGAGTAAGCAGAGCTTACTATCCAGTGGTGTCCGATATTGGTATCGTACGCGGCTGCGCATTACTGGTGCTACTCCCATGATACTACCATTCACATAATAATATAGTACTGGGAGAGTCCATGATGTAGGAAAGTATCGGTCTCACAACAATTTTCATATTAGGCTTTTTCTGTCTGAGGTAGCTAATAGCAACGACGAGAATAGAAACATAAAGAATAGCATTAATATTTTTTTATAAAAATCAAATGAACGAAAATTACAAACAAGATGAAACTAGAATTAAGAATATTATAAAAGAATGTACAACTCCAGTTGACAATAGTAAAAAATTAGACTAATTATTTATTACAATTTGAAACCGCCAACTTTATACTTAAAAATAATAATTCACCTCTTTGAACAAAATTAAATAGAACAAATATTATTTACGAATTTAAATGTTCATTAAGTTATTGTGTGCCTGATCAATCAAAATTCGTAAATAATTATATTGGCCACACCACAACATGTTTAACAAGAACTCTTACACTACATCTTTCTGACCATAACTCAATAAGGTCTCATTTAAATATTCATGGTGACCTACTGGACCTTATTCGTAACATTCTTGTTGATAAAAAAATATAATAGCATCGTCTACATGTAAAAATGCTAAAAATAATGAAAGCCTTATTAATAAAACCAAAAAAAAACCCAACTCGATAATATCAAATATGAACATGGACACAATATCTTGACCGTGTTTTAAAAATGAAAACATTATACAAATACTTACATACAACAATCTATTTCTTGTTAACAGTTAATATATTTCAACCTTGAAAATGGCTAAATGTATAGCCGAAAGCGCTCAGAAAAAAAAGAACAATTGAACAGTTTTTATATAATTTATCATCGGAAAAGAAAAATACTCAGATCACATGAGAAATTATACAAAAAACAAAATCAAAGCAGCTTGTCTGTCGTATTCAATGAAACGTGCATGAAAGAAGATTTGCTGTCTAAATACACACACACACACACACATATATATATATATATATATATATATATATATATATATATATATATATAAGAAATATAGTTTTGAGGTGTGCTATATTTATGGAATAAAGTGCTCGATATCAGAGATAGGGCGTATTATATTAAATATAAAAATGAACATTGAAGTCACACTCAGAGGCGACAGAAAAACCTGCAAACTTTGCCTGGGGGAAAAATAGCTAGTATTACCTTCCCATACCAAAATAAATTACTAAATAAACAATCTGAGCTCATTTTAAAATGCAGACGTGAAAACGAATTTTTTAAAAACTTAAAAATCGAAAACTGAAATAAATAAATACAAATAAACAGAATAATATAAAAACAAGTAAAATAAATTAACCCAAACAAATTAACAAATCACTCTCGTTAGAATAGACGAAATAGAATCAATAAAAATAAAATACATAAAATCAAGTAAAAATAATCAGCCCAAATAAATGAATAGAGTAAATAATAATAAACAAATTGACAAACTAATCCCGCCAAAATAACCGTTAGAATAGACTACAACAAAAATTAAAAAATTGAACGTAAAAATAGATATAACTGCTATATAACGATACAAAACAAAACAAAAAACATTACTACGTTACTCAAAAATAGAAAACCGAATAGAGTTAATAAAAATATACAAAATAAAAAATAAGTAAATAAATAAAAAACAAATAAAAATTCATCCAAATAAATAAATAAATGAACAAATTGACAAATCGCTCCCGCTAAAATAACTGTTAGAACTAATAAAAATAAGCGTAAATAAGGAAAAACAAGTAAAAATAATCAATCCAAATAAATAAATTAATTAAAAATTGCCCCCCCCCCCCGCGCCAAAATAACAGAATAGACTACGGCAAGCAATCTAAACATTGGACGAATAAATATCTTTAATTATCTTCCCAGACCAAAACAAACTATTAAATAAGCGACCTAAGCAAGTCCTCCCAATTTTTTTACTACGTTAATAAAGCATCAAAAACCGAAAAGAATAATACAAAATAAAAATTAAAAACACGTAAAATAAATTAACTCAAACAAATAAATAAATAAACAAGCCACTCCCTCAAAAATAACCGCCAGAATAGATTACCCACAATGCACCACTGTACCATATATATAAATAGTCGAGGAAAAATCCAACATTCGAAGCCTGATGATTGCGTCTAACATGAAACAGCCTGTCGCCTCTGAGTGTTGACCTCAATGTTCACTTTTACATAGGTAATAAATCCGTTGGTATATAATCCAAGTGGATCCTAGTAATATCAAATATTAAAACTGATCCACAAAAAGAGCTCAATGTATTTATTATAACAGAGCATATAATTTAATATTTGAGATTTGAGGAATAAAATAACAACAAAATGATAACAATATTGGCAATAAGATTGATGATATTTATTATATATATATGATATATATTATATATATTTGTAGCCCTTTTGACTAAATTGATGCACGAAGAAAAAGATTTTAAAGTCGGAATTTACAGACACGCCTGTGTCCTTTTTCAACGAGAAAAAATCGGGACTCTTCTGGGGAATATTGTTGTAGTTATTTAGAGGGTTCCATGTGGAAACTTTATTCTCTGAGTAAATCCAGATCCCTGTTTAATCCTATAATATGTGATTCTATTTTGAAAATGTATTTATTGTGCCTAAAATACATGAATGAAACGAAAGATGGCCCACGTGTGCTTCTTATAATATTCAGATACATGGAGCCGAGTTCGAATTCCAGTCAAATCCATTGCATTCACTTACGGGCTAATGTTTTGCCCATATTCAGTTAAAGTCGCCCGGGATTAAATAGGTCTATAGACGTGCTAATACCCTTGGGAAAGGTATGAATCCTTTTCTCCCCCCAGCTATGGGTAAATAGCAGGACAGGCTGGGTTTTATAGCCTTGGATGGCAACTGGTATAAGAGAAGGACAACTCTGCATTCAAAACCCGCGGAGGGTAGTTTAGGGACCTTGCGGCACACGGTGCACCAGGTCTCTGTATTCGGCCCTTGGGCTGGTTGGTTCTACAGAAGCATTCACCATTCTAAACAAATTTTCTGTGTGGGTAGGCTGCAGTTCAATTCTGCGTTCATAAACATAAAGAAAGAAATACGTATGAGTGTCTTTCTTCATATATATATATATATATATATATATATATATATATATATATATATATATATATATATATATATATATATATATATATATATATATATATATATATATATATATATATATATATATATATATAACTCTTCGGCAAAAGCGAATCGAGTCCTGTCGGTCACTGTGTCTTTATATAAAAATAAATACGCTAAAATTCACCGTCATCCCTGCCGTGCGCCGGCCGTTTAGTGGTAGAATCTCCGACTGACGCCAATTCAGTCGGGTTTCGATCCTAGCTAAAGGCAACCGGACGTCTAGCCACACTGAAGAACAGCGAAACAGTCTGTCTGTGGATGCCAATAATTTCGGCTTACAACATAAGCCATTATCAAAGATGACAATTACATTTCAATATATTAAACAATACACGGACAAAACAATAATGATAGTCTGTTTTTGTTGCATGAAAGATTTCCAAGCAACGTGTACACTCTCGCGTGTGACGTCACGAGCTGCGGTGCGATTTACGCTTCCGCGTCTCGTATTATATATACACACATATATATATATATATATATATATATATATATATATATATATATATATAAACACTTCTGACACATTTTCGGCCATTTCGAAAAATATTTGAACATGAATAAGATCAAGGTTATCAACATGGTAATAGAATATACAAGTATAATAGCCTCATTCACATGTTTATAAATATTAAAAATAATGTGAACACTAATAATAAAAAAGGAAAAGCCAACACTTAAAAACATTAACTACGAAGACGGCCACAATGTGCTGACCGTGTTTGGAAAACAAAACATTCTTATAACACATATATAAAAAACACACACGTTTAGTTAAAAATAAAAAATAAATATCTCCCTGGATAATGGGTAAAAATGAATAGCCTGATATGCAGTACATTTGGGGAGTTTTTTTATACACTTTATGCTCAGAAAAGAAAACACTTGTACGAAAACAAGAAAAATTAAATAGAAAGTTTAATCACAATATTTGGCAGAGTCTTTCTTGCCTGTAGCGATAATAAACTGAAATAGGAAAAGATTGATAGATAGATAGATAGATAGATAGATAGATAGATATGGACTGACAGATAGATAGATAGATAGATAGATAGATAGATAGATAGATAGATAGATAGATAGATAGATATGGACTGACAGATAGATAGATAGATAGATAGATAGATAGATAGATAGATAGATAGATATGGACTGACAGATAGATAGATAGATAGATAGATAGATAGATAGATAGATAGATAGATAGATAGATAGATAGATAGATATGAAAGTTGAGATAGAGACAGTTTTACTGTATATGTATGTCTGCAAAAGTGCTTGATCGTATGTGTGTGTGTGCGCACACGTATTTGAGAAGGGAAATATAGCAGGTGAGGATAACATTAGCGTTTAATTCTATCATATGCTACCATTTCATTTAGTTATTAAATAGAAACACAAACCTTTTAGAAAATAGCAGAGTTATGTTAAATGATTCTGTTTTGTATATTGTATTATCTGAACATAGATAGATAGATAGATAGATAGATAGATAGATAGATATAAAAAGACTGATAGATAAATAGATAGATAGATAGATAGATAGATAGATAGATAGATAGATATAAAAAGACTGATAGATAGATAGATAGATAGATAGATAGATAGATAGATAGATAGGAACAGACTGAGATAGATAGATAGATAGGAACAGACTGAGATAGATAGATAGATAGGAACAGACTGAGATAGATAGATAGATAGATAGATAGATAGATAGATAGATAGATATGAATAGACTAAGATAGATAGATAGATAAGTTACTGACAGATAGATAGATAGATAGATAGATAGATAGATAGATATAAAAAGACTGATAGATAGATATATAAATAATAAGCTGAAAAAGAAATCTTTACGAGAATATTTTCATTCGTCTCTTAGCGTCCTCAGACGAAGTTTTTTTTATTGTTATTCATTTTTTTTTTGTTCAAATACCGAAAGATTGCAATAATTAAAATGCAACCAAGATGAAGTATATATGCAATATAAATTCAATTATTATTTAAAATATATAAGGAACTCTAATGTCGTGTCTATAGCTGTAGAAAATAAATAAAAATTCTTGTTTTCTTTTCTAAAAAAATTAGTTGTAGTTTTGTTAAATAAAACTTGTTAATTATATATTTAAAATAATACTTCTTCTGTCCTGCAATATCTGTTACATTTTTATAGATATATATTTCTCGCGCTTAAAGTCCCAACTATTATAAGACAAAGGTAATTCCAGACAGCCGTTTTAATTGAGAAAATGGGGAATAAACATAATAATGAAGGTGAGTTTGGGATAGAACTCTAAACGTTGTGATAGATGTTACGCAACTGTTTGTATTTCATACGATCTAAAAGTCCCAGTAGAAATGTGGAGGACTTGCAAAAAAAGATGAGATGTTTCTTTTCACTTATCATCAAAAAATATTTTAGTAAAATCCTATCTTATTCGCGTAGGAATTAGACTCGATTTCAAAATGAAAAATATAATTTCTGGAGAATTCTTTTACGAATGTCTTAAAAAGGAACAAGCTTCGACCAAAAGACTTTTTTTTTTCAAATTGACTGAAAAAATCGCAAAAACGAGAAAGAAAATATGGCAGGTGAATAAACCATTAAAATCTTATAAAAAAATGGCAGAATTGTGCTAAATTATTCGTTTGTATATTGAATTATCTGAACATAGATAGATAGATAGATAGATAGATAGATAGATAGATAATGAACAGATTGAGATAGACAAGAAGTTACTGATAGATAGATAGATAGATAGATAGATAGATAGATAGATAGATAGATATGTAAAATTTCGGATTTAACTTCAACTTGAATAATTCAACAATTTTAATAACTTTACTCACTTTCGTTTATTAGACATTAAATTTAGTCACTTAAAATCTTCCATAATTCACCTGGACTTTTCAGTTCGCCTGATATATATATATATATATATATATATATATATATATATATATATATATATATATATATATATATATATAATAATCAAATTAATTCTTTTACCTCATATGGAGGATAGGCTATTTCGGCAGATAACGAAAGTGGTCGTCTGTCTTTTCAACCTCGATGTGAAATTATATTGGCATTGCTCTGTACAAATAAAAAAAGCTCTTTTTGTGGATCAGTTCTAATATTTTATATTACTAGGATCCACTTGGATTATATACCAACGGATTTTTTATTTTATTGTATATATATATATATATATATATATATATATATATATATATATATATATATATATATATATATGCACATTTAATTAAAAACGACTGACAAGGTGCTTTTATTTAGTTTTTTATATAATTTCTCGTGCGATCTAATAATGTTTTTCTTTTTCTTTTCAGATGATAAATGAATTAAAAAATATAAAGCAAATGCTGATTAATAACGGATTTCCTAATCAATTGTTGGATTTCCACATTAGGCGAAAATAAAACATTATTAGATCGCACAAGAAATTATATAAAAAACTAAATAAAAGCACCTTTTTCTGTCGTTTTTAATGAAATGTGCATGAAAGAAGGATTGCTGCCTAAATACACAAATATATATATTTGGTTGAATAATCTAGATTTATTTATTTTATCTTAATCCTCTGAAATCCACGGATTATTATTATTATTTATTTATTTATTTATTAAACGTTATTCTTAATGGATACCCATATTTAAGCAGACGCTCAGTTTATTAATTAATATTATTATTGTTGGAAAAATCTTATTAAAGAAATATATGTGCTCTCCGGCATGATAATCTCTTTAATGAAATTTGTCGAATATTCAGGTCGGTAGAGGAAAATAAATAAATATACTGTTTAATAAATAAACGGAGCGTCTACTCAAATATGGGTATCCATTAAGAATAACGTTTAATTAATAAAATCTCTACGATTAGTAAATAAAAAAATCCATCAATTCTTCATGTATATATATATATATATATATATATATATATATATATATGGAGAGAGAGAGAGAGAGAATATTAGTGGTCAATATATATATATATATACATAAATTCGCAAGAGGATGGAATCCAGGTAGAACTCAATGTCCAGGACTGAGTAAGAATATAATAAAAAGGCTTAAACACTAATATTCCATGCTTATAATTTATTACATTGGAATCGTAATCACGATCCAATTCATCGCACCTACAAATTCAGAAATGTAGCCTTTTATATTATATATATATATATATATATATATATATATATATATATATATATATATGTATACATACATATATATATATATATATATATATATATATATATATATATATATATATATATATATATATATATATATATGGAGATAGAGTGTGTGTAAGAGACGCAATGAGAGAGAGAGCATTTTGTATCTATATCTATGCATGTGTGTGTGTGTATGGGTGTGATACTTTACACATAAGTATTTGTTTGTCATCTATATATTGACGGATTTACATGTGTGTATGTGGGAGGGTGATATGTCATTAGTAGTGTCCACTAGATGAAGATACTGACCTCTTCATATGAGGTAATAGACGTAGAATCTTCTGTTATTTTAAACTTGGGAAATTAAAAATTTATTTATATTTTCAATTATTTTCACCTCTTTTTATATTTTTTTTCTTTACTCACAAATGCCAATTGCATTCTACTTATAAAATATCATCGTTAGTTTTTGACAACACTAATAAATATTTTAATTAAAAACATTCCATCATAAATACAACGTCCTTTTTTTTTACTATTCACCCCAAGCAAGGCGATAATGCCACTAAGACGCAAGGGCCTACTGAAAGTGAAAGAGAATGAAAAGACTTTAGAAGGGATTGGAAACCCAATCCTAAACAGGAAACAAGCAATAAAACCCCTACTCCTGTTCAAAAACCGGGGAGGTGTGTGAACCGGACGAGAGGGGAACTTATCTATGCCTATTGTGGAAAAATAAATAATAAGTAAGACTTCAGCGTTTAGACGGAGATGTTGGAAGTATAGATTTGAAGTTGACTTTCGAAGGAACCAGAAACTTAATACTAAAAAGGAAACAAGAGATAAACTTCTACTCCTGTTCAAAAGACCGGGGAAGAGTGTGAACCGGGTGCTAGGTGAACTTACTTAAACCTATCTACCCCTATTTTAGAGAAATTTGCGCTGACCTATGAAGAGATTTAAGCTTGTGTTTTTTTTTTCATTTTTTGTATAGGACAGACTCCAACATGGAAGTTTCTCTGACGGTACAACATTTACCCCTTCAAGTTAAAGGGCCAATCATTATTTATCCTCTATATGAACATAATCACTTTCTACTCTTATATTCATATCATGCACCACGTTCAAACAGCCTCTACCTTGAATGGCTCTTGAGACTTGTATTGGGTGAATATTAGTAAAAATATATCTATTTGATTGAATCGAATTATTCATTTTTTCTGAGATTAAAATATTCGTGAGTCCTGGGTATGACGATAAACTACACCCGGCAGCAAGGCTGGATCGTGAGATTGAAAGTTTTGAGGAGCGTGGAACCATCTCTTAATTGCTGTGGTTCCCAGGTCCACTTGACCTGGGGTGATAGCACTTGTTAGCGTCCAAATTATGGGCAAATAGTTTACCCCCAAACTGAGACCAAAACACTATGAAAGTAGAAAAAAAAATTTATAGTAGAAATACCAGCAATAGTTTTACATGGTAAAAAAATTACCAGCAATACATATAAAAAAATTACCAGCAATACATATAAAAAATTACCAGCAATACATATAAAAAAATTACCAGCAATACATATAAAAAATTACCAGCAATATATATAAAAAAAATACCAGCAAAACATATCTAAAAAATTACCAGCAATACATATTTTTTTTAAATTACCAGCAATACATATACAAAAATTACCAGCAATACATATTTAAATAAATTACCAGCAATATATTTTTGTAAAAAAAAAGATTACCAGCAATACATTTTTGTAAAAGTAATTATAATGCTCCCAAGAAAATTAAATTTCGACATTAAATGACCCATAAGGTTGTTGATATGCCGCTAAACAAAGAAACAAACAAAATGTGCGAATGTTTCAGTGAACCCTACTCATTCCTAAAGAAAAAAATTGCAGAGTTGTTTTTTACAAAACGATTAATTTCTGTCCTTAGCAAAAAATCCTGTCATTCGAATTGTTTTTCGTAATATTTTAATGCACCCGATTAAACAATTTCCAACCCTTTTTTGCCTCTCGACAAAAAGACATTTCATTACTTCCAGAATTCTCATGGCACGTGTTACATTTGAAGCATCATTAGACTTTAAAACAAAATAGATCATTATGCATTCCTATAATAAATTGTTCTGGAAAATCTATAATAAATAATTTCCAATGCACTCTATAATAAATTATTTGTATAATTTTTCATAACGCGTGTCTGTAGAAAATATTTTTCAATAAATTTATATAATAAAATATTTGTAATATTATTGTATAATGTTTAATGAATTCCTAGCATAAATAATTTCATATATATTCTATATCAAATATCTTGCATACATTTCCTAAAGTAATTTTAAATGCATTCCTATAATTTTTTGCCATGCATTTTATTCTCTTTTAAATAATTTTATTACATTTCTATAATAAATCATTTAATATGCAATCCTATAAAACATCATTTGCTATGTATTTCTATATTAAATGCTAAGACTTTCCTATAATAAATTATCAGTTATGAAATGCTATAATAAAATATTTCCATTGCATTTTCATATTGAATAAATAATAAATCATAACTATAATAAATCATTTTAAATGCGTTTCTCTAGAAAATAAATATAAAGCAATGTCATATTAAATCATTTTTGCAATGTTACAACGAATGCATTTCTATATTAAATAAATAATAAAGCAACATCTATAATAAATGAATCGTTATATAATTCTAAAATAGATTATTTGTAATATATTTGTATATTAAATAAATATTAATATAAGACTATAATAAATTTACTAAAACATTTGAAATGCATTTCTATAATAAATAAATAATAATAATAAATAGCTACTATATAAATCTATAATAAATAATTTCCAATGCTTTTATGTATAAACTGATCGCAACATCGATCTGAGAGATATATAATTTAAATTTTTATTATTGCATTATTCGAAATTTTTAACACATCAACAGATAGCTATTAATATCAACAACTGAGCACAAATAGTTATTAATTTAAAAAAAATTAGTAATTAATGTATAAATTTAAATTTATTAATAAAAAATGAAAGTAATTCATATTGCTAAAATTATAGAAACAAATTAAAAATCAGAAGAGTCAGATTCGCTAGTTGTATAGAGATCTGAATCATTCTCTTTCACTTTCAGTAGGCCCTTGCGTCTTAGTGGCATTATCGCCTTGCTTGGGGTGAATAGTAAAAAAAAAAGGACGATGTATTTATGATGGAATGTTTTTAATTAAAATATTTATTAGTGTTGTCAAAAGCTAACGATGATATATATTTTATAAGTACAATGTAATTGGCATTTGTGAGTATAATTTTTTAATAAATAATTGCCAATGGAAATATATATCAAATAAATATTAAGGAAGATTCTATAATATATTATCCGTAATCTATTCGTATATAAACTATTTGAAATGCATATTTATAGTAAATACATATTAAAGACGATTTATAATAAATTTATCTGTTGTATAATTCTGTACTAAATGATTTCCAATGCATTTCTATATTAAATAAATACTAGGGAAATAACTATAATAAAACAGTCGGGATATAATCCTATAATAAAATATTTGCAATGTTTTTTCTTCCCACTCATTTGTCATTGTTTTATCTCGTATAAGTTCATCTTTTTCTTGGCCATAACATTTCTCGTTATTTCAACAAATATATTTCCATCAAATATGACATATTTATATAAATATAACATATTTATATAAATATGACATATTTTTATAAATATGTCATATTTATATAAATATGTCATATTTATATAAATATGACATATTTATATAAATATGTCATATTTATAAAAATATAACATATTGTTATTTCAACAAATATATTTCCATCAAAAGTTTTTTCAGATGTAATCTATCTTGTACTATATTTCCAACGTAAATTCCCGCCAGTAAATTTCCAGTTTCATTTGTTACTGATTAAAACTATAAAATATTGACACTATTGCAATGCTATGCTGATTATATATATATATATATATATATATATATATATATATATATATATATATATATATATATATATATATATATATATATATATATAAGGTTAATGGTCAGAGTTGAATCAGACCAAGAAACACTAATATTAAAAAGTGTTCAATAAAAGTGGGAAAAATATAATAAAATAAAAATAACATGAAGAATTTTAACTTTTAAAGTATATATATATATATATGTGTGTGTGTGTGTGTGTGTGTGTGTGTGTGTTTATACATACATATATATATATAAATATAAAGTGCAACATGTAGTTTTTAACTTTTAAAGTATATATATATATAAGTATATATAAATATATGTATAAGTAAGAGTTTAATATATATATATATATATATATATATATATATATATATATATATATATATATATATATATACATACATACATACATATATATGTGCGTGTGGGTGTAAAAAATATATATGTAAAAATAACTTGTATATATATATATATATAAAATTATTTATATATTTGTAAATATTATTTGTTATGACTGTAAACGTTCTTTTTAATGGGGACACTTGTTTGAGTTTTTAAACAGTGAAATTTAATATGTCATTATTAATTGAAAAGTCCCACTGAAATGAGAAGTCTCTCCGACAGTAATTGAACCTGATGGGAAAATGGGATGCACGTTCAATTCCTGTCGGAAGCATAATTGATGTGCTAGTTGTGCTAATTGAGATGTACTAGTGCCATGTTGGGGGGTGCGTGGTGTCTTTAAAAGATAATCAACACGTTCGTTCTATTGTCGCATATGATAAGCGCTTACGAATTGGCTTCAACCGTTTTATATCAGGTGCTACTATTCAGTTCCCTTTTAGAATTAGGGGAACTGTTAGAACGTTAGAAATGCGGAAAAGAAAAATCTTGTCAAATTTTCCTTGACCGTCACATTAAAAAAAAATCTCGTATAAAAGAAAGATTCATGTATATAGTAATAAAGAATGAATGGAATTTCTATCTAACATTATATACAGGGTGTCCATAAAATTTGTGTGCACTTCAAAAAATTTATAACTTTATTTGTATTTGCAATAGAAATAATTTGTAAAAAGGATTAGAAAGAAGTAAATCTATATTTTTTTAAGGGTTTATTGAAATTTTATTTAAGTTTCCACATGTCCTCCATCATTAGCAATACAAAGAGTAATACGATTTTGCAGTTCACGGAAAACATTTGCCAACTGATTTACAGTAATGCCTGAAATCACATTAGTTATTTTACCTATACTTAAAACTAGGTACATTAAACTTTATAACATTTTTACAGATTATTTCTATCGCAAATACAAATAAAGTTATAATTTTTTTAAAGTGCACACAAACTTTATAGACACTCTGTATTATTATTCGATCGATATATAAATTCTAAATTCTTCCCGTTACTAAGGACATTTTGTTTTGTTGTTAATAGTTATTTTGTTTTCAATAAATTCATTTCGATTTTACCTTTAAAAAGTCCACATTGGACGAAACACGTCGGATATTACAATTTAACACACTAAGTTGCCAAAATATGCTACAAATAAATTATAAGATTAACAAGAAATCGTTATTAGATAGTTTATTATCTGTCAATACCTGGTTAGGGCAGTGGAGAACTTGTAGAGGGGAATTAACAGGAGATAACTGGTAACTGACATCCATTAAACATGGCACGTGGAACTAGAACAGTCTATCCCAGTGAGTGAAATAAAGGGTTCAGTTCGACATTCCAACCAATTGAAGAAGGCCGGAGCGTACAACGGCCGAAACGTTGTAATAAGTATGGCGACAAAGATGATGACAATAGTCCGAATAATGTAAATAGTGTAGATAGTTTATATTAAGAAAAAATATTAAGAAAAAAATAATTAAAAAAATGATTTTAACCAAATAAAATTTAAAAATAAGTTAAAATATTAAGAATAAAAACAATACCCACAATATATATATATATATATATATATATATATATATATATATATATATATATATATATATAAACTTATTTTAAAAATTTAGGGGGATAAAGAAAAAATAAAAGGGAGTTCAAAAAGTAGTGTAAGTTTAGGAATGATATGGAGAAGGCAAAATATACAAATAACTAAATTAATATCTATAATATTAGAAGGGTAATTAAGAAATAGAGATCGCAAATATTATATAAGTTTAAATCTACTACTGTGACGACATTTTTTAAATAATTCATTCCTTTGATTTAATAGTTTGCATTGATTATTGAATTTATTCTAATTTTCTCCTCTAAACATCGGTCACAACAATTCCTAAGACTATTAGGAGTATGAGCGAAACATTATTTTCCAGTCAATCTGGGGTTTCAGACCTTTCAGCCTCAATTCCCAAATTGATGATTTAACTTATTTTCTTTAGGGTAAATGGTTGCTTGGTAAATCACCTTTGTAGCTCTGCATTCTCCTTCAAATGGACAGTTTTCACTATTTCTACAATTACAGGTGGTCCCTTTATTGTTAGTCCAATGGAATTTACTTAAAATGTACTTATTATGAGAGTTTATAATTTCGTACATATCATTAGTGCAGGAATAGCTTATTTTGATGGTTTTTCTATTGAAAATCTTCTTTAAAGGGTTGTTTCGTGAAAATGCTTGTTTACTAATTTCAGAAAAACTGTCCAATATTGGTATTGGATAATTTACAGAAGAGTAGGCGGTGAAACATATAGTTTTTCTTTTCCTATTTCTATGCCTGCCTACACACACACACACACACACACACACACACACACACACACACACACACACACACACACACACACATATATATATATATATATATATATATATATATATATAAATGCTCGATTCCTGTTTGAAGCTGAATCGTGTAGATTGTAATATATGTATAATATCTATAGAAATATATAGAACATTTTTCAAAGGTAGATGTGTGTATATATATATATATATATATATATATATATATATATATATATATATATATATATATATATATATATATATATATATATATATATATATACAAACACACACACACATACATATATATATGTTTGTTTATGCGAGAGAGAGAGGGAGAGTGCGTGAAAATATATATAGAAGAACTACTAAAGGAAAATTGTGCCTCTCGAACCTGTATTGTTTTTCTTTTTTCTGTCAGAGAAACCGCCTGGAAAAAGACATACAGGTTCGATTCCTGTCGGGGGATACAATTTTACTTTAGTAGGACTCCTCGACTTCGTCCGGTTGTTATTCATCTTCTAGTTTAAAAACATCAAACACGTGTACCCACTAAAAAAGAGTGTGTGTGTGTGTGCGCGCGTGTGTGCGTGTGTGTATTTGTGTGTGTGTGTATTTGTGTGTGTATATTTGTGATTGTGTGAATTTGTGTTTGTGTGTATTTGTGTGTGTGTGCGTGTGTGTGTGTGTGTGTACTTGTGTGTGTGTGTATTTGTGTGTGTATATGTGTGCATTTGTGTGTGTGTATTTGTGTGTGTATTTGTGTGTATTTGTGTGTACTTGTGTGTATGTGCGTGTGTGTATTTATTTGTGTGTATTTGTGTGTGTGTATTTGTGTGTGTATGTATTTGTGTGTGTATTTGTGTGTGTGTGTTTGTGTGTGTGTGTATTTTTGTGTGTGTATTTTTGTTTGTGTTTGTGTGTGTGTATTTGTGTGCTTTTGTGTGTATGTGTATTTGTGTGTGTGTGTATTTGTGTGTGTACTTGTGTGTGTGTGTGTATTTGTGTGTGTGTGTATTTGTGTGTACTTGTGTGTATGTGTGTATTTATGTGTGTGTGTGTGTGAGTGTGTGTGTTCTGAATGCATATAAAGAGAAAATGAGAGAATGCCCTTGAATCTTGCTACAACTGCAGAGAAAAAGAAATCCCTTTTTTTTTACTGCTTTTCATATTCGGTGTTCTTTCCCTCATTTAACAAGTTTCGATCACATTTGCTATTGACGACATAGACGTGAAATGCTCTAGCACTGTGCAAGAGGGTGGAGCAGCCGCAAAAAGCGGAGGACGATGCTGAGGACTACACTCTGCAGTATTTTAAAGAAAGGCGCGAAAGTGAAGAATACGACAATATTAAAAGCTTCATATTTTTCAACCATTATAGCCGCGGTTTCGCCCTTTCATACGACTTTGCCGTACATTAGAACGCCCACCATTAACACACTGAACACGTCTTCCCGCCAAAACATTCATTCTTCTTTACATGATCTGATTCACACATTTCCGCCATTTCTCACGTAGTATTTGCCTTTTTATTCATTTTATCCTTCCCGCTGTTTGGGGTAGGTTAGGCGTTTTCTATTTCATTCCGAGCCAAAGAGATTCGAAGGGAATCATTCAAAAAACTTTCTCTACTTTAGAAAATTGAATTACATTCTAACTTTTTTTTTATTATTTGTTAGCAAGCTTTCTTCTTCTTCATTATTATTACTATTATTATTATTATTATTATTATTATTATTTCTTTTCATTTCTGTTGTATACTTACTTCCTACGGGCTCCTAACCAAAAACTCAAAGTCAGAAATGACATCCTGCTATTTTCCACTGACCATTTTTGTAAAAAAAATCGAAAAAAACAAAAAAGCTGTAAAGCTCTTCGTAAGGCGTGACCTGTACTTCTGAGTACAATTTTTTCTATTTCTTTAAAGCACGGTCTAGCAGGGATCAATGTGTCTGTCGGAAATATTTCCAATCATACCAAGAGATTATTATTATTTTTATTATTATTTGCTTTGATATCTGGCGTTTACACATTTCTTTCCGGGTCCCGCTCAGGGACCTAAGGTTAGAAATGGTATCATGACACTTTCCACTGCAAAAAAAGAAAATTACATAGACAAAGCCCTTCGTAAAGTGTGGGCTGTACTTGTCAGAACAATTTGTTGTATCTCTTTGAGGCATGGACTTCCAGGAATCCCTTCCTAGGGCTCCAACTACAACAGGGATTGTTGATGTTCCCATGTGCCACATTTTTGAGATTTCGATTTCAAGGTTCATGTATTTTAACAGCTTTTTGAATATCTTCAAAGATACATTGCAGTCTGCAATGACTGCCATATCAATAAGGAGGCACTTTTTTGTTTGTGGTCTCTAATAACAATGTCTAGGCAGTTGGATTGTTCTGCCAGTGTGTATTGTGTACTCCCATAGAATTGTAACAGGTCCTATCTCCGTAACCGGGTCTGGGTGATGTTCATACCACTTCCTTTCAGTTTCCTTCCCATAGAAGTTACAGATTTTCCAGTGCAGATATTGGCCTCCTCTGTCATGCCGGGTTTTATATTATTATTATTATTATTATTATTATTATTATTATTATTATTATTATTATTATTTCCTTTGATTTATGTCGTATACACATCTCCTTCCGAGTCCCAACCAGAGACCTAAGGTCAGAAAGGGCTTCAAGACATTTTCCACTAATCATTTAAAAAAAGATCACATATATTTTACATAGATAAAGCTCTTCGTAATTTGTAAACTGTACTTGTCAGTACAATTTTTATATTTCTTTAAGGCATGGGCTACAAGAAATCCCTTCTATCGGAACCTTTTCCAATCAATCCGAGTGCTCCAGCTACAACTGGAATTATTGATGTCCTCACATGCCATATTTTTAAAATTTCCACATCATGATCCTTGTATTTTGATAGATTTTTGAAGATCTCCAAAGATACATGACAAACTGCAGGAACTGCATTGCCAGTAAGAAAGCACATTCTGTTTTTATGGTCCTTGATCACGATGTCTGAGTGATTAGCTTTGATGTTTCTGCCTGTGTGTAATGTAAAGTCCCATAAAATTGTTACAGGTCCTATCTCTGTAACCAGGTGTGCATGATGTTCAGACCAGTTTCATGCAGTTTCCTCCCCGTAAAAGTTGCATATTTTCCATTGCAGGTATTGGCCCACTCTCTCATGCCGGGTTTTATATTCAGTGGATGCCAATACCGTGCAACAAGACACAAAATGGTCAATTGGTTCTAGATATTTATTACAGAACCTGCATTTGGGGTCAACACAGTTTTTCAGTGTGTGTCCTTGGTAATTTCTAGTTAGCAAGCATTGCTTCTATGCAGCAAGAATAAAATCCTTGATTTCAGTTTTAACACTGCACTACATAGCCATTGATGGGTACGGGGTTTGACTACATCAGCTTGTTTGGTATTGACCATGAAGAAGCTTATTTTGCCATCTTTTATTATTATTATTATTATTATTATTATTATTATTACAACCTAAAATACCTTCTGACTTTAACTAACCTGGAAAGGGTTGATAACCCGTAGAAAACGAATCAATCAATCTACGTCAACGAAGGAGGAAGAGGAGGTCAAGTGAAAGAAAGAAAGAAAGAAAGAAAGAAAGAACGATCGAAAGGGTAGAAAGAAAGAAAGAAAGAAAGAAAGAAAGAAAGAAAGAAAGAAAGAAAGAAAGAAAGAAAGATTGGAAGGGTAGAAAGAAAGAAAGATTGGAAGGGTAGAAAGAAAGAAAGAAAGAAAGAAAGAAAGAAGGAAAGAAAGAAAGAAAGAAAGAAAGAAAGAAAGAAAGAAAGAAAGAAAGAAAGAACGATCGGAAGGGTAGAAAGAACGATCGAAAGGGTAGAAAGAAAGAAAGAAAGAAAGAAAGAAAGAAAGAAAGAAAGAAAGAAAGAAAGAAAGGACGATCGGAAGGGTAGAAAGAAAGAAAGAAAGAAAGAAAGAAAGAAAGAAAGAAAGAAAGAAAGAAAGAAAGAAAGAAAGAAAGAAAGAAAGATTGGAAGGGTAGAAAGAAAGAAAGATTGGAAGGGTAGAAAGAAAGAAAGAAAGAAAGAAAGAAAGAAAGAAAGAAAGAAAGAAAGAAAGATCGGAAGGGTAGAAAGAACGATCGAAAGGGTAGAAAGAAAGAAAGAAAGAAAGAAAGAAAGAAAGAAAGAAAGAAAGAAAGAAAGAACGAACGATCGGAAGGGTAGAAAGAAAGAAAGAAAGAAAGAAAGATTGGAAGGGTAGAAAGAAAGAAAGAAAGAAAGAAAGAAAGAAAGAAAGAAAGAAAGAAAGAAAGAAAGAACGATCGAAAGGGTAGAAAGAAAGAAAGAAAGAAAGAAAGAAAGAAAGAAAGAAAGAAAGAAATTCCCAAATTTTTGTTCAAGTTTAGATAATCTAGGGAATTACGGATGGAAAAACTTCCCTCCACAAAATTTGACAGTTTACCAAAATGTCCAGTCAGAAAGTTAATTTCAGGTATGTGTGTGTATTTGTGTGTGTGAGAGAGTGTGTGCGTGAGTGTGTACGTGAGTGTGTGCGTGCGCGTGAGTGTGTGCGTGCGTGTGTGTGTGTGAGAGTGTGTGAGGGAGAGAGAAAGTGTGTGTGTGTGTGCGTGAGTGTGTGCGTGCGTGTGAGTGTGTGTGTGAGCAAATAAATGAAACAAAGTATTAGAGTAACAATTGAAAAAAGCCAACTCATAAAACCAAATATGGCCGCTGCTTCTATGTGGTGTAATAGTTAGCAAGCTTGTCTCGTTAGAATAATTACGGCTGGATAGTGAGTTCGATCCTCACTGGGAGTCCCACACTTTCGGCCTTGAAGCCACTTCTAAGACACACTTAAAAAAATCTCCATGTAAGTTTGTCTGTTTTATTTTTCACTGTAAAATTATTTGATTTAATTTTATTTTATTTAAAATTTAAAAGTATTTAATTTTGTATTCAAAAACTTCCTCGATCAGAAATATGACTTAGCCTAAAAGAAAACGGAAACAATATTTGATTTTTGGCCACGACTTTGACTCTGAAAGGCATTAGTGTCGCATAGATTTTGTGCAGATCATTATTGCCTTCCTCTCACCCTGTGAATGTCCGTTGTTAAACCTAGGTCTCCCCACCCACCCCCTCAGATCCATGGAGACGAATAGACCATTATCCTATCATTCTGGGACGGACGAGATACCCTCGGGCGGACACTTTTTTAATTCATGATCGCACGTAAGTAAAACGTAATGGACCCGACTAGAATTCGAACTCGGCTCTCCGATTTCTCACTGCAAGACGTCATCCATTGCACCACCCGCACATTTCACATTAATGCTTACAACAAGGCTCCATCTAGGTACTGACTAAACTTGAGGCTGATTAAATTCGGTGATCTAACGAGTACCGGTGTTTCAACGAGATATGGGCGCGCGCACGCGTTTGTGTGTGTGTGTTTTCTACAAGAAAAGTATTTATTTCCATTATTTCCATTATTCAGACTGTTATCCTCATCTTCATTGCCATATTCACAACGTTTCGGCCGTTGTACGCTCCGGCCTTCGTCAGGAGATTGGAATATCCACTGGGCCATGTGTCCTTGAAAATAAACACGGTTGTTAGATCTACTGACTAGATCCACAGAGTTGTGAGTTCAGTACCAGGTCAC
>OZ038506.1:7900912-8025912 GCA_964036315.1 Acanthosepion esculentum
AAAATCCAGTATTTTTCTTTTTTTTTTTTAAATTAGACACATATAAACTAGGGTTAAACAAAGACTTGGGAATTTTAAATCTGTATAAATATTTCAATAGTTAAAAAATTTCTTTAGATATAGTTAAAAAAAACCTTTTTAAACAACATCTAAAATATTATCGTTAGATTTACGTTAGAAATATTCAAACACAGTTGCATTCCACATCACGTGACGTCCGCGTCTTGAGACGGACGCTACTTGAAAACAAACTTCTGAATACAGTTATTTAATTTATTTCTGACGAAAGATCGGGGCAGATCTGAAATAGCAAATATATATATATAAAAAAATTAAAATAATATAAATAAATACTTTCACAAAAAAAACATTCAATTTTTTTAAATTTGCAACTTTTCAGTTGTTTTCTCCATATTATATACATATCAAGAAAGTACACGTAGCTTCTCATTATGTTATATATATATTATGTATATTATATATATATTATATATATTATATATATATTATATATATATATTATATATATTATTATTATATATATATATATATATATATATATATATATATATATATATATATATATAATTATTTATTTAAAAATTATAACATAAATATGTTATAAAATCACTACAAAAATAGCCATTTTGTTTCAACACCTCCGGTGTCTTATCAAGTGATGATGTTGAATATAGAATAAAGGGTTTTAAAAGTTTCAAATTCATTAACGATCCCTCGCACGGGGAAAACGCTGTTACATAAGCTGGAATGACCAATCAAAATACATGTATACGAGAATTCAAAAAACTTGACAACGAAGTAAGGTTATAATAGCTATTAAATGCTTTAAAGTTGGGGTTATACTAAAATATAATTTATTCTAACCAATAAGTATTAAATTATAAGATAAAATTTTAAATTAGAATTAAAAATAAAAATTACCAATTTTAAAATCTAAATTTAATCTCTATTAAGTTTAAAATTATAAAATTACTGAGGAGAAAAGAAAAAATACATATGTTATTCTATTTATTTTGTTTTCATTGAAATTACGTTAGCATAGACGTTAAGATCGACTTGTCTTAACTTCATGACAACATGGATACATTTTAATTCCAAGTGTAGGAGTGGTGTGCTGACATCTTGCGTAAGACAATAAACACACACACACTCAGATTATAATACATAAGCACCGAGACATATTTAGATATATACACACACAAAAAGGTGACGAGAGAGGAAATATCTCCACGGCCCTTTACAAAAAAAAAAAAATCGAACGCACTCATATATGCACAATTAAATGTGCATGCATTTTCTATACACATAGACACCGATAAGTACATGTACACACATCCACATACATTGACCTAGACAGTCTGATACAACAACCAAGAAATATTCAAGACTGAAAGTATTATTAAACGAATTATAACCACTTATTAAAATATAACTTATACGGGCAAATATACATAGATAAAAATAGTCAAATAGAACAGAGAAACAAAGAATAGGGAAAGAAAGGACATTAAAACAGATATATACGTATAAAAATAACATCATCTAATATATAAAAAACGAAAATTCCAAACACACAAATATATATTAAAAAAATATATATTTTTTCATATAAGTCAATATACGCCTTATTATACATTAGGTGAAAGAAAATAAGAACTACCTACAGATATACAGTGTACACACATTCATTACTACAGACAGAAGCAGAGAAAGCCTACCTATCGATAAATATATACACAAATATATACATATATAAACATACACACATACACATATATATCTACACCTGCACACATATATACACGCATACGCATATGCATATATACACATACAGAAGCAAGCATAAATATATCAACCCACACAGCAACATAAAAAAGTAAACAAACCAAATATAAATATATATACATACATACACATACATACAAATACACAGACACATACATATATATATATATATATATAAATATAGGTAACTATACTCGTGTCGAAAAACCTTCGAATTCTTGATTTATCAATAGTTAAATCAATCTCGAAGGGAAAAAAGGTTTTAAAAAAGAAGGAACATGAAAGACTGTCGAAAATAATCGCACAGATACAGGTTCAATGCCCAAAGAAAAAAAACCGATACAAGTAAACAACTAACTAAAGAGCTCGATACAAACGTAGAGCAGACCTAGTCAAGTCTAATGAGCCAGACAAACCTACCAAGGTTTCACTTAGGCAGATCGTCAGGGTCAGCTGACCCTGACGATCTGCCTAAGTGAAACCTTGGTAGGTCTGGCTCATTAGGTTTGACTATATATATATATATATATATATATATATATATATATATATATATATATATATATATATATATATATATGTAAACATATAGGTATATAAAATAAACACACAAACATACATATATACCAACACATATACAAACTACGCATATATATAAAATTTAAACATACACCTATATAAACATATATACGCACATACACAACCATACATACATATATATATATAAATTTACACACACATAAAAATAGGAATATATATACAGAAACTTACACATATTCTAACAATATTATCTTATTGACGATTAATTACAGTAAAAGCTCATAATAATTTTTTAAAATGTAACAATACACAGTTGTTGTTTAAGTCTAAAAACAATTAAAAAATCCTTATCAAACAAAAGTAGATTTTATTTAGTATTGATGATACATTCCAAGACACTAATATATATATATACATATACGAAAACATACGAACATACATCCACATATACAAATATATAATCATGCATAAATATCCATATCAACACATCCACATATACACATATATAAGTACACTCCCATCCAAGCATATATATAGAAATATATACATATATACATATATATACATACATATACACATATATATATACACACACACACACACAAATACACATATATACACACGTAGACATACACACGCACCTGTAGACACAAACCAAAGTTTACATAACTACACATACGCGCAAACCAGCTCACATATGATGGATGTCCCTACACACACATACACCCACACACATACACACACACACACACACACACACATATAAATATATACATACATATACATACCTATAATAACAAGTACAGATATATACGTACATACACATAAATACACATACATTCAACCATATACATACATATACGTACATACATATACATACATAAACATATATCCATATACATACACATACCCATATACACGTATCCTAACATACATACATAAACATATCCATATATACAGAAATACACGTAAATAGAAATATAGATACCCAATGCAACTGGACATATATATATATATATATATATATATATATATATATATATATATATATATATATATATATATTACCCTCTTTCCTCTTCTCCTTTTTACATTCTTACTTTTTATATATAAAAAGACAAAAAAATTTTCTAACATATATATACACTTATACACACACACATACACATCCAGCAGTACAAACACACATGCATACACACAAATACATACACATATACAGACACGAATAACACAGTGTAGGTACACAATACACATTCATATCGACAGGATGACCATAAGTTTATAAAAGTAATAATCTATTAAATTTACAGTGACATATCATTATCATTGAAAGTATACGACCCTTATAATAAGTTAAATTTATAACGGTGTTTACAGTTAACTATTAGTTCATATATTTGATTTAAGAGAGCAGTCTTATTTTTAAATCTAATTATTTCAAATTTTTCATTAAGACATAGATCACACCTCAGCATATAGGGAGTTACATGTCCGTGCTTTCTTAATCAATTTCCATTTAACCGTAGGTGTTTTATTCTTTTCTTTTAGACTCCAAAAATACATGGATAATGAAGTCATATACTTATAGTTATTGTTATTAAAAGATTGCATATGCCCCTGCCAACGTTCCTTGAATGGATTCATGGTGCTACCAATGTAAAAAAAAATATATTTGGATTTTCTAGTGTTTAGATTGTACTAAGATAAACTACAGAACTAGTCATACAATTATTATGTAGTGGACAATTATTTTGATTCCTACAATTGCATAAGTTGTTATTCGTGTCATTATACTTTGTAGTGCCGCTTGCAACCTGGTGAGTAATCAAGTTTTTTGAGTCCCTATACTTGTTAAAGACTCTGTTGTTATGTTTTTTAATTATTTTCTCTAGGTTATCTGCACAACTATAGCTTAATTTAAGGGTATTATGATTAAATATTTTACTAAGTGGGTTAGTTTCTGGGTTGGGGAAATGTTTCTTGATGAGGTTTAGAAATATACGTCCTAATTTAGTTTTAACCATTATATTGAAAAGGGGGGGGGGTAAACCAGATGATCTTTCTAGATCTTCTTTTCTTATCATGGTTGCAATTAACCAGGTTTCTATATTGAATAGTGGTATCTTTGTATCCACTATTTTTGAGTGCAGAATTGTAAAAATCCCGATGTTTATAAAAGAATCTTTGTTAGAAGAGTTATTACTAATCCTAAATCCAATGGAGGAGGGTATGTGTTTGATAACTAAAGGGGGGTGGTTGGAATTCAGATGCACGTATATTGGGTTGGAATTAACCTTCACATGTGGTTGGAAAGTGTTGCTAGCAAGGTCTAGGGTGACGTCTACTTGTTTAACGTTAGTTGTAACTATCGTCCTAAGACCCAAATCCTTAAATACTCTATGGATCATTTTCCTAATACGGTCTACCTTAATGTTAGTGGATTTTTTAACAACTAATAAGCCATCATCTCTATATAATCCTACACTATCAGAATCTACACAATCGAAGGCACTTAACTTGTACAAAAGAAATAATCCAACCCGGTCAGAAGCTTACGCAGAATCCAAGGAACCCATTAAAATGTCAAAATTATCGTTGCAAGACTTTTTGGTCCACTGTTCATCCTTGTAGATCTGAACAGAATTTCGGCATTTCATGATAATATCCACTTCCCTCTCAGAAATATTGGAGTATTCCCGAGCGAAATCCAAGGCCAAAGTGAATAGATTCTTCGATATAGAGGGATAATAGTCGATAATATCGAACTGTATGAAAGTACAGTTGTCCTTATATCGGATGTTAGTAAACCAGTTGATAACATCAGCTGTATTAATCCACTGTAGTAGTCCAAGGGTGTTTTTATGGAGTGGTTGGTTCTTTCCAAGATAGTCTTACTGATTCTGCCGATTTCTGGTCTAGTAGGGTTTATAAGCCTAGTAGATGGCTTAGTTCTGAATTCGGGTTTATGGTCTTTTAACAAAACATACGCTTCCTTTGATATATATATATATATATATATATATATATATATATATATATATATATATATATATATATATATATATAGGTATTCAGGTGGGTAAATCAAATAACTAAATATTAGTATATACGTGCATTAGCATGTATACACAGGTAAGCGAATAAATATTTACTCAGTTTGAGGTGTAAACAAAACAGTGCTCAATGTGGCTAGACAGAGTTAAGAAGTATATATATATATATATATATATATATATATATATATATATATATATATATATATTAATGTGTATAAACCAAATAACTAGATATTAGCAACCGTATGTACGTGCGTTAGCATGTATACACAGATAAGAAAATAAATATTTACTTAATTTAATATAATGTGTCAACAAAAGAGTGCTCAATGTGATTAGGACAGAGCTAAGAAATATATATTAATAAATATACATACATCGACGTTCGAAGTGCAACTTAAAGTTTCGTTGTTCTGCCAACTCATCAGGCACGAATTATTACTTTTGATTTAAAAAAATATATATACTGGGTCTAATAGGAGGGACGCTAAATTAAACGCAGCTTCATAGTTCAAATTTAAAATAATCTATGCTAACAATTTTATCGTCTAAATGTTTGTTATTATTAAGAGGAAAGACCAAAGTATTTTTCGATTATTTCTAAAAAGTTTTTGCATCGTTTTTAGAACATTCTAACTTTTGATTAAAAATTATGTTTCTCTTTGTAAAAGTGTCATTACTAAATAACATTGCAAATTTTATCGCCATGTTTTTTTGTAGTAACAGACGTTAATTTTGAAAATCTTGTTAAAAAAACAAAAACTGGGATTTTAATAAAACTTTCAGGATTTATTCACAAATGATTGGAATTATTTTAAATATTTTTTTTTATTTTGAAAATAATAAATATTTTAAATATATTTTTTTATTTTGGGAATAATAAATATTTTAAATATATGTTTTTTATTTTGAAAATCTTGTAAAAAAAACAAAAACTGTGTGATTTTAATAAAACTTTCAGGATTTATTCACAAATGATTTGAATTATTTTAAATATATTTTTTTTATTTTGAGAATAATAAATATTTTAAATATATGTTTTTTATTTTGAAAATCTTTTAAAAAAAACAAAAACTGTGTGATTTTTATAAAACTTTCAGGATTTATTCACAAATGATTGGAATTATTTTAAATATATTTTTTTTTATTTTGAGAATAATAAATATTTTAAATACATTTTTTTTATTTTGAAAATCTTGTAAAAAAACTGTGGGATTTTAATAAAACTTTCAGGATTTATTCACAAATCATTGGAATTATTTTAAATATTTTTTTTATTTTGAAAGTCATGGTAAAAATATTTTTTTTAAATCTGTTACTAAACTAATTTATGAAAAATCGAACGAGCGGCTACCGAAATTCAGCTCTGAATTGTAACATAAAAAAATTCGATAAAACAAGGATATTAGTTAATTTCAAAAGCTTTTAGTTGCTTTTATGAATAAGGACAATATTGTCTAAGGCAAAAATCTTGTTTGATGAAAAATAAATTTTTACAACAATTATTTGTTATTTCTTATATTTTTTTCAATTTTTACATTAAAGTTATTCAATATTTAAAAATTAGTAAAAAAAAGCTGTTTATTTTAAGCAATAGTGTTATTAAGTAGATATATCTTTATAGATCATAAATAATACAACTTTTGTACAACATGCGAACGACCGGTATGTACAAATAGAATTTAACATTGTTCATGTGTCTATAAAAACGGCTTATTTCAAATATCCGGACGACCGCAGGCAGTGTGAAAATATCATGTGGTTTAAGAGTTGTTCCCTCTGACGGTCACTTACATTTCTTCACGAAATAACCGGGCGAAGAATTTCATCTGGTCTGATCTGTTTGTATTTTGTATTTGAAACTATATCCGGTAAGCAAAATACTTTAGTGTACTTCACACAGAAATTATAATGATTGGAATAGTTTCATTTTTTTTTTTTTTTTTCAGTAAAATCGATCACGGCAGCCATTTTTTAGACATTTGTAAACAAACTTATTTTTCCGTTTTAAAAATCTTGCAAAAATAAAATATATAGTTATGGAACCTTATTTGAGAAAAATTAGCAAATTTAAAGTTAGCAGATTTAAAGTTAAGTTAATCTAATTTGAAACAAATATTACATACTTATAGCATAAAAAGTTGTATAAAACCATTTCCTAACCACGTGGTCTTGTTTTTCTGATGTGTTGTTAATCGATTTATTGACGGTGAATTGACCGCTGAACATGATCGTAATTATCTATGGAATAGCAGACGACAATTTTCATTAGGTTTTTTTTTTCCTTATGGGGCAACAACCTTTAAACAGTTGACCTTTTAAGGATAACATTACATGTTTGGGCATCCATAGTTTGAAATTATGCACACGTATCACACATACAAAGACAAATCAAAATCCTTTTAAAATTAGTCGTGGTCTTCAGATTGTAATGAGCTTTAAAGCATATGATTAGTAAATATAGTTTTACTTAATAACAATATTCCCTAAAAATTATTTCATCGAAGTTGAACTTTAAAAAATTCAAAATCTTTATAAATTATTCAATTTTAAATTGTAAAAAATGAAAACAATTCTTGTAAAATTTCATTTTACATCGAATTTTTTTTCTTCAGACTTTAATATATATTATTTTAATATATATTAATTCGTAAAAGCAATTAAAAGCTTCTCTAATTAAATAATCTTAGTTTTATTGCGTTTATAATTTTTTGATTCAGAACAGATTTTCAGTAAGACTAGGTCGGATTTTGCAAAATAAAATCGGTGATTTAAGTTCTAAAAAAAATTCTGCTTTTAAAAACTAATCTAGTCACTAAAAAACATCTCGATGATTTTCTGAAGCTTTCATAAAATTAAGTAAGGGGGAGAAACATAGATAAAAAAAATAGCAAGATTTTCTAATAAAAACAATTCCAAAAGTAAAGATAAAATTTTGATTAAACAGCTTGTAACTTTTAATATCGCCAGAACTAGGAAGTTTTCATCATCACCGAGGAGACCTTAAATTTTCGCCAGTCACAATAAATGATTGCACTCTCAAGTTCTTCTTGTTTTGAATGTCTGTTGACATAAATTCACCCCAGACCTCAAGTGGAACACATCTATAAGATCGACAGTTAAAGACATTGGATAAAACGATCCTCCTCTTCAACCACTCCAGAAAGTACCTGACTCCTCTTGGCATGCACTAACCTTTGCAAGAGTCAAATCAAATCCAAAATGAAATATTGCTGCCATATCTGGGCTGGAGCTGCCCAATCCTCTATATGCAGCCTCGACAGCGTTCAAAAGCTTTTACGTTCCCTTGTAGGTGAGTATTTCCCACCCTACAACATCTCCCACCCAACAGACGAAACATCGCCAGTCTATTGCTACTTCATCATGGAAAATGTTCCGACAAGCTAGATTCCTTAGTTCCACAAGTTCAGACATTTCCAGCTATGCCATGTACACAGAGATGGACAACCCTCGTTTCCTTTCCAATAGCCTTTGCTTTGTGAATCAGACTCCCATGTGGATGCTTCCCAGATCACTACAATCTTAACCTCTTCAAGTCCAGAATCAACCATTATCTATTTTACATGTTCTCATAATCTACAATTATTACATCCATAAAACAATCCCATTCAGTAACACGTCGCCTTTAGTGGCTCTTGGGCCTTGTGTTATGTTAGCAGTAGCGTAAAAAAAGAAATGAAATCAGAATCGATGAATCAAACACGATAACCATTATATATCAGTAGCCGGCCCCGATTATTTAATCTAATATAAAAACATAAAAAGTTGGTTACGTCTTCATTCCCACAAGCTAACCAGTGATTTAGAATAGAAACGCAATATACATAAGAATACACACGCATGCGCATACGCGCATACACTATCGTCTGTTCTCTCTTTCCGGCTGTCGTCATGTCCGTTATTTGAATTCTAACCGCAATGACGTGCCAAAATAACGATAGAGCGTCCACGACCATTCTTTTTCGTCAATGCCTTCCATTTTACGAGGGAATGAGAGGGGAAGGTGAGGTTGGCAAAGCAGCGTCTAGATCACGTAGCATCGTTTGAACAACATCTCGAAATATCGACCTTTAGTCGCCTGAAGCAAAACTCTTTAGGTCTTCGAGAAAATGGCGGCTTTATCGATAGAACCATTATGGGTTTTCTTGTCGTCATGACTATTTCCTTTTTTGTATTTTCTTCTTCTTCTTGGATTTTGTTGTTGTTTTTGTTGCTTTGCTTCTGTCCAATCCTCGTAGCGTATACGTCCTCTGGGTGTTTGCTGATTGGTCAGAAAAAGAAATGATGATAGACGAAATGGGAGGAGGAGTTAACGAATTAAAGGAAGTGTCAGGATGTGGGCGCGTACGCTATAGAATAACGGAAAGAAAGAAAGGGGAAAGAGAAAGAAAGAAAGAAAGAAAGAAAGAAAGAAAGAAAGAAAGAAAGAAAGAAAGAAAGAAAGAAAGAAAGGGGAGAGAGGAAGAAAAGAAATGATGATAGATGAATTGGGAGGAAGAGTAAACGAAGGAAGTTTGAGGATGTGGGGGCACACTATAAAATAACGGAAAGAAAGAAAGAAAGAAAGAAAGAAAGAAAGAAAGAAAGAAAGAAAGAAAGAAAGAAAGAAAGAAAGAACGACCGGAAGGGTAGAAAGAAAGAAAGAAAGAAAGAAAGAAAGAAAGAAAGAAAGAAAGAAAGAAAGAAAGAAAGAAAGAAAGAAAGAAAGAAAGAATGTGGAGGAAGAAAGAAAGAATGTGGAGGGAGGAAAAAGAAAAGGGAGAGAGGAAAAAAGAAAGGGGAGAGAGGAAGAAAGAAAGGAGAGAGAGGAAGAAGGGAAAGAATAAACAAGGGGTTGAGGAAGAAATTAAGGGGAGAAGATGAGTGAGAAACAAAAAAATGAAACATACAAAAGAGGTAAATGAGGAGCGGAAAGAAGCGATAAAAATGAAGGAAAAAGAGAAAATATTGAAAAAATATGGAATGAGAAAGAAAAAGAAAATATAAAATTTGGTTTAAAATTATAAAATTGAAACAGAAAAAGAAAGGAATGACGATCAGGAAAGAAAATGGAAAATCTGAATAAAGATAAACTTTTAGTGAAAGATGGCGGAGAGATTCCAATGAATACGTAGAATTTTAATAAGCAGGAAAGGGCAAGAAGAAAAAGTCCTGACAAGGACAAATATTTTAAGAAAGACAAGGAGAAGAGCTTCATGGAGGCGAAGATTTTCATGAAAGAGGAGGAAGAGAAGATACCAACGAAGACTGATTTTTAAAAAAGGGGAAAGAGAACGAGAGGGGAATATAACGTAGAGATGATTTTTAAGGAGTAAGAGGAAAGATGATTTTAGGAAGAAGGAAGAGGAGATAACATAACGACGACGATGATGTTTAAGGAGGAGGAGAAAGAGGAAATATTCCAATCAAAATGATTTTAGTGGGGAGAAGAAAGAGGAGAGATTCTAACAAAGATAATGATTATTTTAAGGAGGGAGAGGACGGGGAGGTAACATAACGAAGGCTATGATTTTTAAGGTGAAGAAAGAGGAAAGATTCTAATCAAAATGATTTTCGGGGGGAGGAGGAAGAGGAGAGATTCTAACAAAGATGACGATTCTTAAGGAGAAGGAGGAAGAGTAGTGACCGATGAAGACAATGATTTTTAAGGAGGAGGAAGAAGAGGAGGTAACACAGCAAAGATGATGATTTTTAAGGAGGACGAGAAAGAGGAAATATTCTAATGAAAATGATTTTAATGAGGAGGAGGACGAGGAGCGAATGATGAAGACAATAATATTTAAGGGGGAGGAGGAAGAGGAGATAATCTAATGAAATCTGTGTTTTTAAAGAAGGAAGGGGAAAGAGTCTAAGGTAGACGATTATTTTAGGGAAGAGGAAGAGAAAAGGGAATGATTGTAATAAAAATGATTTTGGACGAGGAGAAAAGATTCTATGATGATTTTTAAGGATGAAAAGGAGAGAAATTAACGAAGATTACGAAGAGAAAATAATGAGGAACGACTGATGAAGACAATGATATTTTATGAAGGTGAAAGAAGAGAAGACACGTTAACGAAGGCGAAGATTTTTTTAAGAAGAAGAAGAAGAAGAAGGGGGAGAAGGAATAGAAGAAGAAGGAGGAGAAGGAATAGAAGAAGGAGAATTAGGTGGAGAAGAAGAAGAAGAAGAAGAAGAAGAAGAAGAAGAAGAAGAAGAAGAAGAAGAAGAAGAAGAAGAAGAAGAAGAAGAAGAAGAAGAAAGAGGAGGTGGAGGAGAAGAAGAAGAAGAGGAGGAGGAGGGGTGAATAAGAAGGAGGAGGAGGTGAAGAAGAAGAGGAGGAGGAGGTGAAGAAGAAGAGGAGAAGAAGAAGAAGAAGAAGAAGAAGAAGAAGAAGAAGAAGAAGAAGAAGAAGAAGAAGAAGAAGAAGAAGAAGAAGAAGAAGAAGAAGAAGAAGGCAGCAAGTTCTGACGTAGGAATAGTTGAAGGAGAGAGATATGTAAAAGAAGAAGACGAGAAAATGAAAAAGCACAAAAGATATGCGAAGATGAGATTTGAAATGTAAGTGAAATAAATGTCCCGGGTCACTTACGACATCTCCTGGATCATTTTTTTCGCTTCATTTCCAATTTCGTTTCCATTGTTTTAATTTTTTCCCAACCCTAATTTTTTTCTCTCCATTCACTCACCCCTCCCTCAGCTCCGCCCCACGCAACAATACTTACAGAATCGAATATGCTTGCCCACCCAACGCAACATCAATCCACGAAAGTAAATATCTACGTCGAAAGAGAGAAACGTGTCAAACGGATGAGCGTGTGTTTGGGAACGAAGATGAAGCTGCGACGAGTTAATGTCGGGAAGGTTTCGTGCTGTTTAAAGACGGGTGGTGTTTAGTGGGGTGCAGAGGTAAAAATGAGATTTGCAATCGGAAGGCCCACGTGCCTGTCTCTTGAAGAGTTCGCGCCTCGAAAGCACGGATTTAATCAAAAACTCGTGAATTCGGTAAAGATATTCGAAGAATACACACTCTGCCCGGGTTTGTTGGGAGCCCCCCCACCCCCAGCACCGATAGCGCCAGCTTTAACACAATCGCCAATAAATGCAGGCATCGACAGGAAACAATTTGCTTAAAGGAGAACGATCGAGTCCTTACAATCGGAAAATGCTGCACCGCTGACTTTTTAACTGGAGATATTTTTGGCGGGAAAAAGGGTGGGAAAATCAATTCGTTTTTCCGCTTGTGGTTGGAGTCAAAGGATAGTACTGGAAAAGAAGGAAGAGAAGAGCGTTAACGTTAAGAGAGAGGAAGAGATTAGAGTGTGATGAAAGAAAGGAAAAAAAGAGAATCGGCGCATTTCGCACCTATGTCAAAGGTCAGTTTTCAAGTTTACTTATAAAACTAGGATTTTGAATTTTGATGTTCAAAACAGTTGGTTGTCTCTCTCGAATGCAAGCGTCATCAGACAATCGACTTAACGAGACACATCTTCTTCTTCTTCTTCTTCTTCTTCTTCTTCTTCTTCTTCTTCTTCTTCTTCTTCTATGTGCCATGCCCCTTTAGGGCGATGACGATCATGGCCCTCCACAATTTCCTGTCCTTTGTAGCTCTTAGTAAGTTATGGCATTTTACTATCTCTCCTAAACCCTGTTCTGCTACCCATTTACACAAACTCGATAGATATGTTATGTGCTGCTTTCTTCTATCCCTTTTGACACCAATAGGTCCTGTGAGTGTCAATTTTTCCAAGCCATCTTTCTTCACTATGGGCCTTAGAAATTTCAATTATGGTCTTCCTGATTTTAAGTATAAGTGTCCTTTTTGCTTCCGTTTTCTCTAAGACTTCATCGTTGCTCACATGTTCAGTCCATGGTATTCGCAATATTCTTCTGTAGACACCAAAATCCAAATGCGTATTGGAACAGCGAAAGTTGCCTTCTAAAAGCTAAGCAAAGTATCAAGAAACAGGACATTTTCGTTAGAAACAAAGAAAACAATACTGAATTGCTATGTAATATCAATCCTCGTATATGGCAGTGAATGTTGGAGAATTTTCTCAAAGATGAAAAGGTGACTTGAAGTTTCAATGCCTAAGAAGTATTTTAAGAGAGGACGGAAAATGTGACATCGAAATCCGAAGGGACATTGGAATAGTGAAAGATGCCTTCCAAAAGTTAAGCAAAGTATTAAGAAAAAGGAAAGTTTCATTAGAAACAAAGAAAACAATGCTGAATTGCTATGTAATATCAATCCTCCATATCATATGAAGACAGAGTGCTTAGAAAATTTGATACACACAGGACATTTTCTAAGCACTCTTTCCTCATTATGAACCCTTGAAATTTCAACTGTCTCTTTCTGATATTAAGTGTCCGTTTTGTCTCCATTTTCATTGTTACTCACCTTTTTTGTCCGTGGTATTCTCTGCACCCTTCTGCAGAAGCACGTTGCTTTCTTCCTCTGTAATGAGATTGTCAAGCATTCAATGCCCTATAGGAAGACCGATGTTACATAGCAGTTAAGTACTCTTTTCTTTGTTTATAGTGAAATCTTAATGTTTCTTAAGACTCTGCTTGGCATCTTTCGCTATCCCAACGCGCCTTCGAATTTTGGTGACAAACTTTCCGTCCTCTGTTAAAATACTTCTCACATTTTCATATTATTGTACTTGCTTGATTTTGGTATCCCCAATTTGTAATAATTGCATGTTGGGTTGTCCCTTTTGCTGACAACCATACATTCTGAACTAAGCTTATCATCCAAATTTTGATGACTCGTACGTTTAGCAGGATCAGACCGAAAATAGGACAAGGGCAGTGTGGGTTTTTTAAAAAACCTAGAACAAGGAATGCGATATTTATGATCAGAACGATATAGGGCTATGTTTCATAGATGACAATATAGCATATTTTAAGGCATGAAACGAAGATTTCTTTGAACTTTGAAACTTTGGGAAATATCTGGGAAGAATCCAGAGCATTTACTGGAAACAAACCGCTTGTATGAAGATTGAAGAAGGTGGCTTATTTAACCCTTATATTGGGACGATTATAAGAGAATTACATGTTCCATCTGGATTTATTGCTGGGCACAATTTTAAAAACATAAGATATGCAGATGATACCGTGTTGATGACAGACAGAAATAAAACTGCAGGAACTCAGACAAGGGAATACCAGGTGCTGTAAGCTTGGATTTGCGAGTGGCGTAATGGATAACGGCTCGGAACTGAAAGTCAGAGAGCCGAGTTCTAATTCCAGTCGGGTTCATTGTATTCACTTACGTGCAAATACTCTTTGTAAAGGTATGGATCCACCAAAGCTAAGGGTTAATTAGTAGGACTTTTATTATTAGTCAGTATTATTTCCAAAATTTTCTTACAATCTAAAAATATGTTCTGGCTTTAAATAACCTGCAAAAGGTTGATAAGTTGTAAAAAACAAATTAATTAATCACGCAAAACCATATCGAACAATATGATTATAGTTTTTATACTATATGTTATAAATTGATTTTAAAGAATAATGTCACTGTTGTGGATTCCGGGATGAATCCGATATCAATGAATAACAAACGCCAGGAATGCATAAGGAAAATAAATGTATTAACGTAATAATACAAACTGGTAATACGGGTTAGTAGATCCAGGAATGCGGGTTAGTAGCAATAATATATTTCCCAGAATACCTCGGAATTCGATACGAGCGCGAACGTGTCTTGCCTGCAAAGTGATGACAAAAAAATATGGCCGCTATTGAATACACAATTTATGCACGCTTATCTCGTCCAAGACGAGACGATATTTGCGCACATGCAAATTTTGGCCGTTTTGGAATAGCATAAAATGCGGGGTGCCAGCAGCACGGGCAGAGAAGTCATTCGATGGACTGCGTGTGTTAGACTTGGACGTACGGATTGACAGACGGCGAGACAAAGAGGAAGTCGAAGTAGGTGCGGCTGAGTTTGGTGTCTGTTTCACAACTGCCCAGTGTAACGGCCGAGAAAGGGAGCCACGCAATCCATTTCCTTGAGGTGACCGAAGAAGAAGGAAAAGCGCTGGCCTGCCGGCGAGCGTCGCATGGACATTTTAACCCCACTCATCATCATTATTATTTTTTTTTCCTACAACTTTTTGATAAGAGCATGTATATTTTAGAGGAAAAATGTTCAATTACCAAAATACTCATTTTTCTTCTGTCTGGACATTTATAATAAACGAGAAATTATAGTCTTACACCGGACAGTTGCAAATGATACCTGTTATTAAAATATTTCGACACAAGAGAAAAATATTTGCAAACGTTGAGATACATCTACCATTCAAAACTTCCACTCGTGAGCATTACGACAACAATCTACCCTCGTAGATTCAATAAGAGCTTCATGTTCAAAATCACGTCCATGTTCAAAATAACCGGATCGACAGACACCTGAAGAAGGCCGGAAGGTACAACAGCCGAAACGTTCTGATAATAACAACAAAGATGAGGAAATTAGTCCGATTGTAAATAATGCAAATGATTTATTTGATCGACTGCAAAGTCTAAAGAAAAATCTATAAAATTTTGTTTTTTCTCAAATACACATTTTTACAGTTTTCATATATATTTATGGAGATAAACTTAAGGACAATGAAAAATAGATATGAGAGGGAGATCGTGTTGCGCCAATTTCTAATTGCTGACAGCCTTCATTAAAAATCATCATCGAAACTCTGTTTTTAGTTGGGTTCGAAAAATAACCTTTCCAGTACCAGTGGAAGATAGCCAGATAATTCAGCCATTAAACTGGCCGCTGCTTTTTTAGAGGCCACGAGTTATGCACACTTCGGTGTTCTTGTCTCTTTTTGATAAATAATTGACTTGGCGAAAGAATACCCACAATAGCTTGTCGTTAGTTACTACTGTAGACTGGTTGCCAACCAAGGCAACAGGATCCAGTCCATCCTGCTATTCAACCCATAGTTTGGAGGAGACGAGATGGATTCATAGCTTCCCCAAGATATTTGCAACGAACGACAACCAAACTGACGACACCTAGTACTCCCAAGTGGTCACCCATCTAGGTACTGACCAGACTCAACGTTGCATAATTTTGGTAATCGGGCGAAAATAGGTGTTTCAACATAATATGGCCGTGATCAATTATTAAATTTATTAAATCTAAGCACGTGGTCAAATTGGCTAGAATAAATAAATAGGAAGATTATGTTGCGCCAAATTAAGTGATGAAGGACTATCTTTCTGTATTGAGAATCAGCATTGAAATTTATGGGTATTAGTTCAGCTCGAACGCTGGCTACTGGTACCTCGGAAAAAAATGTAATTCGCTTATTCGGTTATAATAAAAAAAATAAACATTACCAAGAGCTAAAAAAGGATAAGAAGTTGTGGAGAGCCATGATCTTCCACGTCCTGAAGGTACACGGCAGATAGAAGCTGTTTCAGTCTATCAGTTTTGATCAGTGGTGAAGGAATAAATTTACCTATTATCATCTGGGAGCTTTACTTGACCCAATGAATTCCGATTTAGTAGAAAAAACATTCATCGAGACTCGAAATCCCGTCCTAAAAGGGTCTGTCCCTAATGAAAAGACCCCTTGTAACCTCCAAGTAAATCTCTGGTCGCTTGTTTCAACAGAAAACGTGCCAACGCGACTAGAAAGTGTATAATATCGTAGCGTTTTGAACCCTGCCACCTATTACGACCCTCGAAAACCACTTCGGAAATTGTTTATATTTTCCCTCGGATATTGCCATACTATACTTCCTGGAAAAGTAATAATTTTAAGGTTTGATAAACTGAGTAATTCGTTTTAGGCTTTTACAATATTTTTATAAAAATCATTTACAGCATCTATCTATGGTTGTTTCCGTAATGTCTTTCTCTTTATAATCATAATAAAAATAATATCCCATGTATAAATTCTATCAGACATACCGTAATTCCCCATTTATAATTCACCTTCATCCATAATACGCACACCTAAAATTGTGCTGAAAGTCTGGGAAAATGCTTCTACTCACGCATAATACGCACCCCTTGTTTGGTAATCAAACCCTATAAATAATACCTCTCCAATTTCATTACGGCCATCGTTTCCTACTCTTATTTAAAAATGGTTTTAAACAAAGAATAATATTATTTTAATTTAGTTTTATGATAATTCTTATTTTATTTTACATTTGTAAGTATTGTTAGGTACATATGATTGCATTTGACATCGTTATAGGGTCGCAATCGCCGAATGTTAGTGTCAAATTGTCGTCTGTTTGTGGTGGGTAGTCATTTCACAACTGTAATCGACCTATGAAACGGCAATTTGTATAATACGCACCCTTTATTTTGCTTATTATTTTTTTAGAAAAAATACATACTATACAATACGATATATCTCTGTCACTTCAAAGCTTTTCTCCATTTGTGAGGAAACTGTTTAACATTAACTGCTATGTAGACCATTAGACATACGCTAACAGCCCAGCAGTTTTTCGTTTCGTTTCCGAGGACATTTTTTCCGATCCTTCAATACATCGTGCAGTCTTTTGAAAAAGATCTTTCGCAATTCCTATGCGCCTTTGCATTTCGGTATCTCACTTTCCCTCGTCTGTTATGCCATGCAGGTGCTTCATTTTTACCGTCCCCAATGTGTAACTCTCAATTTGGGTTGTCCTTTTTGCTAACAACCATGCATCCTAGCTTCTTAAAGTTAGTGGTTAATCTATTATTCTTGTCTCGAAATTATTTCTGTCTTCTTTCTAAATCTGACATTAGTATACGTGGCGTATGTTGTTCATGTTCCTTCCGTCGGTCTAGTATGTCTTCTTGCATGGACACGACTGCCGGCAGCTGACACGTAACAAAGAGCATCGCATCAAATCCATTCAATACTGGTGCTGCTCAACCCATCAGTCAACAGCGCTGAACAATGTAAACATTATTATATGAACTTTCATACATGATATATTACTGTCTTATGGTCGTCAATTAATTAGGGTATTAATACTAGCACCACTGAATCTATTTACAAACCTTTCCTAGGCGAGAAAGCATGTCCACTGGACGGAGTAAGACAGGTATCATGCTGTTTGGCTAGAAAAAGTATATTTGCTACTCTTTTCGGTAGACAGTCGTGTTCGTGTATGACGATACCGTATAATACTATGGGTGCGACCTGCTAGAAGAGTGCTGTGCAAGCTGGTGAAGGCTCTGTAATGGTAAAAAATTTGTTCTGCGAATCATGGCAAATGTTTAGATGAGCTCCATTCATTACTTCCACCAGTTCAGACCTTCACATCTAGGACCCGCCATACTGTGTCCATGGAATGGATTCAGCCACATTTCTGCTATATTTTATTTTTTCTAACCATTATAACATGCCGAGGTGACTAAATGATTTTCTAAGCGCAGATTAGATATGGCACAAGGCCAAAAGTATGGAGCACCCAGTAAGGACCGAACTCACAATTCAGTTTTAATTGTTCTAGCTGGACAGACTTAATCACCATTACACTACGTTAAGGTGTCCAAATTAGATGTGGCACAAGGCCGAAAGTACCGGGCACCCAGTGAGGATCGAACTCAGTATTCAGTCGTAATTGTTCTAGCGAGACAAGCTTGCTAACCATTGCACCATGTCAAGGTGCATAAATGATTTTCTAAGCGTAGCTTAGATGTGGCAAAAGGTCGAAAGTGTGGAGCACTCAGGATCAAACTCACTACTCAGTTCTAGCGAGACAATGATTTTCCAAGCGTAGCTTAGATGCAGCACAAGGCCTAAAGTAAGGGGCTCCCAGTGAGGATCGAACTCACTACTCAGTCGTAATTGTTTTAGCGAGACGAGTTTGTTAACCATTACACAACGTTGAAGTGCCCCAAAACTTCCACTAACTCACTTATGGGTGCTTCCCCAAAACTCTACCTTCAAGTTAAGGGTCAATCATTATCTATCCTCCTTATTCACATAATTCCACTTCTTTTTACCTCGTCTTACATTCACATCACACATCTCATTCATTAACCCTCTACCATAAGTGGCTCTTGTGACTTGTACTGAGTAAACTTTATGATAAAATTGTCTTGACAAATGTAATATGCACAACTCTTGTTACACATCGTTTCCACCTCTTTATGCTTGCCATATTTCTACTTTGTTTGTTCCGGATAATACACCTCACCATTACGCATGGCCAAAACTGGTTCAAAGACATTAGGCTAACTTTTATGTATTCCATTGGTCACCCGCGTTAGCCAACATTTATGGGGCATGTTGCAACGTACTTGGATAGACATACTCACGCAACGACTCCTGTACTTCATAAACTCTGTGCAACGTCGCGTTTTGTCGGCGTTCTTCAAGCGAACGTGATACACTTCAGGCGCGCTACCTTAATTTTTTGGCACTTCATCGTTTTCTTTCTTGCTCTTCTCAATAGTCATCTCTCGACTTTTTCTTCCTTTCTCACTTTCACTATCCCTTTCTCTCCCACTCTCTCTTTATCTCTCACACTTTGTTCTCTTTCTCTCTCTCTCTCTCTCTCTCTCTCTCTCTCTCTCTCTCTCGCATTGTCACTCACTTTTTCTCTCGTTCATTTTTTCCTCTCTTTCATTCTCTCTTTACGTTTAGATGAGCTCCATTCATTACTTCCACCAGTTCAGACCTTCACATCTAGGACCCGCCATATAGCAGAAATGTGGGTGAATCCATTTTCTCTTTTTCTTTAACTGTCTTTCTCTCTCTTTTACCCTCTTTTTCTCTGTCACGTTCACTCTCTTTTTTAATCTATCTTTTCTCTTTCTCTCTCTCTCTCTCTCTCTCATTTTCACTCACTTTTTCTTTCGTTCATTTTTCCTGTCTTTCATTCTCTTTTTTCACTTTTCTCTTTCTCTTTATCTCTCATTCTCACACTCCTTTTCTCTTTCTCTCTCTTTCTCTCCCTCTCTCATTTTCACTCACTTTTTCTCTCTCGTACACATTCTCTTTTTCTCCCCCATTCTCATTCTCTCTTTCATTTTTTCTCTTTCTCTCTTTAACTGTGTCACTTTCACTCTCTTTTTTATCTATCTTTCTCTTTATCTCTCATTCTCACACTCATTTTCTCTCTCTCTCTTTCTCTCTCTCTTTCTCTCTCTCTCATTTTCATTCACTTTTTCTCTCTCCTACACATTCTCTTTTTCTCCCCCATTCTCATTCTCTCTTTCTTTCATTTTTCTCTTTTTCATCCTCTCTTTAATTGTGTCACTTTCACTCTCTTTTTATCTTTCTTTCTCTTTATCTTTCACTCTGCTTTTATCTTTCTTTCTCTCTTACTCTTTCCCTACTTCTGTGTGTGTCTTTCTTTTTCTGCCCAATTTTTCGCAGACTTTCCTACCCTCTATACTTATTCATTCACTCCTTTTTTTATCTATACAGACTTCGCCAACCTCTCGACATCTTTGAGGCTCCAACCTTCAACATCCTTTCAGTATTTCAAATAGATTTTACAAAGTCGTTTATCGATCCTCCAAATCTATAAATCAACCATTCGCCCTTGCATGGAGTATTGCTGCCATATATGGTCTGGAGCCCCTGCTGTTTGCCTCAGGCTTCTTGATAAGATCCAGAGACGGATATGCAATGTAATTGGCCCTGATCTATCATCTCGTCTGCAGTCGCTCTCTCACAGACGCGCCGTTGCCTAGCTCTGTCTTTTTTACAAATACTTTCACCGTAATTGCTCCGATGAGCTGCTTTCACTGGTTCCCAGGCCTCATGAATTTAAATGTTCTACGAGGCTGGCATCCCGTTCCCACCCCTTCACTGTTGAAACTGTTAGATTTAGACGTCTCTTCTACTCCAATAGCTTCATGTCTCACACATCTCGCCTGTGGAACCCCCTTCCTTATTCCTGTTTCCCTGACAAATATAATCTCCAACTATTTAAGTGTAACGTCAATCGACATCTCCAGTTGCCTTGATCTATCCACTTCCCTTCTCCACATCCTTTCCCCCTTTCATTCCTATCTGCTCTCGCTCCAAATCTTCTGTAACCCCCTTGCCTTGATCGATACACTTTCTCCACATCTTTTCCTTTACCACTCCTATCTGCTCTTCCTCCAAACCTTCTGTAACCCCTTGCGTGCTAGTGGCTTCCAGCCTTGCTTGGGGTGAAAAAAACTTTCAATATCCTCAAAGTCTAATTTGTTATCGTTTTTTGCTTCACATTGTCTCCCTATTTAACCTATTCATCTTACATACACACACCCTAAAAAAAAAACCTGTACCCTAAGCTTGTCTCGGACGTACGTCCCTCCTCCCGCTCTGTTCAAACAAGCAGACGACACAAAATTAATGAGAAAATCCGATGGAATATTTAATTTGAAATCTGATGCTTAAATTCAGTTTTCTTTTCTAAGTGGCAGGGGGCGAGTTTTTACCATTCCTCTTTCACCCTTTCGTCCGTAGATTTGAGGGTAGGCGTCGACAGCTGTAAGTGATACCCGTTGTCCACCTTTTGGTGTGAACAGTCGCACCCAGGATTTGGTAGTTGTCACCTGCTTAGGAGGGAAGAGAAACGCTCATGTTTCACCGCAAATCTCACGCGCACGTGCTGAAAGATTAAATGTGTACACACAAGCAAACACATGACTCGCCTGGAGGCAAAGATAGTTGCACACTTCTCACCAGCAGCAGAAGTCGAGATTTAAGTAATATTGATTCGTATTCTACGGCTTGTCAACCCTTTGCAGGTTATTTAAAGCCAGAAAATACTTTTAGATTATAACAATTGTTTTTTACATAATAATGGTTTAGCGATACAAGTCTTACTAATTAACCCATAGCAAGGAGAGAAGAGGTGGATTCAAACCTAATCAAGATGTAATAAGCAAACAAGAAATTGTAATGTGGGTATAAAGTGGGACATCAATTTTATATTACGTTCAATACATAAACTGATCCCTAAATTTGTGTCCACAGTAGTTTCTCTACATTTATATTCCAGGGGATGTATATATATATATAATAGACATTTTTATAGATTTTAAGAATTTTTTTTTTTTTTAGATAATAATGATTTAGTAATATAAGTTTTACTAATTAACCCATAGCTGGAGGGAGAAGAGGTGGATTCATACCTTTCTCAAGGGCATTTGCACGTAAGTGAATATAACGAACCCAAGAGGAATTGGAACTTGGCTCTCCCATTAACAATTCTGAGCCATTATCCATTTCAGCGAACTGATCTCCTCCCATCTTCTTTGATTGTATGGGAACCGGTTTTTCGATGTGATTTGGCCATAAGCGGAATTTAAATAAAGATTATGTTAATTTTCAAGGTAGACAGGTTCTTTTTAATATAGTAGATATGAGCTGCACAATCTTCCGATATGTTACTCAACAATTTATCCTAATTGTGCGTGTGCATAAGATATGCAATAGTCACATAGATAATGTAAGCATAGGAATCAACACGGCGCGGTGACTGGCTGTTTTACGTCTTAGCCGATCATTTTTTTAAATCATTTCGCCTCAAGCAAGGCGATAAAGTCACTAAGACTCAAGGCGTTACTGGGAATGATAGAGAATGAGAAGACATTGAGAGAAGGGACCGAAAACCAAATCCTAGACTGGAAACAAGGGATAAATCTCTACTCCTGTTCAAATGACGGGGTAGGGGTGTGAATAGGGTATGTTCCATACAATTTATTTCTGGTATTGAGGACTCTTCCCCAATAAATATAGAAAGTTTTAAACAATACACACACACACACACACACACACACACACACACACACACACACACACACACACACACACTCATATATATATATTATAAATTAACTGATTTAAAATATGTTTTTTCGCTACACAGTAATAATCATGTTTCAAAAAAGAACACCGGATTATATATCTCACTGTTCTTTCTTTATATATATATATATATATATATATATATATATATATATATATATATATATATATATATATATATATATATATATATATATATATATATATATATCAAATATGTGGTGCAGTTCAATTTATATTACATGAATCATTCATACAAAAAGTAATTAGTAAATTTAATGATATAAAATGGCGAAATCCCTTCGCAAAAAAATTTTTAAAGTTGCATTAACCTACGAACCACTCGATGAATTTTATGATCCGTGTTTTTAATAACTTCAAGTTGTATAAGGTCTTTTTTTTAATCTGCTAGTACTTTCAACTGTACATACAGTCATCCTCAGGCATGGAAATTATTTTGTTTTTAGTAGATCCGGGTAATAGCGGACACGAAAAATTAAATGCGAATCGAAATATGTTTTTTTAGAAATGTGTTATTGTTAACGGATAAAAACTTTTGCAGCGTGCAGTCGAAACGCTAGACTTCAATTTTTTTTTTTTTTTAAATTTAAGAGAGTGCGTTTTTTACTAATATGGTAATTTGAGAATTTTTTTGTCGTAGAGGTTTTTCGGTCAATGTGGCATGAAGTAAATTGTTCAATAAATAGAGTAATGTCGCATCTGTTATCCCGAAAATGTGCACGTCGGATCAGTTCTTTTTAAATCAAATATGTGGTGCAGTTTAATTTATATTAAAATAAATGTACAGCCGAAAGTACTAGCAGGTTAAAAAAAAAACCTTATGCAACTTGAAGTTATTAAAAACAAGAATCATGACATTCATCGAATAGTTCGTAGGTTAATGCAACTTTAAATATTTGTTTGCGAAGAAGTTTTTCGTCATTTATATCATTAACTTCATTAATCTACGTTTTGTATAAATGATTCATGTAATATATATATGTGTGTGTGTGTGTGTGTGTGTATGTGTGTGTGTGTGTGTGTGTGTGTGTGTGTGTGTGTGTTTTATTACTGGATTTATTTTTTAATCGAACATCATATACTTCAGCAAGTCCCTTCGTTCCTTAGTTAGCACATAGGTTACGACTGGCCAATACCTCATAATTGATGCACAATTCGGTTTTGATTACGAGGAAATACGGAAAAGACATATCAGAGACGTTGCTTGGTTTCGGAGAAAGAAAGAAAGAAAGAAAATGAGGGAGAATATAGAGGAGGCGATAACGCTCTTATATGTTTAATGTCTGCTTCAATGAAATGGAAAAACATCGCCAATTTCATTTATTTCACTTGTACCCTCTTACTTTAAATAATGACCTGCAGTCATACTTACGATTCTTATTGCAATATTTTGTTAAAGTTAAACTCAAATGTTTCCACGCGTATTTTATAATCGTAGAACTCGTAAATACCTTATTTAAGTACAAACTTAAGAATTATCGTTCATACCAATACAAAAGCAAGATTTTGATTGCTGATTTTCTAGGCAGACAGATAGGCCTCCCCACTTGTTTATATATATATATATATATATATATATATATATATATATATATATATATATATATATATATATATATATATATATATATAAAATATGTGTCTCCCGACAGGAATCGAACCTGTATCCTTCACGGGACCCTTATATAACCTGATGTGCTATACCATTTAACTAATGAGGAAGCGTCTGGTTAGCAAGGTCGAACATATGACGGTTCCGTTTAGGATACAGGTTCGATTCCTGTCGTAGGACACATATTTCCTATGAAATTTCTCGGACATTCAGGCCGGTAAATGTTGTTAATACTGTTTTTTATAAACAAAACATTTACTTAAATATTTGTATCTATAAAAATAACGTATAAACAGAATGTGTGTGTGTGTGTGTGTGTGTGTGTGTGTGTGTGTGTGTGTGTGTGTGCGTGTGCGTGTGTGTGTGTATGTGTGTCTGTGTGTAGAAAGAGAGAGAGTGAGAAAGTGAAGATATATATAAATGCACTGAATGCTGGCTTCAGCGGGAAATGCCACCAAGCACACCTATCGTCTGTCCTTTGCATTGAAAAAAAAGCCTGCACTTCCACCAGAAGGCCACTAAGATCTGCATAATTTCTAACATGTTATGTAAACCTGGTGGCTTTTCGAATAAAACTTCGGTCCTTTCACTAACTGGTTCATTACTCTAATACTGAGCTTTGCCTGTGTTCTCCCACACTCTCCTCCTTTTCCTCTCTTCCTTGTTGCAATGAAGAGTCTTTGTATGAGGTCTCCTACGTGCCAACAACTGAACGGATCCGATTAGAATGAAACCCCGGAATTGGCGAGATGTGTCCCCTGTGGGCATGTAAACATCTCCATCTTTCTGCTGAGACGTTGACCATTCCATGACGGTTGTTTTCAAGTCATAGGGGTCCTTCTTTTACCAGGGAGTGAATTTAGTTAACATTTGGGTTCTTATGTCTCTGAAGATTTCAAAAAGTTTATCAAGTAATAAAAATAATTTAAATTAAAACAAAAATATTGCCTTCTTGAGGATACACATAGACTCAGAGATACCGACGCAACCTCCCAAAAACCCATCATCAGTCAATACCTTTAGAGAATATGTGGTTGTCATTAAGAGAAATAGTTCAAAGTACAAGCTACGAACTGGAGAGGTCAAAATCAAACAAGAGGTTCAAATATCAAAGTGTTTTAAACAGGACATAAACATATCAAAAGATGTCTTCTCCAATGTATTCTGATGAATAGTTTGGGCAATTTATTTTATATACGTTTGCTTCGGAAATATTATTGCTATGGGTGTTTGAGGATCTGATTATATCCACAATGTTTTTGGAAGTTTTTGTGATTATTTTGATATTATTTAGATGGGACAGGTTATTCTGAATAAGTGGGTGTGACGGAGTTGATCGATTGTATTATGTATCTGTTCTCATATAATTTATTAGGTTGGTGCAAAAATAATGTCGTTTTCTCACATGAAGTTGAACGTCAAAAAACGACATTATTTTTGCACCAACCTAATATTATTACGGATGATGTTGTTATTTTTGTTGTGATTGTATATTTTGTATGCCTTTCTTCTTGCATTATGGATGAAATGATATGGGTATTGTAGGTTTTCGAATGTGTTTTCTATGGTTGGGTAAAATAATTGAAACACGGCATATCTTACATTGTTAAGATTGTGACCGCCAATAATGAATCCTGGTAGGACCTCTAATTCTCTCAAGATCGCCTCGCTGTACAAGTTGAATAAATCCGGTGAGAAGAATACAATTACGAGTAGTGAGTTCGTTCCTCACTGGGTGCTCCATACTTTGGGCCTTGTGCCACATCTACGGTACTCTTAGAAAATCACTATAAGATTTTTTCTTTTAAACTAACTCAATATTAATTTTGATCTTTGCTGATAGGTAACAAATAATGGAATTTATTTTTCATTCTAGTTTAATGAGGGGCTCGGACTGCGAAATCAGAGAGCCGAGTTCGAATTCCAGTCGAATCCATTACATTCACTTACGTGCTGATACCCTTGGGAAAGGTATGAATACTCTTCTTCTCCCTCCCCCCAGCTATCGGTAAATAGCAGGACAGACTGGGTTCTATAACCTTGGGTGGCAACCAGTCTAGGAGAAGGAAAAACTCTGAATTCAAAGCCGGCCTGTAGAGGGTTGGGCTACGTCAGGCTATTTTGCCCAAGAAACACTACTTCTACTGTAGCTGCAGTACATACGGTCCCCCTACGAGTCTACTGATCACGGGATAAAAAAAATTAATATCGTTCAAAAAATGATAAGTAATATAAAATGAACTCATTTTCGTCGATGTCACATATTTCTAGAACGGTTACTTTATTTTTGGAAGATTTTTAATATCAGAATTTTTTTCTGTCAGTAAATATCAACCATTGCATAATGGAAGTTAATTTTGGGTGCCTTTTTAAAATATCTGCTTTAAATACTAAAAAGGAATTTTTACTTATTTATTTATTTATTTGAGTTATGAGTAATATCCTTTTTAGGGAAGTCATTTGTAATGACGAATGTATCATCCTAGCCAACCATTCTTTAAATTTATCATAAAATGTGATTAAAAACGGGTTACAATGTTCATCGTAAAAGTCAGTGGATTGACAAGGAGAATCTTTACAACCGACCCCAAAATCTGAAGTCATGAAAGAAAAGTAATGTTGTGTGTATGATGGGATCGTCGGGAGGATTATTCATTGAGAGTTTTTAAAACGTAAAGAAACGCTAAATGCACAACTATACGTCCTGAAGCTGCAACATGTCGACAAAAATTTAGTCTGTGCTCATCAATAGAAAACAAAAAAGACTACATGACTACATAAGGCCGCATACAGTTAGAACGACCATGGAAGACATTTTGGAATTCGGTTGGTCTACCCCACCTAAATTTGCACCAACTGATTAATACATTTTTCGATCGCTACTTTGATGGGGAAAACTTTCTCTAATGAAAATCAAGAGTTTGCCAAAAACTTTGTCGCATCGAAACCTGCTGAATTTAACTTAAAAGCTATCGAAGAGCTGCCTGATAATTGGCAAGAAGTCATAGCAAATAATAGTAACATAAATACTTGAATAAAATTGTTGTGGTTTCCTCCCTCTAATGAATCTATTGTGGACTCTTCCACTTACTATAAAATTAGTAGGAGAGTAAGCCTCGTGGGAACACTCTAATAGATTGAATGCTAGCCAACCAACACACACACCCAAGTCGTGTAACACTTTTCTGTTGTATTTACTGTTCAATACACGATTTATCTGCAACCTCTTGTTTTGTTATTTCTTAACCATTTAGTTGGTTACAACAAAAATGTAATTACTCATTATTATTTTGAAGAATAAATTTGGCAAACAAGAAACGGAATTATTTATGGTTTAACGTAATATATTCTCTTTTCTGTTCTGATTTCCACTCTGCTGTTATAATGTTTGTTTATTTATTTATACAAGTAGTATTTTTATGACCTTTTTTTCTATTTATTTTTCAAGGCCAAACAAATTTCATCATACCCCACGAAAATAGATTCATATTAGTGTACACCACTACAAATGACCTAATCTGAGGAAAAAAACAGAAATGGATTACACCCTTTCACTCCAGTGGGTCTAAAACTGACTGTTTGGTGAAAGAATGAAAACTAAAGCGGTTGTTTCAATTAATTTGTACAAGGGTTCAGATTCAAGTGTTTGACGAAGATTTTTTAACATGAAATGGCTGCAGAATTTTACCCGAAAGATATCGAACACCTGCCTGACAAGTGGCAATAAATCATTGCAAATAATGGTGGATATATAATTGAACAAAATATAATGGTACTATATTTTTTGAAGAATAAAATTGATAAACAAAAATACGGAAACTATAAGTCAATTTAATACAACTGACTTTAAGCAGTTTTTGTGCGATTAAAACCAAAAGAAAAATTTCAAAGAAAATATTACTTCCCAGTCAACTTTGATCTTCAAAAATTCAAATGCAATGTCAATCGTTAATTCTCGCCTCTCCATTCTTGTCCTTTTATCGACTCCTCTCCTTAATAGTAGTTTTTCCCATATTCTCTAACGCTCAGTAAACATTCGCGCGCCTATTGTCCTTCCTCCGACCTGAAGTCTTCTATTTCTTTTTCACTTACAGTAACCTCTTGTGTCTTAGTGGCTTGATTGCCTTGCTTGGGATGAAATGATTACAAAAAATTGAGAAGAGTCCTTACAGCATAGCGTAATTTTTTGTATAATCCAATCTCTTCTTAGTGTTATTAATCTTATTAATCTTATTCAAACTCACGCAATGTTTCCAGCATTCAATTCTACGTCTTTCTTTGAAGGTATGAAGAAGCTCAATCTTTTCGGCTAAAATTTTTCTTCTTTTTTTAAAAAAAAATTTCACCCAAGTAAGGCGATAATGTCACTAAGACGCAAAAGGTTATTGAAAGTGAAAGAGAAATTTGGTTCGGAGTTCAAAAAAGCAGAATTTGGCGATTGACTTTGCATTTAAATATTTGAAGATTGTTGCTGGCATGGAAGCAGGAAACCAGAAGAGAATCCCACATGCGAGAAAAGAAGAAACTATTAGAATAGAACTTACGGTTACGTCTAGCTATTTCAACAATAAAACGATGGGACCTAGCAGCCAATCTAGTAGTACGTTTAAATTCACATCGTTGAGGTGTCAAAAAGAGAGCTGATTAGAACAACTGGCATGGAAATATTTATAGAAAAGACAGAGGGAAGCCACGTCAAATAAATCAAAATAAATAAATGTTACTGTAATTAAAAGAGAAAACAATTCACTAAGATGAAAATGTCTAGAAAGTGCTTTGATCGCTAGAACATATACTGTAAATTTGCTTCCAGGTTCTCACAACGTTTCACCATTCTTGACAGATTTTCTGCTATCACAATTTGGGAGATTTAAAAATAAAGATGATGGAAAGAAAAAGAAAAGTAATATAGATGAATTTGGCTAGATTGCAAAACATTCTTTCAAAAAATATTCTTTAAAAAAAATTGAAACTGCCAGCGTCTCTCGTTCATGCGCATGCGCAGTCACAACAACTTCCACAAATCCAGTCCGATGAAGTCCTAACGGATGAAACGCGTCACAAATAAACCTTTTCCATTTTGTCTTACAATTTTCTCAATATATATATATATATATATATATATATATATATATATATATATATATATATATATATATATCTTTTAATCATTTCACCCTAAGCAAGGCGATAATACCACGAGGAATTGGGGTGGGGGTAAAAGAAAAAGAATTTTAGTAGGGATGATTGAGGAAAGGAAAAAGAAGGAACCGGGTTCAAGATGACAGAAGATGGCGATTGACTTTGCATTTCAATTTTTGAAGATTGTAAGCGGCAGGGAAGCAAAAAAATCAGAAGAGCGTTCCACAAACGAAAAGTGCGAGAAAAGAAACTCTTAATTGAATAGAACTTATGGTTACATTTATCTATTCCAACAGTAAAAAAAATGAGACCTAGTTGCCAATCGAGTAGCACGCTTAAATTCCGGCGGACCATTTACCAAGAATAACTGGCATGGAAATATTTATAGAAAAGACAGAGGGAAGCCACGTCAGGACGGTGGAGAAATGACGGAAATCGAGATGCCATGTGAAGACCGATAACATTACGGACCTTCTTTGGTTTAGCGTCGAGAATAGCCGAAGCCCTAATCCATATATTCAATGCTCTGGCAAATGGTAGATTTACAAATATGCAAGATACATTCCGATGAGAAAATTGCCTGCTGCTGCACAGTGATCCCTAGTAACTGATTGAATATAATTGCTCTTGAATAGACAACGTGAAAGCAAGAAGTCGCAACGTGTTGCTCAACCGGTTGGGGTGGGGGTTTAGCATCAGTCATGCTTTTTAAAAAGATTACTAACAAACAAAACATTCAATATCTGTCGATATTTCTGAGATGAGGTCTTATGTACAGTATTAATATTATTCGGACTATTGTCCTCATCTTTGTCGCCATATTCAACATTAACCGGAAAAATTCAAAGATATTTAAATTATTGAAGTATACTTTGATTTTTTTTTTTAATCAGTTCAGCGGGGAGCGTGGATTCGGCGGGGAGCGTGCATTCGGCGGGGATGATGCATTCGGTGGGCAGCGTGCATTCGGCGGGGAGCATGAGTTCGGCGGGGAGCGTGCATTCGGCGGGGAGGATGCGTTCGGTGGGGAGCGTGCATTCGGCGGGGAGCATGGGTTCGGCGGGGAGCGTGCATTCGGCGGGGAGGAAGCGTTCGGTGGGGAGCGTGCATTCGGCGGGGAGCATGAGTTCGGCGGGGAGCGTGCATTCGGCGGGGAGCATGGGTTCGGCGGGAAGCGTGCGATCGGCGGGAAGCGTGCGTTCGGCGGGAAGCGTGCGTTCGGCGGGGAGCGTGCCGTCTTTGAGACAATTGAACAAAACAGTGAAATAAGCGTAGTTGACTAAAATAGTGATGCAATCCCATCGCAATATTTTGACACGTACACCTCCGGTCTCATTGAACAATCGAATCCCTATAATTGAATTATTGCAACAACATTATCTTCTGTTAATATTAATTAGGTTGAATATATTTGCTTATTCAAGCCGGATCTTGCACAAGAATAGGAGAGGTCATCTTATTGAAATTATTAGTTGGTCTTCTTAGGTTTTCTTTGAAATCATAATTACCAATACTGTACGTGAGTTTATCAATTTCATTAAGTCAACTGTTTTATTCAAGTCATTCTCACTCTGGGATCGTGTACCTATAAAAGATAGTCAAGCCAAAATCCGTAATCATCTCTGCAATTTTAAGATGAGAAATATGGCGTCGGATAGCATCTTTCAGCCACAATTCTTTATATTTCATCAAAGACTCCATCTTGCAAACACGCCTATCTTTAAATATATCTATCAAGATACTATCGTAGCTAATCTCTTTTTTTTCTTTAATTTGTTAATCTTTTTTAATCTTTCCAATATCTCCTAACCTTTGCTTCAATATATATATATATATATATATATATATAAAGGGAAGAGTTTATAGTTGTTCCAACGAGAGAAAAGTGTATATATTAAAAAGAAGAGAGAAACCGCAAAGGTTTTGGTTATAATTTGGATTTTTAAAAATATTATGCTTTATTTTATATATATATATATGTATATATATATATATATATATATATATATATATATATATATATATATATATATATATAATCATTTATTTGAAAATTATAAGATAAAAATCACTACAACTACGGTGTGCATGTACGTATACATATGTTTGTGTGAGGGTATATTTATAATCAATAAATTAACAAATATCATAAACAAAAAAGATATAGGTCTATACAGGGACGATGGTCTAATAATTCAAAAAACTGCAACGCCAGAACTACAGAAAAAATGAAACAAGAAATAACAAAAACTTTCAAATCTTCAAATCTAATTATTATTATTATTAAGTAATGAAAATCTTGGTAATCCATATGGATAATCCCAAGGAGGATGAAATCTAGAGAGCACAATGTTAAATCAGAGCAATTAATTCAATGAAAACAGAAAACTTTAAGAATCCATTGGTTATAATTTATTTCCCCAGGAAATTTCTTTTTCCCTGGCTTATCAGACCACACTTCCAAAGGTGAAAAAAATGAATTTAAATTTACATATAGTTTTTATACACTTTTGAGGGGTTGTTTTAAGTTGATGTAAGGTGATATAGAGAGTGTGGAGAGAGAGAGTGACAAACATGGAAAAATACAGATTTATATTTTTATTTTTATTTTTCCGTTAACGTTTGACAGTAATTTAAGCGTTTTAATTTCTCAACAAATTAAACTAGGAATTAAATATAATCTGAATATAATATCAATAAACAAAAAATAAAAATATTACTAATATTAATATTTTTAATATTGTGAATAAGTCTTTAAATTTAATTTGAAAACTATTTCGAGATTAAACAAGATTTGAAGTTAATAATAAAAAATATTATCTTTACATTTAATCCATATATATACACATACATACACGCATATATATATATATATATATATATATATATACCTCATACATATATTCCTACATACGCACCACATACATATCTACGTAAATACACATACATATACCCGTACACATATACAAATGCATACACAACCGCATACACATGTATCGATACACATACATATATATACATAGCCTTACATACACACACACACATATACCTATATATATATATATACATATACATATACACATTTGCACACGCATCCATATATACATACATTTATACACACATACACATATACACACATACACATGCATACATATACACACATATACATATATACACATGCATGTACATACACACACATATACATACATATACATACTCGCATACACACGCACATACGTGCGTACGCGCGCACGTGCGTGCATACAAACATCCTCACATCTAAATATAAGCAAATAAATACTTCTGTATATAAACACCTACATACACTTACACCAACATATGTGTATGCTTGTAATTAGCAAATGATTACCTATAAATATTAGCCTAATTATAAGGATATATATATATGCACACATATGCCCATATACAAATGCATATATATTATAATATAAATGATAAAATTTGTATAGAGAGACATCGGGTATTATTTCAAATACTGATAATTTAGAAATTCAGAATTTCAATGGACAGGTATTTTTTCTATGTAGTTAGTTATATTGAGATGATTTCTGTGTCTGCATTTAAAGATCATCTCATTATACTGACTGAGTAATTCTTCAGGATCATTATGCTTGATTATCATATATATATATATATATATGTGTGTGTGTGTGTGTGTGTGTGTGTGTGCGTGCGTGCGTGTTTGTGTGTGTGCTACTGTCGAAATGTCGACATCTAAACTGGCTACCTCATTCTTGCGAGTGAGGAGGGTTGTTGCAACCCAGTAGGATGAAAAATAAAACCTATCAAAGGGCGGAAGAACTCTTGACGAGCCAACGGCCAGCTAACTAGAGGCGATGTCTTAATAAACCACCGAGGAGAAGGAAACAGGAAACCACACCACTATTAATCCCAAGAAATATCATGGCATTTATCAAATGAAATATGAAAGCTAACTATCAACAAGAGATTCAGGAATGCAGTTGTTCAGTGCAAAACCTATCCAAGTGCCGACTGCGGGAGCGACTACTTCCCTAAGAATGAAACTACAAAAACTAGAGAAGCCTAACTCAGCACCCAAATTGCAATACAACAATCTGAAGGGAAACTATAAGGACAGTGTGAAAAGAAAATACGAAGGACAAAATAGAAAATTGAAATTCTAAGTGGGACACACTATGAGAAGCTTTAGTGACATCATCCCAAACGAAAATGGACGAAGAAGAAAAAATAAACGAATGGACCACTAATGAGATTCTCGATATGATGCAAAGGAGACAGAAAACAATGCCAAGGCACGGAACGGAATGCAGAAAACTACACAAAGAAATAAGGAACAGATGCAGGCAGGCTAAAGAGGAATGGTTCAATGAAAAATGTACAGAAATAGAAAGAATAAGTATCACAGATAAAGGAAATATACATACAAAAATAAGAGAACTAGCAGGACAAAAGACATACTCATCAACAAGCTGTGTAATATCCAAGAACGGAACGCTCATATTAAAGAAAGAAAAATACTTCAGCGATAGAACGAATATATCGGAGATCTCTTTCACGATGAAAGAGAACAGGCAATACACAGAAATACCGACAGACCGGAAATATTAAAATCAGAAGTGGAAGTTGGCCAAATTGAACAGAAACAAAGCGACAGGGCCAGACGAAATTGTAATAGAGATGCTGGCAGCCTTAGATAATTTCGGCATAGACAAGATTACAGAAATAATAAACGAAATCTACAATAGTGGTGGTATACCGGAAGATCTAAGTAGATCTACTTTCATAGCACTGCCTAAGAAACCAGGCACAAATGAATGTGAACTCCACCTAGCAATCAACCTAATTAGCCACATAACAATACTCATCATCCGGATTCTGATAAATAGAGCGAGTAGCAGAATCAGGACAAGAACAGTGCAGGATTGTCAAAGACGCCGGAACAAGGAACGCAATATTTATGCTCAGAATATTATCAGAAAGACCAATACAAATGCAGAAGGACGTATACCTGTATTTTAAAGCTATTTTCCCTGCCTGTCTACTTTGGCGTTTAGGTCTCCCATGATAATTATGACGTCTTGTGATTTGCAATGAGCCTTGGCGTTGTCTGGCATGGAGTAAAAAGATTCAGTTCCTTACCTTGTGCTGTCAGTGCATACACTATTACGATAGCTACATTGAAATGCGATATTCATGCTCAGAATGTTATCAGAAAGAGCAATACAAAGGCAGAACATGCACCTGTGTTTTATATAGGCATTCTACAAAGTACATCACAAAGATCTTTTAGAGCTGCTCAGCAACCTTGACATATTCGGAAGAGACATTAGAATAATTAAAAACCTCTATTGGCAGCAAACTGCCTGCATAAAGATAAAAAATGAGTTCAGCAAATATACAAAAATAGAAAGGGGAATAAAGCAAGGATGTGTCTTCTCACTGGACTTATTCAACTTATACAGCAAGGCAATTCTGAGAGAACTGGAAATCTTACCAGGATTCATCATTGGTGGCCACAATCTTAACAACATAAGATACGCAGATGACAGTGCTGATAGCAAACACTGAAAGGAAACTACAAAACCTCCTACAGAAGGTAGCAAAAGAGAGTGAGAAGAAGAGACTAAACATAAACTACAAGAAGACTGGTGGTCATCAGCAAAAAGATGAGTCAAAAATGCAATTTACAAGTCAGGGACACTAAAATCAAGCAGGTGCGGAAATTTGAATATCTGGGAAGTGTTCTGACAGAGGACAGTAAGTGCGACACTGAGATCTGAAGACATATTGGGATGGCCAAAGACACATTCCAAAAGCTAGGCAAAGTATTACAAGACCGGAGGGTTTCGTTGGTGACAAAGAAAAGAGTACTGAACTGCTACATGATATCTGTCCTCCTCTATGGCAGCAAATATTGGATGGTATCCTCAAAGATGAAAAAGCGACTCAAGGCAATGAAGATATGGTTCTACAGAAGGATGCTAAGGATACCATGGACCAAACATGTGAGCAATGACAAGGTTTTGGAGAGGATGCAAACAAAGAGGAAACTTATTCTTAACATCAGAAAGAGGCAGCTGAAATTTCTAGGACATGTAATGTGAAAGGAGGGCTTGGAAAATTTGATACTTACAAGGCGGATAGAGGAAAAAAGGGACAAAGGACAGCAGTGCATGACATATTTAACAGGCTTAAGCAAGTGGATAGCAGAACAGGGTCTGGGAAAAATAACAAAAAGACAAAACTTATTGAGAGCTACAAGAGACAAGAAGACATTAGAAAAATCAAGGGAAAGACATTAGAAAAATCAAGAATCTCTACTGGCAGAAAACCGCCTACATACGGACAGAAAATGAGTTCAGCAGATATACAAAAATAGAAAGGGGTGTAAGACAAGAAATGTGTCTTCCCACCGGATTTATTCAGCATATACAGCGAGTCAGTTCTGAGAGATTTAGAAGTTCTGTCAGGATTCATTTTTAGCGGCCACAATCTTAACAATATAAGATCTGCAGATGACACAGTGCTGATAGCAGACACGGAAAGGAAACTACAAAACCTCCTACAGAGGGTAGTGAAGGAAAACGAAAAGAAAGGGCTAAACATAAACTACATGAAGACAGAATGCATGGTCATTAGCAAAAGAATGACCCCCAATCCAAATGACAGGTTCTGGGATACTAAAATCAAGCAGGAACAGAAACTTAAATATCTGTGAAGTGTCCTAACAAAGGGCGGAAAGTGCGAAACTGTGATCCGAAGACGTATTAGGATAGCCAAAGATGCATTCAAAAAGCTAAGCAGAGTATTACGAGACAGAAAAATTTCGTTGGAAACGAAGAAAAGATTATGGCAGCGAATGCTGGACAATCTCCTCAAAGATGATGAAGAGACTTGAAGCAACAGAAATGTGGTCCTACAAAAAGATGCTGAGGAGACCATGAGCAACGACGAGGTTTTGAACAGAATTGAAACGAAAAGGATACTTATACTTAACATCAGGAAGAAGCAGTTGAAATTTCTTGGACACGTAATGAGGAAAGAGGGCTTGGAAAATCTGATACTCACAAGGCAGATAAAGAGAAAGAGGGAGAGAGGAAAGCAGCGCGTAACATATTTGATGGGTATGAGCAAATGGATGGCAGAACAGGGTTTGGGAGAAATAACAAAAATACAAAACGTAATAAGAGCTACAAGGGACAGGAAGATGTGGAGGCCCATGATTGCCTACGTGCTGAAGGGACACGGCACATAAAAGAAGAATGTAGAAGAAGTACTAGACTTTCTTACTGATTTTCTACTTTTTTCAGTAATTGTTCACACAGTACAAGGCTCAAGAGTCACTCAAGCTAGAAGGTTTTCTTTTCTTTTTCTTTTTTTTAAAATACTGGATTTTAAAATTAAATACATATAAACTAGGGTTAAATAAAGACTTAGGTATTTAAAATCTTTATAAATATTTCAATAGTTAAACAAAAAATTTTTGTTAGATATAGTTAAAAAAAATTTTTAAACAACATCTAAAATATTACTACAGTTAGATTTACGTTAGAAATATTCAAACACAGTTGCATTCCATATCATGTGACGTCCGCTTCTCGCGACGGACGCTACTTAATGTAAACAAACTTCTGAAAACAGTCATTTCGAGGCCGATCTGAAATATCAAATATATATATATATATATAAAAATATAAATAAATACTTTCACAAAAAAGAAAACATTCAATTTTTTTTTATTTGCAACTTTTCAGTTGTTTTTCTATATTATATATATATATATATATATATATATATAAATCTAGTATTGGTATATACGGAATAAATTCCAATAACCAACAATTACTATTCTTAAAAGAGTGCTCAATACAGAGTAGAGCATATATAATTCTTTATTTAAAAATTATAACATAAATATGTTATAAAATCACTACAAAAATAGACATTTTGTTTCAATACCTCCGGTGTCTTATCAAGTGATCAACATCATCACTTGATAAGACACCGGAGGTATTGAAACAAAATGGCTATTTTTGTAGTGATTTTATAACATATTTATGTTATAATTTTTAAATAAACAATTATATATATATATATATATATATATATATATATATATATATATATATTAGATGCTCCCGCACATTTACACACGTATATGTAATTGCTAAATAGTGTATATGTAATGAAAATAACTGTATGCTTATATCATTATTATTTATTGTTTATTTAATGTTTCATTTTTTAATTATTTAATGGTTAATAGTTTATTTGTTTTTTGCCTTGGTGTTATATATTGGAGTATTAATTATTTGGGTGAGGTTTGTTCATTTTTTTTGGTGTTTGGGTGTTTGTGTGATTTCAGGCATTACTGTAAATCAGTGGGCAAATGTTTTCCGTGAACTGCAAAATCGTATTACCCTTTGTATTGCTAATGATGGAGGACATGTGGAAACTTAAATAAAATTTCAATAAAACCTTAAAAAATATAGATTTACTTCTTTCTAATCCTTTTTACAAATTATTTATTTCGCAAATACAAATAAAGTTATAAATTGCACGCAAACTTTATGGACACCCTGTATATGGGTGGGGTACATGAATGTCTGAAAATGTGAAAGATATGAACAGAAGGAGATAGATAGATAGATAGATAGATAGATAGATAGATAGATAGATAGATAGATAGATAGATAGATAGATAGACCAACAGATTAGGATAGATAGATAGATAGATAGATAGATAGATAGATAGATAGATAGATAGATAGATAGATAGATAGATAGATAATGAACAGACTGAGATAGATAGATAGATAGATAGATAGATAGATAGATAGATAGATAGATAGATAGATAGATAGATAGATAGACCAACAGATTAGGATAGATAGATAGATAGATAGATAGATAGATAGATAGATAGATAGATAATGAACAGACTGAGATAGATAGATAGATAGATAGATAGATAGATAGATAGATAGATAGATAGATAGATAGATAGATAGATATACCAACAGATTAGGATAGATAGATAGATAGATAGATAGATAATGAACAGACTGAGATAGATAGATAGATAGATAGATAGATAGATAGATAGATAGATAGATAATGAACAGACTGAGATAGATAGATAGATAGATAGATAGATAGATAGATAGATAGATAGATAGATAATGAACAGACTGAGATAGATAGATAGATAGATAGGTAGATAGATAGATAGATAGAAACAGGCTGAGATAGATAGATAGATAGATAGATAGATAGATAGATAGATAGATAGATAGATAGATAGATAGATAGATCTGAACAAGATGGATTAGATATTTACACCTCTGCTCTATCTCTGATATTCAGCACTTTTACCCATTAATATAACATACATTAAAATTATATTTTTATTATTTATATATACATAAATGTGTGTGCACGTGTGTGTGCACGTGTGTGTGAGTGTCAGTGTGTGCTTGAATGTCTAAAAATGTGTATGAATGTGGGCGTCAGCCTTTTCTAAGTGTATAATATGAAGATAGACTCAGATTGAGATAATGCGAAATGACAAGAGAAATTTGATGAGATTTAGATAGATAGATAGATATGTCATGAACAGACTGAGATAGATAGATAGATAGATAGATAGATAGATAGATATGTCATGAACATAGATAGATAGATAGATAGATAGATAGATAGATAGATAGATAGATAGATAGATAGATAGATAGGAACAGACTGAGATAGATAGATAATGTCATGAACATAGATAGATAGATAGATACTGAATAAAATGAGAGAGAGAAAGAGAGAGAGAGAGAGAAAGAGGGAGAGGGGAGGGAGAGAGAGAAATGATAAGTACTTCCTGAGGTATAAATAGATCGTGATTAACATACTTCTTCATGTATATTTCCTGGTTCATTCTAGGACAAGTCTGGCAGTTTACAACGAAGGGACCCTTTTCAACACATCAAATGACAATATGGCAACTTCTGGCTGAAACATAAGATAAACCTTGAATTTTAAATAAGAATTAGTCAAGTGTACATCTTATAAACAGTATAAGAATTAATAAACCTCTTTAGTTTACAAATTATATAGTCCTTCAGGATTCTTTTGGTATTCTGATTAAACCTCAAATCTATTTATGCTCTATCATAAGAATAATTAAATCCGTCTGCAAAGGGAAAAAACTTAACATCTTGATTAACTACCATTCCAGAATTTTTTTCTCGATTTAAACGCTACCCTTTTATGTATAATCCCTATACTTTAACTACTAAGCTGTACGCGCAAGTGCAGTACTCTATGTGTGTGTGTGTTTGTGATGGGAAAACTGCAAGTGGTTTATTGCAAATTTCTTATAGGTTTGTGCATTTACAATTTGTAAAGACCATTCATGTGCACATGAAGAGAAAAGTCACCTTTTGTGTTACCGCCCTTTTTTCATCTTTCCAGCCAATCAGCGCACAGTGTGTTAGTCACTGTAACCAATTAACTCCCCGTTCATAAGCTGACCACTCAGCGCTTTTCTTTTGAATTGACGGCCAAATCAAGAAAGACAAAGAGGTGAACCAATGGCTGTTAGGATTGGAGAACTGATTTTAGTCACGTTCTGAGACACGGATTCGTAATGATGGCGTCGAAACCTTTTCAAAGCAGCAGTTGCGGGTGGGAGACAAAGCACTTAATATATTGCGTGATGCCCCGACACGATCCCCCGTCCTCTCTTCCGAAATACAGCCAAAAAGAGAGGAAGCGATTCCACCAACCCATCCGACCCACCCACATCGAATTTTGCTTGAGACTTTTCACTTATCCTAATGGACTTTCTGGGAGGGGGCGGGGGTGACAAATGAAGGAAAGAAAAAAAAAGGTGATAGTCGGAGTATCGAAATAGAATCAGTGGGTCGGGTTCAAATTTCAGTCTGGGCTGCTTTTTCCTTAATTTAACACTTTGTAAGGCATGAACCTGCTTCCTCTCTGTGCACCCCCGCCTCCGTCGCCAGCTATCATCAGAATAAATAAACTGTTACTCCCATTGTCAACCTTGACGGAACATTGTCACATCAGTATGTAAGTGGTGATTTTCCAAGCGTACACCAGATGTGAAACAAGACCGGAAGTATGGGACACCCGTTGAGGATCGAACTCAATACTCAAGCATAACTGATCTCGGAAGACATGCTTGCTAAATCGGGATGTATATATGTGTGTGCTTGTGTTTGTGTGTGTGTGCGTGCGTTTGTGTGTGTTTTTGTGTGTGTGTATTTGTGTTTCTGTGTTTGTGTTTGTGTGTGTGTGTGTATTTGTGTGAGTGTTTGTGTGTGTATGTTTGTGTGCGTGTTTGTGTGTGTGTGTGTGTGTGTGTGTGTGTGTGTGTGTGTGTGTGTGTGTGTGTGTGTGTGTGTGTGTGCGTGCGTTCATTTTGGAATTGTGTGTTGAGGAATTCGTCTTGGCCAGGATTAAATTGCTAACAAAATAATTTTGGTACCATTTGAAAGGTAAATTCTATGTAGAATAACATAGCAAATGCCCCCAATACAACCGTTAAGAATTCTTTTTTCGGAGCCAGTTGCCTGAAGCGGGGGCGTATGGTTTTCATCCTGACATAGAACACGTCAGTCTCTCACGTTATACGACCTATGACCAAACTTAGCACAAGACTGACCCCTTGCCTTACCATTTAAACATGACGTGCTCAACATCTACAGCACCGATAACAGAATTACATTTCTGGTGCATAGCTACTCCATCTCTATGGAATATGTACCGGCGAGACATATTCATTAATCTCATCAGTTCAGATCTTTGCTGCTATGACCCACTATGCCATATACACAGAAGCAAACCATCCACATTCCCTTCGTATTCCATTTGTAAGGAAGAAGTTCTATTCTGCTATCTTCTTTGTAGAACGCACTCCCGAGGATATGCTTCCCTGACGACTACAACCTTAACGTCTTCAAGTGCAGGGTCAACCGTTATCTATCTTACATATCCTCATGAACTACAATTTTTACATCCTCCTCTTGCTACCATAAAACAACCTTGTTCATTAAACCCATTACACTGAGTGGGTCTTGAGCCTGGGCGAACAACAGCGTAAAAGAAAGATATTTTTAATTAATACTTTATGCAATTTTCACTAGTCAGCAAGGTTTTATTACAAATCTCTGAAAGAAAGTAAGGTGCCTACCCCCGCCACACACACAAACACACCCTTTTGTTCGTGCCGCCAAATATGGACTTATTTTGCTGAAGGAGAAATCCAGCCTTGAACTATACTAACAAAGATGTGTAACAATAACATTTTCTATGACAGAACATGTGCCATGTCTTTCTTTTATATATATATATATATATATATATATATATATATATATATATATATGTGTGTGTGTGTGTGTGTGTGTGTGTGTGTGTGTGTGTGTGTGTGTGTGTATAAATAAAAAGAAAGAACAGTAAGATATATAATCCGGTGTTCTTATAGATATTTTTATTTTTGCACAATAATGCTCAATGTAAACTTACAGAGCATTAATATTATAAATTAATTGATTTAAAATATGGTTTTTTCGCTACACAGTAATAACCATTTTTCAAAAATGGAAGTTAAAAGCTTCGAATTTAATTTTGTAATTAAATTAAAGACATTAGTTCTATTTCATCCTCAAGCGAATTTTAATGTCTTTAATTTAATTACAGAATTAAATTCGAAGCTTTTAGCTTCCATTTTTGAAACATGGTTATTACTGTGTAGCGAAAAAAATCATATTTTAAATCAGTTAATTTTAAAGATGCATTAAACCACTAACCACTCGGTGAATGTTATGATCCTTGTTTTTCATATATATATTTCATATATATATATATATATATATATATATATATATATATCAGGTACTTCCACATAAACTTAGTCCTGGGTATGACGATAAACTACATCTGGAAGAAAGGCTTCTGATCGGGAGATTGAAGGTTTTGAGGGGCGTGGAACCACCTCTTAATTGCCGTTGTTCACCGGGGCGTTAGCACTTGCTGGAGTCCCATCTATGGGCAAATAGTGAACCCTCAAACAAAAGCAAAATACTATTAAGGTATAAAATACATTTTTTATAGTAAAAATACCAGCAATACATTTTTAAATAAAAAAATGACAAACAATTCATTCTATAGATTTACCAAAAATACATTTTTACAGCAAAAGGACTAACAATGTATTTTATCTGTAGTGGAAGCCATATAATTGCATTCAAAATATATTTACTTGAATCCATAAAATTGTGTTCAAAATATTTAGATTTCGGCATTAAATAACCCGTACAGGTTGATATGCCGCTAGACAAAATTAACCAACCAATAATCCACAGAAAACGAGATACCTAAGGTTTAAAATGAATTTTAAAATATGAAAAATCGTTCTTGAAGCTCTTATTTTCGTTTTCATTTCATGTTAATAGATTAAATTTAATATTTCTAATAAGCAGAATACTTTTTCCGTAAGAAGATTTCGTTTTGAAATTGCTGAAGTCACTGATTTTATCACCATTTTCAGCCACACGTCAACACAAAGTAATTCTCTTCATTAACAAATCTTTCAAAAATAAAATATACTTTTCTAAAACTTTATTTGAGGAATATTTGCTGATTTAAAGTATAATTAATCCGATTTCAAACAAATATTCCTTTAAGTTTACAATAGCGCTGAAATACCATTTTTAACACCGCAGTAGCTATATATTTAAGGTGGTAACAACTTAACTGACAGACACATATGTCTGTAAAAATTACTTGAGGAATATAACGTGAGCGCCTTTTTATATAATTTTTGACTACCCAATAATCTTAAAAATTTATGAAAATATGCTACTTAATTTACTGTTTTATTGAATTTTAGGTCCTTTGGCTTTAAGTTTACAATAATTAACTTTCTTATTTCCTGACAATGTCGCGCATGAACGCCTGTATTCACAAAAATCGGTACGTTTACTCACATGCAAAAATATTTTTTTAAATATTGGGGTTCACTAAATTGTAGTATAAGTTTTTTCGTTTATGATTAGTAAATATAGTTTTTAATTAATAATAATAACAGCTAACCGATACAAATTAACAGAACATTTTAAAAAATAAAACTTTATAAATTATTCGAATCAAAATTTAAAAAGAAAACGAAAACAAATCTTGTAAAAATTCATAAAAATTATTTTTCTTATATAATAATGTCCATAATATATCGTATTTATAAAAGCTATTAAAAGTTTTTTTTAATTAAATAATATCTTAGTTTTATTGCATTTTTTATTTTACGATTCAGAGCAAATTTTCGGTAAGTGGGAGTCCTGTTTTGCAAAAAGAAATTGAGGATTTAAATTCTCCAAGACGCTCCGTTTTTAACTAATATAAACATTAAACGGATCAAAATGTAATTTCTCGAAATTTATTGAAATTAAATAATCAGATGTAGAAAAATATATTGCCTTTGTTCGACCGGAAGTCCTACGTGGCCGAACGGTCATGCACGTCTGATACAATGAATCCTTCCGGATGACGCATATTTTTCTGACAACATTTCTCGAATTTTCAGACCGGTAGATGTAGTGGGATAAAAAATACTGTTTAATTTTAAGAAAATACTGTTTAATTAAAAAAAAAAATACTGTTTAATTAAAAAAACAGAGCTTCTACTTGAATATGAGTATCCTTCAAAAATAACGTTTAAATAAAATAAATTAAAAATAATACATATATATGTGTATTTGTGTGATATATATATATATATATATATATATATATATATATATATATATATATATATATATATAAAGTGAACATAGAAGTCAACACTTAGAGGCGACAGTCTGTTTCATGCTAGATGCAATCGTCAGGCCACGAGTGCTGTTATTTTTCTCGGCTATTTATATATATGGGTCAGTGGTGCATTGTGGGTAGTCTATTTTGGCAGATATTTTACCGGAAGTCGTTTATTTGTTTATTTGTTTATTTGTGTCAAATTATTTTGCTTGTTTTTATTTAATTTATTTTTGTTTTTTATCCTTTATATTTATTTTATTTTTATTTTTTATTTTGATCGGTGTTTTTATTAACGTAGTAAAATTTTGTTTATATAGCTTATTGTGGGTAGTCTATTATGGCGGCTATTTTAGTATAATAAATTGATCTAAATGCATCCAAATATATAAATAAATTAACAACCGATACCGATAAACTTGCCGTTTAGAAAAAACAAATAAAGATAATCAATCCAAATGAATAAATTAAAAACTGTTCCCGCCAAAATAATAGTCAGAACAAACCAGAACAATCAACCCCAAAATTCAACAAATAGCTTTATCTTCCCAAACTTGAACAAAACTGTTTAATAATCTATATAAACAAATTTTTATTAAACACCGATCAAAATAAGAATAATAAATAAATAAATATATAAGATAAAAAATGAAAATAAAATAAATAAAAACAAGCAAAATAATTTGACCCAAATAAATAAACAAATAAACGACTTCCGGTAAAATAGCTGCCATTAAAAGGAAATTTACTACCACCGAGGTAGTGGTATTACTGTTTCTGTTAATATATTTGTTTAACTCAATTCCTTTTTTGTGTCTTTATTTCTGGTCCTAACAAGGCCACAACAGTTCAACTGTATTTCACCATGGGAACAGCCAAGGTATTTATTTATTTATTTATTTATTTATTATGATATTTTGTTTTTTTCAATTCAACTCGGTATGTAGTACCACACGCACACGTCTGTAGTATTCTTTTCTTACTTTCTCCTTCATTTGAGTATGCTGTATTCCAACTCCGTTTGTCTACATCACCTTGTTTGGTACGGGCAGAATATTGACCGTGATGAGGTTTATCCTGTCGTGCTTTCTGTATCTTCCTTTATTAAGATTTTTGCATCTGTAGTAGGTGTATTATGTCTTATTTGCATTTCTTCACCCACTTAAAACTCCCTTTTGATCTTGATAGCTTCCTTTATTGCTAAATTAGTTTTCTTGCTACTTTCATAGTCTTTGGCACAGATCATCATCCACTCTTCTGTAGTTTCCAGTTAACTTTAAATGCCGCTTGTTGTAGTTTTATAGGACAGTTCTAGTTGAACTAATCCTCTGCCTCCTTCGGATCTGGGCTCACACCGACAATCAACATCAGCCTTGGATGCATACGGAGGCAAGGTTCCTTGTTTTGGCGTCTATTCGCTTAATGTCAGCTAAGATGTAGTTCAGGATGTTGAAACTGTATTGCCCCAAGTGGACAGAGAAGGTGTTTATGGTTGATATTTTGTTTTTTGAATTCAGCTCGGTATTTAATAACAGAAACATACGCCTGTAGCATTCTTTTCTTACTTTCTCCTTCATTTGGCTATGCTGTATTCCATCTCCTTTGCTAATTCCAATGTACCTATAGGCTTCTTCTTGTTCCAGTTCCCTAATCGTTGTGACAAAATCTATATTTATTGAATGTGTTTCTGTTATTCTCCCTTTCTTGAATGTTACTTTTGCAGATTTATCTAATCCGAAATCCATACCCATGTCGTCACTGAAACATTTTACAGTATTCAGAAGACCCTTCAACTCATTGTCGTCTTTGCAAAAGATGTTCGAGATGATCCATGTAGAGTAGATGATTGAATAATTTCTTGTTTACTTTGTAGCCATAGAAAGTATTGTTTACTCCATCTGTAATGAGGATTAAGAACAGAAAAAACAGAAGGAGTGACAGAGAGTCTCCCTGAAAGATTCTTCGTCGGATATTCAGGCCGTTGGATATGACAATGCCTCTGGGGTGATTTAGGTATAATGTGGTTTTCCTCATTCCCATACTGCGTTTAAAGAAAGTTACTGTCACCTCAAGGACTTTGTATATTTCCTTTATTATTATTAATAACTTATTACTATTAAGCCTTCTGTTCAAATGTACCTGTTTCAGTTGGAATTAAATAAGAAAAAGAAAACTGTCAACAGCTATCTGCATTTACTGACTGTGCTTTTCGGTGACTTCAAACAAATGACCTTCAGCAACAGGATGAACGGCCAGTCGGCGATTTCAATAAATAATAACAATCGTCAATAACAATAATCGCCAACAACAATAATTAAAACGGTCAGTGAATCTTCGCTAACAATAAAAGTATTTTTTTCAACTACACCTTTATCTGTGGACCCACTATTTAAAAGTCTTTTCTAAACTACTACGTACCAGCTACCCAAAGTCTTTAACTCAACTGGAGACTATTTTTTCCTTTTCAACTCTTGAATTCATGTACATAGGTTTGTAAACACAAATGATTTATTTAACAGGCATGAGAACATGTTTTCTTTATTTTTATTTTATTATTGTTTGGAATTTGGATGTTTAATATAACAAAACCTGGACGACTGAACCTCTGACACCATCCCCTTTATGTTCTGCCCTATTTATATAACAACTATTATGGGAAATAATCAATGGATATGCAATATTATCACCAAGAAAATCCAATCAGAGGTTGACTATACATTTCGGGGGCATTATGCTTGGCTATACATTGACTTTACATTGGGGAGGAGCGTTAAAGATGTGTTTTGGTACGCAAGGGAGCAGCAACCCCCCAAAAGTTTGGGAACCCTTGGTATAAATGCTACGTTTATCGGATCGTATTAAAAAGTGACATGCTTCCGTGGACCTTAAAGTTTTCCAGTGATAAAACCGAAACTGGACGCCAGACGCTTAAAATTCAGTCAATTCAATTCTTCGTCAGGATTTGTAAACGTGAGAGGCGACTGCCGCTATCTCCCCAAAAAAAGAAGAGTAGACTGACGCAACCTCGAGTCACGAAACAAAAACACGCAGTTGAATATTCATCGAATTAAATTTTAAACAAAATAAAATACGTATATATTCATTGCTTTTTTTTTTTTCATTCTCATGAACTAAATGTCTTAACAAAACTTTGATTGTGTCTTTATTTCTTAACTTTGGACGAAAAACGAAACTGACTTAATTTTAAGCGTCTAACAATTGGTTCTATCACCGTGAAACTTAGTTATGGGTATGCATGTCACGCTTTTAATAAGATCCGAAAAACGTAATATCTTCACTATATGCGTGTGGGGGGTGTATAATAGTACCCAAAACGAAAGTGTAGATGTTTAAGGAAGCTGAAGCCAACAGACATCGGGGAAACACGTCGTGGTCATTTATAAGTTCTTATAATTTTTGTCACCATCTCTAAAGAAAAGGATGGATTTTTTTATTTATTAATTCAATAAATTGTATTACTTAAACGTTATTTTTAGTGGATACTCGTATTTGAGTAGACGCTCTGTTTATTAAACAGTATATTTGACGGATTTAGCTCCTCCTCAGTTCTTTAACCCTTCAACAGGGGTCTCTCTCCCCTGGCTATAAATACTGGCTGACCCTTCTCTTTCTCTCTCTTTTTCGACTTAGGACTCGCGCGGAGGTGAGGTAAAATCTCTCTCTTTTCCACTTACACCAATTTGTGACCTCTCACAGATACAGCGTTTCCCAAATTCCGGGAACACGCTAAGTACGAACACTTACAACACACACACATAATTTCTCCATACAAACTCTATTTAACAGTCCATGTCTTTGTTTAACTTGTTTTGTTATTAATATACATTTGTTTACCCATGTATAGCGGTCTTGTTTGTTTTCTTTGTCTTCTTTGGACTTAATTAAAGTCCGACATTCTCATGTAGCTGGACCGGCCAGCAGGAAATTTTAACCTTCTGATATCTCTTCACATCTTCACTCCCACGGTCCGCTACATATTTATTTATTTTCCTCTACCGGCCTGAATGTTCGAGAAATCTTATTGGCCTTCAGCACACTGCATGTAGATGAATTTATTTGTCAAACAAAATGTTATTTTGCAACAAGTATATATGAAATATATTTTATTTTGCAACAAGTATATATCAAATATATTTTATTTTGCAACAAGTATATATCAAATATATACTTGTTGCAAAATAAAACCATCACATTTACCTTGATAAAGTCCGTCGAAAGACGGAACGCGTCGGCTAAACTAAATATAGTTTTCCTATTGTTTTTTCATTCATTTTATCTCTTCTACGGATATACCCCATCTGAGAATATTTACACACACACACACATATATATATATATATATATAGATAGATAGATAGATAACTATGAGCCAGGTAAATCTATCTAGGTTTCACCTACACGGATTGTCGGAGTAAGCTTACCCTGACGATCCGCGTAGGTGAAACCTAGGTAGGTTTACCTGGCTCTTTAGGTTCATAGTTAAGCTTGCTCTACTTAGTGTATTGAGCACTTTTTATATAGTTATTTTTACTTTAGTCGTGTTGGAGTTTTTTTTTTCTTTGGACTCTGAGCTTGGATTCTGGACGACTGTTTCCGCCTCAATTACATGTTCTTAGTTCTTTCTTTTTTTATCCCTTATTTTTCCTTGGGCATTGGTTTGTTTATTTACAAGCCAAAATACCTAAGGATTTTCCAAACGAGTATAACTATTTATATATATATACATATATATAGAGAGAGAAAGATTGAAGGTGAAATATAAATGACATAACAAATTTTTTCGACTTTTTTGCAGTGAAAAACGCATTGATTTGGAAATTCTTGCAAAAATCAAATAATTTGGGATTTAAAGCTTAAATGAAACTTTCAGGGCTTGATCACAAATGAATGAAATTATTTCAAAGTTTTTTAGAAAATCTTGGTAATTTTTTTTCTTTTTTTTTTTACATCTTACTTAACTCTGATTGGTTCTTTTATGATTTAAAGGTTATTTGCAGACGACTTCCATCTTTCGTTCTGCTCTTATCGTATGTATAAACAAAAGTTATTTTGAGCGTCAAGTTATCGTACCTTTCAAAGAAGAACATCCGTCTCACGTCTTTTTGAATTTACCGCTTTTTTACTGGGCACCCTATATATCTTGCCAGGACACGAGAGATACTCTTCTCCCCTCTCCAGTGGGTGTTTATATATCTACCTATCATACGGTTTTTCCCTAGAATATGTGCAATATTTACGGAAAAAATATTAGATTGTTCGAAAAATAATGTCGGATTTTAGAATGAAACCTTTTGTGTTCTAATATATTATTATAATACAGGGTGCCCAATAAAAAAGCGGCAAATTTATTATCACTGTTTTATCTTTCAGGAATAATTGACCTTGAATAACCTTGAATTTCTTGAATATTCATGACCTTGACTAATAATTCGATTCTCGAATAATTAATTAACTTTGATTAGTTCTTTTATGATTGATTAATTGTTGTTCGATATTGTGACTCGACATTTAAAGGTTATTTGCAGACGACTCCGTCTTTCGTTCTGTTCTTCTCGTATGTCTACACAACTCGCTGATTTTGAGCGTCAAGTTATCGTACCTTTCAAAGAAGAACATCCGATGTGGGGACTGACGAAATGTGCAGAAATTCTTCCCGGATTTTTCAGTCACATCAGTCGTTTCACGTCTTTTTCAATTTTACCGCTTTTTTTACTAGGCACTCTGCAAAAAGATATTACAGTGAGTATCTCAATAAGTCACGTGACCTTATGTAGTTTTCGCACAGATTATCGTATACTGTAGCCCAGTGCTTCTCAAACTATCTGATATGGCGGGAAGCTGTCCGTAGCCGAGCGGTCAAATCACTCTGATATGGCGGGAAGCTGTCCGTAGCCGAACGGTCAAATCACTCTGATATGGCGGGAAGCTGTCCGTAGCCGAGAGGTCAAATCACTCTGATATGGCGGGAAGCTGTCCGTAGTCGAACGGTCAAATCACTCTGATATGACTGACCGGCATTTTTTTCTCAATGTCTCACGTACCTGTAATATTTCATGGTAATATTAATTTATACCGGAAACGATATATATAAGGAATATAATAAAAGTTGACTTTTTTTTTATTTTCCATTTATTTTGCAAAAAATAATTCAATATCAAAACATAAAAAGTAATAAATAAAAAATAAGCAGTTTATTCACACAAAAACAAATTATATAACGTTAATCTTTACAAATGATTCCTTAGCATGGCCTGGACACTGGCCGCGTACCGGTAGCTGATGGTTCGTGTACCGGAACTGGTCCGCGGACTACCACTTTGAGGAGCACTGTTGTAGCCGAACTTCATTTACCGGTAGGCCTAAGTTTGGGGCCACTGGCAGCCTACCGTATATAAAAGGTGGTGGGGTCGACCTATATGTTAGGTATAGCTCTAACTCAGAATTTTGAGCTAAAAAAAAAATTTTTTTAAAATGAGGTTGACTTGTACCCCACAATTTATGGTATATTGACAATTTTGGTCTCATTATCTCTGACAATTTCATGATTCTATCCTCCTAGCAAAGAATTGATCAATGTGCCATTTGTAATCTTCCAGTCGATACGCTGTTTGTTTAAGAAAATTAAAGTCTCGACAGAGTTCAAAAGCATTTACGTGATATTATGGGTGTTGTCCTCATTCCCTATATATTCCATTGGTAAGGGGGAAGTCCCACTGAGACAGCTTCTTGATCAGAACTTTTGTGGAACAGACTTTTAAGGATGCTTCCCCAATCGCTACAATCTTAACATCTTCAAGTCTAGGTTCAAATAGTGTCTATCCTACATATCCTCGTAATATATATCTCTTGGTCGCTCCTTGTACACACTTACAGCAACCTCATTTAGCAATCCTCTAGCCTGAGTGGCTCTTGGGCCTTGTAGTCAGTGAACAATAGTACAAAAACAAAAGAGATGCAATATCTTCCAAATAGGGTGGATGAATAAACACATCACAGCCAAATAGTAATAAATTCTGTCTAGTCACCGAATATGCTATTCTGAAACGATATCATGCTCATTCTAGATGTTTTTTGTCAATAGTTAGTTCTAATTAGTCTAATTGAGAGTAGCACCTATTTAAATCAACCGTTTGGTTCACTGGAAGGAGCTCAGATTTCCTTCCAATCTCACCACATATCTACGATCATCTTCCTTGCATAATGATAATGAAAGTCTACACTATTTACATTATTCGGACTATTGTCCTCAACTTTGTTGTCATATTTATTACAACGTTTCGGCCGTTGTACGCTCCGGCCTTCTTCAGGTAGTTGGAATGTCGAACTTAAAACTTTATTTCGTTCGCTGGGGTAGACTGTTCTAGTTCCACGTGCCATGTTTAATGGATGTCAGTTATCAGTTATCTCCTGTTAATTCCCCTCTCCAAGTTCTCTACTGCCTTCACTGGGTATTGAACTGACACTCTTTGGGTCCTGTCACTGGATCTAACTAACGCCTTTATCCACTGTGCCATGTGTCCTTGAGGCCGAAACGTAATAAATATGACGACAAAGATGAGGACAATATTCCGAATAATGTAACTAGTGTATCAGAAATATAGACAGATACTGAAAGGCCGAAACGTTGTAATAAAAATGGCAACAAAAATGAGGACAATAGTCTAAATAATGTAAATAGTGTACATCATACCTCATCTCAGAAATATAGACAGGTACTAATGAAAGTCTGATAAGAATACAAGACTAAATTTTTCATATATAAAATAAGTGTTTATTCATTTCTGAACTCAGTCTAATTAATATCAGCCAAGGAGGGTATTTGGTTTTAGTTGATCATGAGGATATGAGAAACTCTCCTTTCTCCTGTATCTGTATAGCTGGCCACTCGTATTCAAGGATACCCGTCTGCTAGGGCGGCTAGCCAATCCCTATTGCAGATGCCCATTCAGGCACATTTAGTGTTTATTCAACACCCACAGAGACCACCTTTGGTTTATACTGCAACTAAGCTGAGCAAACCTTAGTTACAGTTTCTGGGAAAGAGTATGTTATCTAGCGTGATCAACAATTTGAACAAGGCCAGCATGCTCAAGCCCTCGGCCATGATGACTTGTGACTTCACACTAGCACAGCCCTCAAGAGTTCTGGCTACCCAATTTCACTCACAAGGCTTGGGTCAATCCATGGTATAGTTTTCAGGCACTTTCCAAAAGTGACATACTCGAGGGGTGACCCTTCCAGTCCAATAACATCAGGAAGTCTCCTTCCTGACAAATCATCCATGGTGAGATTCAAACACAGGCGAACGTTCTAACCACTCGGCCATGTCTCCCGCATAAATTATATATCAAAAATATATAACAACTACATTTTTTTTAGTGTATATTTTTAATAAAAATTAAATAAATTCATTCAGTTTTCGGAAAGTATTACACTTGGAGAGTCAAAACTGAAGATTTTGGCTGTTCTATCGTCTGCTACTGTTGCTATGAGAGATCCATTCCTGAAAACATAAAATAAAATGGATTTATTAAAGAAGCAAAAAGAATAAAACCGTAATTATTGAGTGGCCAGGCACTTAAAAGCTTAATCTCCATAAACAGAATTAGTATTTCTTGAAATTTATGTTGCTGAAAAGGTCTTTCTAATCTAATAGTAATATTAGCTGTTTCCTTATAAGGAAACATTCTCTTTTTAAAAGGATAAAATTGATATCAAATTTACTTCTTCTAATATTAAGTAATCTTCAAAGAAAGAAAATAAAAAACATTAGATTATGTACATTATTCAGACTATTGTCCGCATCTTTGTCGCCATATTTATTACGTTTCTTCATGTGGTTGGAATGTCAAAATGAACCCTTTATTTTTCTAGTTCCATGTGCCATGTTTAATGGATGTCAGTTATCAGTTATCTCCTGTTAATTTTTCTCTCTGAAAGTTCTCCACTGCCTTCACTGGGTATTGAACTCACACTCTTTGGGTCCTGTCACTGGATCTAACCAACGCCTTTATCCATGAGGCTATCTATGTATGCCATGTATCCTTGAGGCTATCTGTGTATGAATTTCTGGGAATTATAAACTTAATGTCTTCCGCAACCATTTTTACCAGAACTCATATTGCAATTTTCATTGTTATTATTGCTTTTCTCTGGCACTCCTTATTACTGGTTCTCATATTGTATTCATTTCTATGCTTAGTCGGCTCAGGAGATTTTTGTGGCCTAGCATATGTGCTGATTCCTTAAGGTTACGAATTTCCCAATGGTGTTCCTTGTCTATGATCTCAACTTGATCCCACAGAGCGCGGTGATCTTCCTTCTCTCTCCATATTTGGTCAGCCACGCCTTTTTCCACTTCCCCGCGTGTTACAGCTTTCTGGTGTTCTTGAAGCATCACCTTAAGGGGGCGGCCTGTCTCTCCTTTATATTTCTTTCTGCAGCTGCACGGGATGGCGTACACACAGTCTTTGGTCATGTTCTCCTCTATGGGGGGGGGGGATATCTGCGAAGTGTCGTCAAGCTTTTGAAGGTTGTCCTGATGTTATATGGACCGCAGATCCTTTGTATTTTCTCTGATAACCCCTTCACATAAAGTGAGTGAAATAAAGGGTTCATTTCAACATTCCAACCACCTGAAGAAGGCCGGAGCGTACAACAGCCAAAACGTTGTAATAAATATGGTGACAAAGATGAGGACAATAGTCCGAATAATGTACATAATACCTCATCTCAGAAATATAGACAAAAAAACATTAGAATGTAAAAATGTGTTGAAAAGGGGCCCTCAAAATGATCATGTCAAAAATATGACAGGATTTTCTTTCCAGTTTAATATATAACATCAGGATTCATTATTGGCAGCCACCATCTTGACAACTTAAGATATGCAGATGGCACGGTGTTGATAGGAAACACAGAGAGGAAACAACAAGAATTATTACAGAAGGTAGGGAAGGAAAGCCAGAAGAAAGGACTAAACATCAATTGCGAGAAGACAGAATGCATATAAAAAGACAGCAAAAGGAACATCCTGTTGATGGGTCTCCCCTTTTTACACAAATGGACTCACCCAAGGTATACATATACTACCGCCAGTGAATACCCGGACAGTAGTAATAGAAGAGGGTAGCACAAGAGTCACAGTAACGAGCACTTAAACTCAGTAAGAAGTCATACAGCGATATGTCGATACCAAAGACTATCTATATATTTGTCTACTAACCCGCACTCCTGGAACTACTAACCTGTATTACCAGTTTGTATTATTACGTTGATACATTTATTTCCTATATTCATTCTTGGCGTTTGTTATAATTTGATACCGGATTTCATCCCGGAATCCACAACACATCCCAACATGCAAATTACAAATTGGAGATGCTAAAATCAAACAACAAAAATTAAAATATCAGGGAAGTGTTTTAAATTAAGATAGAAAGTACGACACTGAAACCCAAAGGTGCATGAGGATAGTGGAAGGTGCCTTCCAAAAGCTAAGCAAAGTATTAAGAAACAAAAGTTTCGTTAGAAACAAAGAAAAGAGTCCTGAACTGTTATGTAATAAGTCCTCCTATATGGCAATGAATGCTGCACAATCTCCTCACAGGTGAAGAGATTTGAGGCAACGGAAATATGGTTCTACAGAAGGATGCTGAGAATACCATGGACTGAATATGTGAGCAACAACAAAGTTTTAGATAAAATGGAAACAAAAAGGATACTTATACTTAACATCAGGAAGAGACAATTGAAATTTTTCAGACACTTAATGAGGAAAGAGAGCTTGAAAAATTTGACACCCACAGGACATATTGAAGGCAAGAGGGACAGAGGAAAATAGTGTATAACCTACATAGGGAGTTTGCGTAAATGGATGGCAGAACACAGATTAGAATATATAGCATAAAGACAAAATTTAAGAGCTACAAAGGGCAGGATATTGTGGAGAGCCATGATCATCAAAGTCTTGAAAAGACATGGCACATAGAAGAAGAGATTGAGAAAGAAGCCTCAAAGTGATCCCATCAAATGTGCAACCGGACTTTCATTCCAACCTAATGCTTGATACCAGATCTGCAGACCTCCTTAACGTCTCACTTTACGAGATTTCATCACACAATTCACAAAGGTTCTTATACAGGGTGTGGCAGAAATATACCGTGATAAGATCCAGAGACGGATATGCAATGTAATTGGCGCCGATCTGTCATCTTGTCTGCAGTCTCTCTCTCACAGACGCGACATTGCCTCGCTCTGTCTTTTTTATAAATACTTTCACGGTAATTGCTCCGATGAGCTGCTTTCGCTGGTTCCTAGGCCTCATGAATTTAAACGTCCCACGAGGCTGGCATCCCGTTCCCACCCCTTCACCGTTGATGTAGACGTCTCTTCTACTCCAATAGCTTCATGTCTCGCACATCTCGCCTGTGGAACTCCCTTCCTTATTCCTGCTTCCCTGACAAATACAAGCTCCAACTATTTAAGTGTAACGTCAATCGACATCTCCAGCTGCCTTGATCTATCCTCTTCCCTTCTCCACACCCTTTCACCTTTCATTCCCATCTGCTCTTGCTCCAAATCTTCTGTAACCCCCTGGCCTTGATCGACACACTATCTTTCTCCACATCCTCTCCTTTACCACTCCTATCTGCTCTTCCTCCAAACCTTCTGTAACCCCCTGCGTACTAGTGGCTTCCAGCCTTGCTTGGGGTGATATGCTTAAAAAAAAAAAAAAAAAATAAAAAAATGATATGACATTAGTGGCAATGGTGTCTTCGTCTAGATAATGTGTTACCATTATGTGGAAGGTATTTCGGCCACACCCTGTATAATGAGTTCATTCTGCTAGCTACCTACTTTGAGATATCAAAATCCATGATAGATGCCGCATGTCCATGCCATTGATGAATCAGCTGACCATCTCTTGTGTCCCACAATCTGACTACTCCATCCAAACCAACCGTGAACAGATGTTTACCATTGTCCATCCATTTTAACTTTATGACCGATTCCTGGAAAAGAAAAAGGTTTTCAAATGACATATAAAGAAAAGAAAATTTAAAAGACATAAATTTTCGACAAAACATTAGGGACAACACTAGAATTAGACAATCAGAATTCTGACGGACTCTCCTCTATGGTCCCTAGACTTTATTCGTCCTGGGTAAGACGTTAAACTACATCCGCGTCCTAGGTAAGACGATAAACTATGCACAGCAGCAAGGCCTCTGATCAGGAGGTTTTGAGGTGCGTGGAACTACCTCTTAACTGATCATTTTCCCAGATCCGGGGTGGTAGCACCTGTTAGGGTCCCAGCTATGGGCAAATAGTTAACTATTACTAGCAATACTTTTTTGAAACAAATTATTACCAGCAATACAATTTTGAATGAAAAATATTTCAGAAACTGATTTTTGACAAAACAAAATATTACCTGCAATAAAAAATTTTGTCGGCATTAAATAACCCATTGATGTTGATATGCCGTAAAACAAAATAAACCAAACCAAACTCTAGACTTTATGAATTTAATCGCATTACTAGATTGGCAGCAATGTCTCATCAATTTACAGTTGAATTGGCTAGATATGATTGTAAGTTCTATGCTAACAGTTTCTTCTATCGCACTTCTTGCATGTGGAACTCTCTTCTGGTTTCTTGCTTCCTAGTCAATTTCATTCTTCAAAAATTTAAATGCAATGTCAATCATTATTTTTTGTCTTCTTTTATTGTCCCGTCTCCTTCATAGTAATTTTTTCTCGTATTCTCTAACACTTGGTAACCCCTTGCGGAATTAAAATATTGTGTACATTGACTTAAAAAGGGGAAACATACAGAAAGAAAATATACATGTGTCAATAATATATTGTTACAGATCTATCTATATACAAATCAAATTAAGTCCTAACAACCAATTCTTTTGTTTGTTTGCATAAGGATGGGTGTCTTTGTTTATTTTTAACCACTTTATCCCACGCAAGGCAATAAAGCCACCAAGACACAAGGGGGTTACTGAATGTGAAAGAATATAAGAAAAGAAAAACATTATTAAAGTGCAAGAAGAATAAAAGAAGAGGAATTAAGAAGACAGAAAATAACGATTGACATTGCATTTAATTTTTTGAAGATCAATGTTGGCTCGAAAGCATGGGGCTGCAAGGAAGTTCCACAAGCGAGAAGTGCAAGAGAAGAAACTGTTAGCATAGAACTTATGGTTACATCTAGCCAATTCAAGTGTAAATTGACGAGACCTCATCACCATGCTCGCACTGCACTTAAATTCAAGGAGTCTACGTACCATAGTGAAAAGTTCCCCAGAACAATTACCACAAAAGTATTTATAGAAAAGGTACAGGAGAGCTACATTATGTTAGTAGGAAAGTGACTGGAGCCGAGATGCCAGGTCAGAACCAATAACATTGCAGATTTTTCTATGGATCTCATCAAGAATTTCTAAACAGGAGCACCAGACCTGATATGGCAACAATATTTAATATATTTCTCGAGGACTTTTCAGATTGGAATGCGATCCACTCGAAACTGAGAACACATTCTCATGGAAAGATGATGCACATCCAAATCTTTAATAAGATGTTCTGAATTTGCAGTAGACCCCAGTGTGATAGAACACTGATAACTGGTTAGCCGATTCTATATTATTTTGGGTGTGTGTTTTTTTTCATATTGACAAATATTGTAGTTATTGATTTTGTCTTGTCTCTTAATTATGTCTTTTTATAGGCCAAATGAAATGTTGGCTCTTTGTAATTGTTAGAATCCAAAAATGCTTGGTCAATAGAAAAAGCAAACAACTTGTCTAAATAAACAGGAGGATGAAACAAGGGAAAATTTGTTTTTCCTTAGTAGGTGTAGATAAGTTTGCCTATCACCAGCTTCATATTCCTCCCCAGTCTTTTGAACAGGAGTAGAGGTTTATCCCTTGTTTTCTGTTTAGGATTGGATTTCCAATCATTTCTAAAGTATACTTCAACTTTATACTTCTAATGTCTCCACCTGAATTCTGAAATTTTATTTACTATTTATTTTTCTTCAATAGGTATAGATAAGTTTGCCTGTTGCCCGGTTCATATACCTCCCCAGTTTTTTGAATAGAAGTAGAGATTTATCACTTGTTTCCTGTTTAGGATTGGGTTTCCAGTTCCTTCTAAAGTCTTCTCACTATCTTTCACTCCCAGTGGCATCATTGCTTTGCTTGGGATGAAATGATTAAAAAAAACAAAAAAAAAAACAAGAAAGGACTGTGGAGAAAGTTATAGAACTAAAATTATTTATTACAAAAATGTTTGGCATTGAAAATTAGAACACAATTGTCAATGCACCTTTTCAGTTGGAGAAATCACCAAGTTTCATGAAGATGCAAAATATCCTGTAATAAAAACAACAAAGATGAGGATATTAGTCCAATGAATTTGTGCAATAATCCCCCACTTACGTGAAAATTCCAACTGTTACGAATTTTGCCTGCTTGAATATCCCACAAATAGACACTTCCTTTTAAGGTTCCAATAGCTGCCCATGGTTGCCTGTAAAAAAAGAACAATTAAAAACTTGATTCAACAGAAAAAAAAAAGTGTAACCAAAATCAATTTTCAAATGATACTCTATTTAAGAAAGGACTCTGTCCATAAGTAAATTTCATGATTCAGCTGCAACCTTAAAACTAATAAATCCATACATTTTTTTTTTAGTCTACTTTCCAACAATATCATCTCTGTGGTGATGAACTAAAGATAAATCATTTTTATTTCAGGTTCAAATAAAATTGGATCATCCTATCTCAAATCAACCAATGGCTACAGGTATCCCTCTCAGAAAAATCAAGGAAAATTCACATATGTTCCTTGATCAAATTTATTGATAAATCCCAAATATTAGATCTGTATCTTTAATAGTTTTAAATCAAGAGCATCTTTAAATTTAATCGCATTTAGTTAAATAAGGTTTTCAACAAAATTCTGACATTCATAGCTTCAAAGAGACTGTCCGTATAGATTTGAAACTTGGTGACAATTATTGATATTTATGGCCGATTACAAAAATATAAACAGCTTACATATGTGTCTTATTTACTTTTATTTTTATAAGGACCTGAAAATGGGCGAAATGCAAAATACAAAAAGATGTTGTCCATTTTGAGAGCTTCTCACTTACAAAGCATCTCAGACACAGCATCTAAATTAAATTGTCTGCCATTTATTTCTATGCCGCAACCAGATCCATTCTTGTTAGAGGAATGGCAGTATTAGTGTTTAAAAATTGCTCCATTTTTTAGCATCTTTAAAATTGACTATTTTCATGGCATCAGCAGACCAGTTAAGCAGTCTTAGAAAGTTTTTCTATTTTTTTTAGTACATATTTTTACATATCTGAAGATCATGTAACAGAAGTTTTGTTTTATGGACAAACTTCTAATGTTAAAACATCTTTTTCTAGAGTATCTTGTCAAACTGGAATCATAGTTTTGTTGATTTTGACACCTCATAATTTGAAACTTAAGAAAATATGAAGCTGAAAGTTGCTCTTGTAATTTTCTATACAAATAAACTACTTTTGGCTTCATTTTAGCGTTGCTCTAAATAGTTTAGATGCTATGGGTTCTTTAAAGAATTTTAACTAAGAAACTCAACCAAATTAAATAAGGAACCTACTGTATTATCTTAATTTTTAAATACATCAAGTCAAAATAGTGAAAAGGCATCACAATTTGTTCAGGATAAGCAATTTTATCAATACTGAATAATATGCACAATCAGGATTATTCGCAAGGCAAAAATCAGATTATTAAAGAAATTTCACATAATAATAATTTCAGTACATGTGAATATCATGGGCAAACTTTTAAAGTTAAAACATTTTCTATAGCATCTAATCAAAATGGAATCATAGTTTTGTTGATTTTGACACCTTATAATTTGAAACTTAAGAAAATATGAAGATGAAAGTTGGTGCTCTTGTAATTTTCTATGCAAATTAATTTTGGTTTCATTTGACCTTTGTTCCAAATAGTTTAGATTCTATGAACTCTTACTGGTTTTTCAGATGGTCTACAAATTTTTTAACTGGGCAAGGAAACTAGACCAAATTTTTCTATTTTTACCACATATTCTTACATATCTGAAAATCATGTGACAGAAATCTTGTTTTATGGACAAACTTCTGTCTAAGGTTAAAACATTTTTCTAGAACAACTTATACCAAAATCATAGTTTTGTCAATTTATTCCTTGGTGCTTTTGTAATTGTCTATGCAAATAAACTATTTTTGGCTTCATTTTAGCGTTGCTCTAATTAGTTTAGATGCTATGGGTTCTTTAAAGAATTTTAACTAAGAAACTCAACCAAATTAAATAAGGAACCTACTGTATTATCTTAATTTTTAAATACATCAAGTCAAAATAGTGAAAAGGCATCACAATTTGTTCATAAGCAATTTTATCAATACTGAATAATATACGCAATCAGGATTATTCGCAAGGCAAAAATCAGATTATTAAAGAAATTTCACCTAATAATAATTTCAGTACATGTGAATAACAATAACAATAGGACTTGTATCAGTAAAATCATTATCTCCAAATATTCTTACAATCTAAAAATCTTTTTGGACTTTAAATAACCTGCAGAGGGTTGATAAGCCATAAAAAACAATCAATACTGTTTGAAAATTGCATGATTTTTTTTTTTTAATTTTAATCCTTCAAATTTGCCTCTATGACATCAATAGACCAGTTAGAGATTTTAAGAAAAACATTTATACTTTTACCACATACGCTTACATGCCTGCTCATATGGCTGAAGTTTCATTTTGTGGACAAACTTCTAAGGTAAAAACATCTTTTTCTAGAGTATCTTGTCAAACTGAAATCATAATTTTGTTGATTTTGACACCTTATAATTTAAAACTTAAGAAAATATGAAGATGAAAGTTGGTGCTCTTGTAATTTTCTAGGCAAATAAACTATTTTTGGCTTCATTTTAGCTTTGTTCCAAATAGTTTAGAGGCTATGGGTCCTTAAAACTGATTTTTTTTAGATGGTCTAGAAAATTTTTAACTTGGAAACTAGCAATAATCGTTATTATTATTTATACTTCTACCACAACAGGTGCTGATTAACCCTTTGAGCCCTGACCACCGCTTTAACGGTGGTAGAGAAAAATGACTTAATGCCCAGCCACTGGTTGAATGGTTGTCAAACATTTGTAACTATTTTTATATCTACCGTGAAACTTTACATACCAATTATTTGCGAATTTTGACTTAGGAGCTCAAGCAGAAGTGTTAAAATTGTTCAGGAGCGTGGGGGGGGGGGGGCTCAAAGGGTTAAGCAACATGACAAGCATTCATGCATGTTGTCTGCTACAGGAACAAAAAGTCAAAATAGTTCTACATTTGTTTTTTTGTACAGAGAAGCTCCTTTGTCACCATAAAGTGCTACAGTTCTGCTGGACAAAGATGTTGGATTCTGAGATACATAATAGGGAAAGGGGGTTTGGAGAATCTGGCACTCATAAGATGTGCTGAAGGCAAGTGGAACAGTGAGTAACCTACTTCACAAGTTAGTGTAAATAGACAGTAGAAAAGGAACTGGGTGGGATAGTGATGAAACATTCATTACTTAGAGCTACTAAGGATGGAAAGCTGTGGAGAGCCATGATCGCCGATATCATGAAGAGACACAGCACATAAAAGAAGCCACAAACAAGTATTGGTATCTTCCATGAAGACAAACATTTTTTTTATTTTTAATCATTTCACCACAAGCAAGGTGATAAAGCCACTAAGACTTAAGGGGTTACTGAGTGTGAAAAGAAATGAGAAAATGCTTTTTAGGAGAGAGAAGACAATTAAAGAATAAGAATCAAAGAAACAGATGACTACGATTAATGTTGCACTTAAAGTTTTTAAAATCATAGTTAACAGGTAACCAAGAAGCTGAAAAAGAGTTCCACAAGTGAGAAGTGTGCTAGAAAAAACTGTTAGCATAACAGTCTCTCCATAACAACAAAATAAAATCCAAAATAATTTATTCAGAATTTGTAGCCTTTAATATTTATGTGAAGAGGGAAGACATACATTCAAGCTCTTTCAATACCCTATTTCATATTCATTGTGAAACAAAAAGCTTGTAAAATATCTCAAAATAGAAGGGTGAACCTTTCTGACAAAACCAACAAATCAAAATATATTATTCTACCCACCAATTCTAGTGCAACTTCAATTGAAAAGAATTTATCTAAGCTTAACATAAAATTTTATTACAACTGCTTCTAAAACAATACAAAACAAAATAATAAGCTAAAACTTGAAAGAAGAATTTATTCTATCACCTGTAATGATTGCTATAAGGAATACATAGAAGAAACCTCAAGGAATTTAAATAAAAGATTATATGAACACAAAAGGGATCTTTTACAAAATAACGCACTAAATGCATTAGTTCCTTACTGTAATGAGTTGGACAATAATTTTGATTTAATAATTGATACTATAAATAAAGAAAAAGAAACTAATTGAAATTAGGTAGACTATATACTCAAAACCTATATTTAAAAAAAAAAAATTTAATTTAAAGTTTTAAAGCATCTCTCCTTCATGAGTATGTGTATTCACATCAAGCAAACATTACAAAAGGGATCTTTTACAAAACACACAATGCATTAGTTGCTTACCGTAATGAGTCTGACCATAATGTTGATTTTTAAAAATGCTACTTTAATTAAAAGGAGAACCAATTTACTAAGATGAAAGAGTATATATAGAAAGTGCTTTAATCGCTAGATCATCCACAGTAAATTTGTGTTTCTGTTCTTACAACATTTCACTTTTCTTGGCAGAACTTCTATTATCGCACTGTGGGATAATTAATAATAAAAGTGATCAAAACAGAAACAAAAAGAAACTAAATAAAATTGGTTGGCCTATATAAGCAAACACATAAAAAAAAATTTTTTTAAATTAATTTAAAAGTTTAAATTTCAGTACCCACTCCCCTTTGGACAGATGTTTATTCACATCAACGTAAACATCACTTTAGTGTTTTCATGAAGTTCTAAAAAGATGAAACATGTCACCCGAAAAGGTTTTCTCACTTTTGTCATTAATTTTCCTAACAATGTAAATCTTAAGTAGATAAAAATGTACTTACGTTTTGGAGAAAGCAACAGATTCTATGGAATTGTCAGCATCTTCGTCTTCTTCATCTGTACTAAGGTCAAAAACATTCACAACCTGGCCAGAAAAAATTCAAATATTTGATGCAAAACTTAAACAGAGGAAAGAGAAGGAAAATGTAGCATAAAAATATATATATGTATATATATATATATATATATATATATATATAAAAATATATATTTATATATATTATAATAAAAAGAAAGAACAGTAAGATATATAATCCAGTGTTCTTAACTGATATTTTTATTTTTACAAAACAGTGCTCAATGTAAATTTACAGAGCATAAATATTATAAATTAACTGATTTAAAATATGGCTTCTTTGCTACACAGGAATTATCATATTTCCAAAACCGAAGCTAAAAACTTCAAATTATATAATTAAATTAAAAGCATTAGTTCTGTTTCATCTTCAAGCGAATTTTGGATACCAAAATGCGACTGCAGACGAGATGCTAGATCAGGGCCATTTACATTGCATATCCGTCTCTGGATCTTATCAAGAACCTTGAGACAAACAGAAGGGGCACCAGACCATATATGGCAGCAATACTCCATGCAAGGGCGAATGGTTGATTTGTAGATTTGAAGGATCGACGCCGGGGAGAAAAATTTCCTGGCGCGGCACAGGGAGCCAACTTTCCTTGCGGTGGACGAAGCTATTGACTCAATGTATTTGTTCCATCTCAGGTCAGCAGATAATTCCTTTGCTTCCAGAGGATTGTGCTTGGTTGGGCATCTTTTGGAAAAATTTACAGCATCATGAGGAGAAATTTCAAGTCAACAACTGAAAGCAAAAGAATAAACAAATTTCTCTTGGTTTTGATTGTTCTACTGATGATGACTTGCAAAGTGAGACATGGACACTCAACGACCGCCACTGCAGAGACTCTTGCAGTGGCCCAATGTAAAATGGTGTGAATCATGCTCAGCATCATCTTATGTGACAGGAAGAGCAACACAGAACATAATCGAGACCATCAAGAAGAGCAGACATAGATGAGCTGACCATGTCTCTCATCTCAGAGGCAACACGTGGACTCTTAGAACGACAGAGTGGACACCAATGCAGTGGAAAAGAACTAGAGAGTGGCCAAAGGCAAGTAGGTGCAATGATCTGACCCGCTATCTTGGTCCCGCATGGCCCAGTATGGTCACACATAGGTGGAGGTCAAGCTTGGATTCTGGGTCCCCCAATAGGCAACAGAAGTGCTTGGATTTGGAGATGTACATTGTTTCGTTCATTTGAATGTATTATTTATAAGTACAAATTTCAAATGTCCAATATATTTGACTAAAGTGTTTAAAAGAATTAAAATGAAAAAAAAATGTTACTACACCCTTAGGTGGAGGAAGACCAACGCTTGCTTAGGTGTGTATGTGGATGAAGGATTTGTGTGAAAAAGCAAGTGATAGATTTAAATTTTCATGCCTCAATCTTTTAGAAAACTCCAAAATACGTACAGATGTGGAAATTTCACAAGATTTGGACATAAGAATTTAGCACCATTTTTGGCTTTGATGCAAGAGTTTGAACAGCTTTTAGAGTCACCCTGTAATATTTGTTATATACTTTACCTATAAACACTAATGGGTGTGTCCCAGTCCTCATAAATACGTTGGACACTATTGTAAATGGGTAGTAATATGCTGTCTAAGTAGTCCACCACTAGCAGTGATTTACCTACTTCAAGCCGCAGGCAAGTATTGTATTTTGTTGGTGTTATAAAGATTACCATTTCATTTCCAACTAAAACCAAGACCAGAAAAACAAAAATACTTTTGCACGAAACAAAGATTGTAAATGGGGGTAATATGCTGCCTAAGTAGTCCACCACTAGCAGTGGTTTACCTATTTCACGCCACTGGCGAGCATTGTATTTTGTTGATGTTATAAAGATTACCATCTCATTTCCAACCTCTGTTTTGGTTATTCCTCATTCAGTAACCCTTCCTAGGTTACGATAGATAGATAGGTTGGTTGGTAGGTAGATAGACTGATAGATAGACAGAACCTGAACCAAGATAGATTGTGTTATATACCGTACCTATGATCACTAATGGGTGTGTCCCAATCCTCATAAATACGTTGGACACTTTTGTAAGTGGGTAGTAATATGCTGTCTAAGTAGTCCACCACTAGCAGTGATTTACCTACTTCAAGCCGCAGGCAAGTATTGTATTTTGTTGGTGTTATAAAGATTACCATTTCATTTCCAACTAAAACCAAGACCAGAAAAACAAAAATACTTTTGCACGAAACAAAGATTTATCTGTCTATATTTCTGAGATGAGGTATTATGTACATTATTCAAACTATTGTCATCTTCTTTATTTCGCTCACTGGGGTAGACTGTTCTAGTTCCACGTGCCATGTTTAATGGATGTCAGTTATCAGTTATCTCCTGTTAATTTTTCCCTCTGAAAGTTCTCCACTGCCTTAACTGGGTATTGAACTCAAACTCTGAGTCCTGTCACTGGATCTCGCCAATGCCTTTATCCACTGTGACAGGTGTCCTTGAGGACATCTGTGTATGAATTTCTGGGTATTATAAACCTAATGTCTTCAGTAACCATTTTTACCAGTGCTCATATTGCAATTTTTGCTGTTATAATTGCATTGGTTAGATCCAGTGACAGGACCCAAAGAGTGTGAGTTCAATACCCGGTTAAGGCAGTGGAGAACTTTCAGAGGGAAAATTAACTAATAACTGACATTCATTAAACATGGCACATGGAACTAGAATTGTCTACCCCAGTGAGCGAAATAAAGGGTTCAGTGTGACATTCCAACCACCTGAAGAAGGTCCGGAGTGTACAACGGCCGAAACATTGTAATAAATACGGTGACAAAGATGAGGACAATAGTCCGAATAATGTAAATAATTTACAAAGATTTATCTTGATTTCTAGAAAGGTTTACAGTAATATGCCATTGAAACCCTGGTTCATGTACGATCACTAAGGTTAAGCAATGATAATAGATGGGAGACAGGGAAGAGCAGCTGCTGTAAGTTTGGATACACGGGTGATGTAATGGATAACACCTTGAAAATGGAATTCGGAGAGCTGAGGTACAATTTCAGTTGGGTTCATTATATTTGCTCATGTGTAACTAACCTCAGGGAAAACTAATGAATCCACCTGTTCTCCCCCACACAGGGGTTGATTAGTAGAACTTGCATCAGTAAAAATCAGGATTATCTCAAAAGAAATTCTTACAATCAAAAAATATTTTCTGTCTTTAAATAAACTGCAAAAGGTTAATAAACTGTAAAAAAACAGATCAATCAATCAAAACAATTTCTAGAAAAACACAGGATTGTAAGTTTTGATAATTTGTGTGCCAATGTAAATCCTGATTTTGTGTCCACGGATACATGCTTTAAATCAGACCATCAGATGTTCAGCCAGTTTGGTGGCATAGTTGTATTTTTTTTTTTTTTAATTAAAATTTTTCAAACAGGGTACTTTGAATGTTATCATGCCACCATATAGAGATAAAATGTTTCCCTTTTTTGCTGATTAACAAACTGGTCACATATTTACATTATAAGAGCTAACAGATTTACAGCACAATACATTATAAGAGCTAACAGATTTACAATACATTATAAAAGCTAACAGATTTACAATACATTATAAGAGCTAACAGATTTACAATACATTATAAAAGCTAACAGATTTACAACACAATACATTATAAAGCTAACAGATTTACAACACAATACATTATAAAGCTAACAGATTTACAACACAATACATTATAAAGCTAACAGATTTACAACACAATACATTATAAAGCTAACAGATTTACAACACAATACATTATAAAGCTAACAGATTTACAACACAATACATTATAAAGCTAACAGATTTACAACACAATACATTATAAAGCTAACAGATTTACAACACAATACATTATAAAGCTAACAGATTTACAACACAATACATTATAAAGCTAACAGATTTACAACACAATACATTATAAAGCTAACAGATTTACAACACAATACATTATAAAGCTAACAGATTTACAACACAATACATTATAAAGCTAACAGATTTACAACACAATACATTATAAAGCTAACAGATTTACAACACAATACATTATAAAGCTAACAGATTTACAACACAATACATTATAAAGCTAACAGATTTACAACACAATACATTATAAAGCTAACAGATTTACAACACAATACATTATAAAGCTAACAGATTTACAACACAATACATTATAAAGCTAACATACAGAATTTTCAATTTGGGATCAGTGCTGAAAAATAGTTAACTTGTTTTTCAAAAAGGGAAAAATTTCTGTGTACACATGTCAGCATAGTAAAGCCCAAAGTTTAAAAAATTTTTAATAAAAACACTAGATTACTGCCAGTACAATTGATCAAATGAAAATTTTGAAAAAACATTAAAATAGTAAATATGAATAAAATTGAATAAAATACTTTGACCAAATTTTAGTTGATTTAAAAAACATGTCAAGCAATAACAGGTCATCTGCTTTAGTTTCGTTTGGTTAAATGCAAAAAAAAAAAAAAAAAAAAAAATCGGTTTGAATTCCCAAGCATTAGAAATATGCAAATGATGAAATTGCATACATTTAGAAAAATGACTTATCTGTTTTAGTTTGTAATTTACAATGCAAATTACCTGTGCAGGTCAGTTTGAAACGCTGTGCAGAAGATGAGACAGAAATATAAACCATACAACAACCACCCACTAAAAAAAAAAAAACAACACAGACAAAACGTCACCTGCCTGAATGTTGAGTAATTCAATTCTACAGAGAGGCTTAAAATTCTACTCACCTTTCCGCTGTTGCTGTTTGAAATGTAAAATTTTAAATCTGAAGAACCGCTGAGCAACAAGGAATTATCTTGGTTGAAATCCAGACATGTAACACTTGTAGAATGAACTGAAAGCCAAAAGAAAAAAACAATTAGAATGACTGCAATGGCTTAAAAAGAAATTGATTGGTAAGATTGTCTACATTTCCTCATATCTGCAATGATAATGTTATTGACACATCATGTATCAAATGCATAATGTATTTGAAAGCATATAAAATACACTTTTCTCCCAAAATATTAGAAATAAATAAATTTGTTTTGAACCAAATAAAGAACATTTATAAAAAAATTAAAAAAAAAATTTTTTAAAACTAGCAGGAGAGTCTGGTGTTGCCTTGGACAAAAGAACAAGTTCAGTAAATAAATAAAACTATTATTAAAGATAAATGAAGCTTCAGTAGTATTCAAAGTACCATACAATAATTTTTTAAAAATATCTCCTGCAGAAATGAGACACGTGACTTATATACCCATAGATCTTATATATCTGTAGTCATAAAATGTGGAAGTAAATAAATAATTTTAGAATTCAAATATTTTAAGTCTCTGCGATGTGAAGATTTGGATGAGGAGACTGCGTGATGGGATTGTCTGAAAATCCTTCCTCATCATGAAACAACTGTGACAACCAAATTAAAATAATTCATTTTAAACTCAACCTTTCAAATCTGTCTGAAAAAAATTTGATGGTCATGCATCTGATGGCAACATTAAATAATTCAAAAGAAACATATTAAAAAAATGTCCAATTTTTAAGCCTCTTTTCCTGACTACTCACTTTTTTCTTGATTTAGTGCTACATGAGATAGGAAGTTGGGGAAAGCCATAAATGGACACTGCACATAAAAGAAGAATATCATTTATTTTTTTGGTGCAGCTAAAATTTGCTATCACCAAGTATATAATGATTACAGTGAATGAAATCTTTAACATATCCTACCTGTGATATCATGGGTCGTATAAGCAGATAGAAATTAAATAAATAAGATTATTCATGTGGCATCATTTCAGAATAAAAAGCAAGTGTGCAACATGGAACCATCCAAGTATTAACCAGAGAGAGAGAGAAATAGGGTTGATTTGAAGAAGGAATTAAAGTGAATTTCAACTTACAATTCATTTCCTGCAAAGTGCTTTGTTCTTTCAGTCCAACAACTCTGAGGTTACCATTTTCATAGCCTATACATATACGCTTACCTGAAAATAAAAAGAAGATAGCAAGATGAAATGTTAGCAGTAATATAAACAATGAACAAGGCTTTTGATTTGGAAAGTCAATTACTGATTAACATATTTATTGAATGAATTTTAATTTTCATTGTATAATGCTCAGTATATTTTCATTGTATAATGCTCAGTATATGCAATGAATGAAGAAGCAATGCAATAACTAGATAAACAAGACTATGATTTAATTTTTGAGTAATATTTCTTTCATTCGCCAGAGAAGTAAAAAAATAATCTTAACGGGACAAAAATATGATCTAAGGGCGATAACTCTTCCTTACAAAGTCGACATTAAGAAACTATTTTTTTTTCTTAAAGTTAAAAATAAAATATCGTCTTTTTATTAGCGAAATAAAAGCAGCCCTGTAAAAATATATCTTTTTTTGTACTTGTTCACGCAATACCAATTCAAGGCCCAAGATCCACTCAAGGTAGAGGGTTATGAAATGAGGTTGTTATAAAGATCTAAAGAGAGGAAGTAAGAGGTGCAGATTATGTGGATATATATAGGGTAGATAACATTTATTTGTTGTTTTGTTTTTTTAATAGAGTTCACCCCAAGCAAGGCAATAAAGCCACTAAGACACAAGGGGTTAACAGATGTGGTAGAATTAGAAAATAGAAACATTGCTAAGGAGTAAGGACAAAAGAAGAGTAATCAGGAGGACAGTAGATAATGATTGACATTGCATTTAAATATTTGAAGATCAAAGTCAGCTGGAAAGCATGGAGCCAGAAGGGAGTTCCACAAACAAAATGTATGAGAATAGAAACTGTTAGTTTAGAACTTGCTGTTACATCTAGCCAACTCAACTGTAAATTGATGAGATCTTATCATCAGTCTAGTATTGCACTTAAATTCACAAAGACTAGATGCCATAGCGAAGAGGTCATCCGAACATTTACCATGAAAATATTTATAGAAAAAGTACAGGGAGCCAATTTTATGGTGGTGAGAAAGAGACTGAAGTCAAAAACAATGCCAATAATAATGTGGATTCATCTTTGGTTTTTATCAAGGAGCTCAAGATAAATAGCAGTGGCACTGGACCATATATGGCAGAAATATTCTAAGCATAGACAAATGGTAGACATAGATATGTAAAATAGATTCTGGAGAGAAAAATTGTTTTGCATGACACATTGAACCAATTTTCTTAACAGCTGAGCTAGCAACTGATTCAATATAATCTTTACATTTCATGTCAGCCAAAAGCATTAGCCAGAGAAGGGCACCAGCCACTCTCCTGGATTTTAGCATCAGCTATGCTGATGAAAGGCAAAAAAGGCGTCTCAGATGAATTATAGAGAGCAGTTTAGTTTTGAAGGCATTACAATTAACAAGCTATGCTTTGTGCCAGTTAAAAACAGACTGAAGGTCATTTTTGAAAATCAGCTGCTAATTTGACTTTATTGAACTGATTAGACTTACTATCAAGTAAATAGTTGTGTCATTAGCATAGATAGCAAGTTGAGAGCTGATGCCATCAGGAAGGTCATTAACAAGAATTAAAAACTAAGACCAAGGATGGAGCCCTAAGGGACATCTACATTAGTGTAAAAGGATCCAGAGGAGTGGCCATTCAGGATAACATTCATTTTATGATTTGATAAGAAAAACTGGATCAGTTCAAAAAATTTGACCGAAAACACCATAACTTTTCAACTTGTGGAGAAAACTTGTATGCCAAAGCATGTCAAAAGTTTTCGAGAGGTCCAAAGCAACAGCCTGAGCTTCACCATTCTTATCTAAAGCTTGATAGACTCCACAATTATCATCAGTGCATCAGCAGTAGACATAGAGAAACAAAAGCCATACTGCTTGTCTGAAAGTTACGATGTGAGATGCTTAATTCAGCATCGATTAGGGTCTCTAGTAGTTTTCCCAGAAGTAGAAGGCTAAGAGATAGTTGGAAGGATTGGACGGTTCACCTGAGTTTTTAAAACCTGGAGCAACAGAGGAGAATTTCCAACAGGTAGGAAAACAAGAGGCTGTGAAGCATTTATTATACAGTTTAGAGAAGTTAACCCAAAACTTGAGGAGGTTAAGACTGTAGTGATCGAGGAAAGCATCGTCTTGGGAGTCTATTCCACAAAGTAGCAGTTCTTGATATGGTTTCAACCTGACAGTGGTATTGTTTTATATTAATCATGAGCCTTCTTATAGTGAACACTTCAAAGATAAGCAAGAATTGAAATCTTCAATATTGCACCTACATATGGCTCGTCTTTTACCAGAGACTTTTTCACAGTCGATCAACAGAGAATGTTCAGATTATCATTTGAAAATGCTCGAGACCCTGTATATTAAATTTAAGCAACCTTCCCGCCATAAGCAGAAAGAAAACTTGCTGGAGTTAAATATAATCTATGATTTATAATGCTAATTCTCTGGTATTATTCCCATTCCTCTTTTTTATAGCCATTGTGCACACATTTGTGTTTTGTCCTCAATTCAAGAAGCAATAACCAGCTCTTTTTTGTTTTATTGTTGTTTATTAGTTTGTTATATTTTTCAAATAATCTACTCCACCCTTGCTCTCCATCTATTTTTTACTTGTCCTTGCTCACCCTTTTCTTTTTTTACTTGTCCTTGCTCACCCTTTTCTTTTTTTTACTTGTCCTTGCTCACCCTTTTCTTTTTTTTACTTGTCCTTGCTCACCCTTTTCTTTTTTTACTTGTCCTTGCTCATCCTTTTCTTTTTTTACTTGTCCTTGCTCACCCTTTTCTTTTTTTACTTGTCCTTGCTCATCCTTTTCTTTTTTTACTTGTCCTTGCTCACCCTTTTCTTTTTTTTACTTGTCCTTGCTCATCCTTTTCTTTTTTTTACTTGTCCTTGCTCATCCTTTTCTTTTTTTTACTTGTCCTTGCTCACCCTTTTCTTTTTTTTACTTGTCCTTGCTCATCCTTTTCTTTTTTTTACTTGTCCTTGCTCACCCTTTTCTTTTTTTACTTGTCCTTGCTCATCCTTTTCTTTTTTTACTTGTCCTTGCTCATCCTTTTCTTTTTTTTACTTGTCCTTGCTCATCCTTTTCTTTTTTTTACTTGTCCTTGCTCATCCTTTTCTTTTTTTTACTTGTCCTTGCTCATCCTTTTCTTTTTTTTACTTGTCCTTGCTCATCCTTTTCTTTTTTTTACTTGTCCTTGCTCATCCTTTTCTTTTTTTACTTGTCCTTGCTCACCCTTTTCTTTTTTTTACTTGTCCTTGCTCACCCTTTTCTTTTTTTTACTTGTCCTTGCTCATCCTTTTCTTTTTTTTACTTGTCCTTGCTCACCCTTTTCTTTTTTTTACTTGTCCTTGCTCATCCTTTTCTTTTTTTTACTTGTCCTTGCTCATCCTTTTCTTTTTTTTACTTGTCCTTGCTCATCCTTTTCTTTTTTTTACTTGTCCTTGCTCATCCTTTTCTTTTTTTTACTTGTCCTTGCTCATCCTTTTCTTTTTTTTACTTGTCCTTGCTCATCCTTTTCTTTTTTTTACTTGTCCTTGCTCATCCTTTTCTTTTTTTTACTTGTCCTTGCTCATCCTTTTCTTTTTTTACTTGTCCTTGCTCATCCTTTTCTTTTTTTTACTTGTCCTTGCTCATCCTTTTCTTTTTTTTACTTGTCCTTGCTCATCCTTTTCTTTTTTTTACTTGTCCTTGCTCATCCTTTTCTTTTTTTTACTTGTCCTTGCTCATCCTTTTCTTTTTTTACTTGTCCTTGCTCATCCTTTTCTTTTTTTTACTTGTCCTTGCTCATCCTTTTCTTTTTTTTACTTGTCCTTGCTCATCCTTTTCTTTTTTTTACTTGTCCTTGCTCATCCTTTTCTTTTTTTTACTTGTCCTTGCTCATCCTTTTCTTTTTTTTACTTGTCCTTGCTCATCCTTTTCTTTTTTTTACTTGTCCTTGCTCATCCTTTTCTTTTTTTTACTTGTCCTTGCTCATCCTTTTCTTTTTTTACTTGTCCTTGCTCATCCTTTTCTTTTTTTTACTTGTCCTTGCTCATCCTTTTCTTTTTTTTACTTGTCCTTGCTCATCCTTTTCTTTTTTTTACTTGTCCTTGCTCATCCTTTTCTTTTTTTTACTTGTCCTTGCTCATCCTTTTCTTTTTTTACTTGTCCTTGCTCATCCTTTTCTTTTTTTTACTTGTCCTTGCTCATCCTTTTCTTTTTTTTACTTGTCCTTGCTCATCCTTTTCTTTTTTTACTTGTCCTTGCTCATCCTTTTCTTTTTTTTACTTGTCCTTGCTCATCCTTTTCTTTTTTTTACTTGTCCTTGCTCACCCTTTTCTTTTTTTACTTGTCCTTGCTCATCCTTTTCTTTTTTTTACTTGTCCTTGCTCATCCTTTTCTTTTTTTTACTTGTCCTTGCTCACCCTTTTCTTTTTTTACTTGTCCTTGCTCATCCTTTTCTTTTTTTTACTTGTCCTTGCTCATCCTTTTCTTTTTTTTACTTGTCCTTGCTCATCCTTTTCTTTTTTTTACTTGTCCTTGCTCATCCTTTTCTTTTTTTTACTTGTCCTTGCTCATCCTTTTCTTTTTTTTACTTGTCCTTGCTCATCCTTTTCTTTTTTTACTTGTCCTTGCTCTCCCTCTCCTTTTTTACATGTCTTTGCTCTCCCTCTCCTTTTTTACATTTCTTTGCTCTCCCTCTCCTTTTTTATATGTCTTTGCTCTCCCTCTACTTTTTTTACATGTCTTTGCTCTCCCTCTACTTTTTTACATGTCTTTGCTCTCCCTCTACTTTTTTTACATGTCTTTGCTCTCCCTCTATTTTTATCTTAATGTTTGTATACAGCTAGGTTCTACTGGACCATCTGAACTCAATAAGACCTTTGATACAGTTCACAATGGAGAAAAAGGGTAACAGCATGCTCCTATTCCTGGATGTTCTAATATTTCGAACAGAGCCTGAGTTCAAGACATCCATATACCGTAAACTGACATTCACCAGACAGTAACTCAATTTCAACTCCCACCATTCATATAGCGTAAAGAAAGGAATCGTCCGCTGCTTACAACACCGAGCAAAAGTGATAAGTGGCAACCCAGAGACATTAGATAAATAATTGGTCAGTATAAGCAGTCCCCCACAATGTAACAACTACCCTGGGTACATGGCAGCAGCACCAATAAACTGGGATAGGCGGGTACAACAAGAGGACGACAACAACACTCAGAAAACAGTCTGCCTGCCTTATGTGAAGGGGTTATCAGAGAAAATACAAAGGATCTGCAGGACAACCTTCAAAAGCTGGACAACACTTCGCAGATATCTCTCCCAAGTAAGATCTCTCCCATATTGTATTCATTTCTATGCTTGCTCAGAAAGCTGTAACATGAGGGGGAAGTGGAAAAATCAGGCGTGGCTGACCACATATGGAGAGAGAAGGGAGATCACCACCCTCTGTGGGATCAGGTTGAGATCATAGACAAAGAACACCATTGGAAAATTTGTAAACTTAAGGAATCAGCACATGCTAGGCCACAAAAATCTCCTGAGCCGACCAAGCATAGAAATGAATACAATATGGGAACCAGTAATAAGGAGTGCCTAAGAAAAGCGATAACAACAACAAAGTTGCAATATGAGCTCTGGTAAAAACTGTTTTGATAACAGCAAAAAATTGCAATATGTGCACTGGTAAAAATGGTTGCTGAAGACATTAGGTTTATAATACCCAGAAATTCATACACAGATGTCCTCAAGGACACATGACACAGTGGATAAAGGCGTTGGTTAGATCCAGTGACAGAGGGAAATTAACAGGAGATAACTGATAACTGACATCCATTAAACATGGCATGTGGAACTAGAACAGTCTACCCCAGTGAGCAAAATAAAGGGTTCAGTTCGACATTCCAACCACCTGAAGAAGGCCGGAGCGTACGACTGAAACGTTGTAATAAACATGGCAACAAAGATGAGGACAATAGTCCGAATAATGTAAATAATGTACATAATATTACTATTTGTTTACTGATGGCCATAGACTGAGGGTCTGAGGAGATGCAATGAAAAGCAAGTAAAATGAAGATGAAAGAAATACTAGTCAAAAATTAATAATGGCTGACAATGCTTCATCTAATAAAAAATTCAAGATAATATTACTACTTGTTTACTGATGGCCATAGACTGAAGGTCTGAGGAGATGCAATGAAAAGCAAGTAAAATGAAGATGAAAGAAATACTAGTCAAAAATTAATAATGGCTGACAATGCTTCATCTAATAATAAATCAAGATAATATTACTACTTGTTTACTGATGGCCATAGACTGAGGGTCTGAGGAGATGCAATGAAAAGCAAGTAAAATGAAGATGAAATTAATACTAGTCAAAAATTAATAATGGCTGACAATGCTTCATCTAATAGAAATTCAAGATAATATTACTACTTGTTTACCGATGGCCATAAGAGGGTAGTTGCAATGAAAAGCAAGTAAAATGAAGATGAAAGTAATACTAGTCAAAAATGAATAATGGCTGTGTAGTGATATGCAAATTAGTATAATTTGCATATGAGCAGGTAGCTCATATTTATAAACTGATACCATCTGGAACAAGGCAATAATGCTTACTTAGCATTATACACAACACAACAGGCTGTCAATGCTTCATCTAATAAAAAGTCAAGATAATATTACTACTTGTTTACTGATGGCCATAGACTGAGGGTCTGAGGAGATGCAATGAAAAGCAAGTAAAATGAAGATGAAAGTAATACTAGTCAAAAATTAATAATGGCTGACAATGCTTCATCTAATAAAAATTCAAGATAATATTACTACTTGTTTACTGATGGCCATAGACTGTGGGTCTGAGGAGATGCAATGAAAAGCAAGTAAAATGAAGATGAAAGAAATACTAGTCAAAAATTAATAATGGCTTACAATGCTTCATCTAATAAAAAGTCAAGATAATACTATTTGGCCATTATGATAACAAATAGTGTGAAAGATAATTTATCTAAAATACTTCATGTAGTGATTCGTTTGCACAGCTTAAATGTTGCACAAGATCACAAGTATGGAGCACCAAGTGAGAACCAAACCCACTCTACTCAGTGACAGTTGATCTAACGAGAAAAAGGTGAAAACAAATAGTATGGAGTAAAGTAGCTAAGAATAGATGACAAGTGTTGAATTCATCCTGCTGATGGCTACCTGTGGCTAAATGAGTAACAGAGTTGCTCCCAAAGGTAATGAGAGGAGCATTCAAATCTCTGTAGAAGTAAAAACTTACCATCAGGTGCCAGGCAAGCACAGGTTGATGCACAATTTGGGCCAACATAGGTTTTGCAATCACCACTTGGTATTTTCCACATCCACATTTGGCCAGTCACCGTCCCAGCTAACAATACATTAGCTTGTTTGTGCCATTTGATCCACTATAGAGGGAAAAGAAAGACGAGAAAATTGTCAAGTTGATGCAAAAATACTCAGCATCATCTCTGTACAATGTTACGGAAATCTTAGAAATGTGTTGAAAGTTTACTCTTTCAGTCTTTTTGTTTTTTTTAATCATTTCTTCCCAAGCAATAAAAGCTACTGGGATGCAAAGGGGTTACTGAAAGTGAAAGGAACAGAGAGGACAATAGAAAACAGGATTCAAGGAGACTGATGAGGATTGACATTGCATTTACATTTTTGAAGATCCTAGTTGACAGGAAAGCTGTAAGATAGTTCCACAAGCAAGAAGTGCAGAAGAAACTATTAGCATAGAACTTATGGCTACAACTAACAATCTCATCACTGAAATTACAAGATTTAACTGCCACTGTAGTACTGCATTTAAATTCGTAAAGTCACGGTAACAAAGAGGAAAGTTTATCTGAACAATTACAGTGAAAATATATATTAAAAAAAATACAAGGGAAACTGCATTATTATGGTGGGAAATTGACTGAAGCCTAGATACCAGGTCAGGACTGATAACATAGCAGGTTCTTTGGATTTTGTCCAGAATCTCTACATATATAGCAGAAGTGCCATACCTGTGATTGCAATATTCAATATTGTTGACATTTCACCGAAAAAGTACAAGTAAAAATAGTAACAAGAAATACTTTAAGTATTTTAATTAGCAGTATTATAAGGTAGAATAGGACTAATAATTACCACTGAATTTCAAGTGACTAAATTACTAAATCTAAATTTAATGTTAAAAATTTTCTTATTTCAATATTTGTTTATTGAAATTGGTATTTTAAAAAAATATTTGAGTGTATTTGGATAAAAAGTAGCACCTAATTATTTAAATTCGTATTTAACAGCAAGATAAAAGCTAGTCCATCCCTTTAAGATAATGATCATTAAAAGCGAAATTGAAAGATCTTTCATACCGTAAAAGCTTAAGATTTTTGCTGTAGTAAAATGTGCTTTTTCTCAAAATACTTAAAGTAATATCTGAAGTAAAATATAATATATACAGAATAGATTTTTAAGAAAGCCTGTCAAAAGAAACTGAAAAATTATAAATTGATACAGTAAATAAATATAAATATATGTAGCACATTACGATAAAGAGTGTGACAGACACATGTAAGTACGCCACTAGATTTTCGGCTAAATGTCCATTCAGTTAAATGTCCGAGTATCAAAAAAATGTGGCTAAAATCCAAATTCCTTATGGTTTTGTGCACTAGATTTTTACTAACAAAAATAAAAACAATTGTACAAGAAAATTGATTTCTTTTTTTTTTTTAATTTTTTTTTTTATAAAAAACTTACCTCAATGTCATCACATTCAAATGACCAAACTTCTTCCAGGGAAGAGATTTTCCAAACTTTAAGGCCGCCCCCAAGATCAGCAGTGGCAATGTATGTCCCATCATAGCTGAAGCCAACACTGCTCACAGAATCCTTATGCCCTGAAAACAGCAAAATCAAAACCAAAAACACATGTTAAGAAAGTTTATTTCCTACGGGACGTGAAAGATGTATAACAATTATCAGCATGTAAAGAGGAACCATGTTCAAATTTCAGCTTCACGCTAATGCCCCCAGGAAATACATTAATCCATCTTTAACCCTTCCAGCTAGGGGTTAAATAACAGAGTAGACTGAGCTATTTAGCTTTGGATGGAAGCCAGTCTAGGAGAAAAACGGAACTGTGTTCAAATTTCAACCTTGGCTTCAGCTTCACACTAACGCCCCCAGGAAATACATTAATCAATCTTTTCCCCTTCCAGCTAGGGGTTAAATAACAGGGTAGACTGGGCTATTTAGCCTTGAGTGGAAGCCAGTCTAGGAGAAAGATAGAACCGTGTTCAAATTTCAGACTTGGCTTCAACTTCACGCTAATGCCCCCGGGAAATACATTAATCAATCTTTTCCCCTTCCATGCTAGGGGTTAAATAACAGGGTAGACTGGGCTATTTAGCCCTGGATGGAAGCCAGTCTAGGAGAAAGACTATACTGAAGTGAAAACCATGGAGAAGGCAATGGACAAAAATCACTCTACTACATTTCCCATGAAGTTATAGCAGATACTAAAATGAATCTGTACGAGAGAGCTATAATTATCAACATTCTCAAGAGACATGGCATTAAAAAAAAAATCTTTATTATAATTGTGCTTGTCCCTCCATTTCACTAGTTCCTTAGTTCACACGACCGTTATGCCCTGCCAATACCTCATAAATAACAGACTATTCCATTTTAGCTTTGTGGAAACAGGAGGAAGGACACTACTTGGTTTCAGTGAGAAAATGAATGAAAGAAAGGGATGATAGACGTGTTCAATGGCTCCTGCCAATACCTCATAATGGACTATTCCATTTTGATTATGTGGAAACAGGGGAAAGACACTACTTGGTTTCAGTGAGAAGAAAAAAGAAAGAAGGGAAGAGACAAGTGTTTAATGAATCCTGTCAATACCTCATAAATAACGGACTATTCCATTTTGATTGCATGGTTAAATCGAAAAGTCAATTTCAAATCTTTTCATTTGTAGCCAATTACTTCTTAAAATAATGACCAGCATTCATATTTATGATTGTTATTGCAATGTTTTGTTAAAGTTGTTAAGCTTAAATATTTAATTATACAATTGGGGAAATTCTACAGATATTTTATTGTCGTAGAACTCGCCATGAGCTTATTCAATCATTAACTAAAAAATTAAGATTCATCAAAAAATTCAAATAGGAAAACCCATGACATTTTCATGGAAAAACCAAATAGAGTAAATAAAAATATACAAAATAAAAAATAAATAAGAAAAACTTAATCCTAATAAATAAATTAACAAATCTCTCCTGCTAAAATAACTGTTAGAACTAATAAAAATAAGCATAAATAAGCAAAAACAAGTAAAAATAATCAATCCAAATAAATAAATAAAATAATAAATAAATTAAAAACTGTCCCCTGCCAAAATAGGAATAAACTACGGCAATCAATCCAAAAATTGGATGAATAAATAGCTTTATCTTCCCAGACCAAAACACCCCACCACCCCCAAATTTTTTACTACATTAATAAAACATCAAAAACCGAAAAGATTAAATAAATATAAAATAAAAAATGAAAATAAAAACAAGTGAAACAAACTAACCCAAATAAATAAACAAGCCACTCCTGCCAAAATAACCACCAGAATGGATTACCCACAATGCACCACTGACCCATATATATAAATAGTTGAGAAAATCGATCACTCACGGCCTGACGATTGCATCTAGCATGAAAGAGACTGGTGCCTCTGAGTGTTGACTTCAATGTTCACTTTTATATTTACATACGCTCTATCTCTGATATTGAGCACTTTATAAAGCACACTTTAAATATATTTCTGCATATATATATATATATATATATATATATATATATATAAAAGTGGACATGGAAGTCAGCACTTAGAGGCGACAGTCTGTTTCATGCTAGTGCAATCGTCAGGCAACTAGTGCTGTTATTTTTCTCGGCTATTTATATATATGGGTCAGTGGTGCATTATGGGTAGTCTATTTTGGCGGTTACTTTTACCGGAAGTCGCTTATTTGTTTATTTATTTATGTCAAATTATTTTGCTTGTTATTTTTTTTTTTTTTTTTTAATTTTATTTTAATTTTTTATCTTATATATTTATTTATTTATTTTGATCGGTGTTTTTTTGTTAACGTAGTAAAAATTTGTTTATATAGCTTATTGTTGGTAGTCTATTATGGCGGTCATTTACCGGAAGTCGGATGTTTGCTTATTTATTTGGGTCAAATTGTTTTGCTTGTTTTTATTTATTTTCATTTTTATTTTTTATCTTATATATTTGTTTATTTGTCATTGATTAAATCTATTTGTTGAATTTTGGGGTGGGATGTTGTGGTTTGTTCTTACTATTATTTTGGTCGGAACAGTTTTTAATGTATCTATTTGTGTTGATTATCTTTATTTGTTTTTTCTAAACGGCTAGTTTATCGTAATCGGTTGTTAGTTTATTTATATATTTGGATGTATTTAGATCAATTTATTATACTTGTTATTTATTTGTTACACTATATATTTTTGGCTTTTGATTTTTAAGTAACGTAGTATATTATCTTTTATTAGTTTTTTTTTTTTTTTCTATCGTTATATAACAGTTATAACTTTCGTCCGTTCTTTTGTTTTGATTTTATTTCGCATATTCTAACAGGTGTGATTTTGTAATTTGTTTGGAGTAATTTATTTTGCTTATTTTATTGTTGTTTTGTTTGTTTATATATTTATTTATTTTTCTATTTTAAGTTACGTAGTAAAAATTTGTTTTCATGTCTGCATTTTGAGATTAGCTCGGATCTTTTATTTAATAATTTATTTTGATCTGGGAAGGTAATGATAGCTATTTTTTCATCCAAGCAAAGTTTGCAAGTTTTTGATAGGTTGTAGGCTGATGATTTTTTCCTTATTTTCCAAGATATTTTTGGTGTGGTGTGTGTTTTGTTTTTTATTTCCCAGATATACTTAGAAAGCATTGTGCTGTTCGCATATTTACTATTTGTGAAAGACATTTTGTGTACATAATTTCTTTCTTTCCATGGTCCTTCGGTTACTCCTATGTATACTTTTTCTTCATTATCTGCTGATTTTATCGTGGCTTGGTAGATTACGTTGTTTTGTAAACAATTACCGTTTAAGGGACATTCGTTTTTTTCTGCAGTTGCACGTGGGTTTAATTTCTCCGTGTGGTTTGTTAATAATTTTCCTGTTGTGCTTTTTTATTATTTGTGCCATGTTCTCGGTGCAACTGTAGCTGATTTTTACTGTGTTTTTGTTGAATATTTTGTGTAGGGTGCTTGATTCCGGGAAGTGTTTGTGTAAAAGTTTGAAGAATATTTTTCCTATGTTTGTTTTTATGTTTTTGCTGTACGGTGGGTTGAACCATATGATATTTCTTTTCCTGTTGGTCTTTTTAGTGTTCTGTGGTGAGTATGTGAGTGTTGCTGGGAATCCGCTATCTTTTAGGGCTGTTTCGTAGTCTTTCTTAGCTTTGTTAAATATAGATTCATCGGAAGAATTGTCGGAAAGCCTGCGGTTAATCGATTTTGGTATCTGTTTGATTATAGAAGGCGGGTGGTCGGAATATATGTGTATGTACTGTGGTTTATCATTCAGTTTTCTGTATGGTTTGTGTGTGCCTTTTCTTAGGTTGAAGGTAACATCTAGAAAATCTACTTCGTTTAGGTTAGTTTTTATATCTATCTCGAATCCGTTATTTTTGAAAATTTTAATTATTGCTTTTCTAATTTTATCTGTTTTTTTTGTTGCAGTTTCTTAAGATTATGAGACCGTCATCCCTGTAGAGCCCTGTGTCATTTCTATCTATTATTTTGCTTAGTTCGTGTAGTAAGTGAATACCTACGATTTTGCATGTCTCTGCACCGTCAAAGCTTCCCATTGTAGTGTCAAATATCCCATCTTTCTTTATCCATGCTTCTTCATGGTGAAATAATAATGATTTACAGGAGTGCTTAATGATGTTGATTTCGTTTGGTTTTATTATTATTTGTTCCTGAGCTAAGTTGATGGCCTTATCTAACGTACATTCTGTTATGGATGGGTAAAATTCTTTTATGTCTAATTGTAGGAAGTGGCAATTTTGTTTGTTATTTATGCTGTTGAACCAGTCAATGGTTGTTTTTGTGTTTTTCCACTGGTTTACTCCTAACTTCTTCCTAAGTTCTGAATTAATTCTTTCTAGTATTGTTTTACTTATTTTACCTAGTTCGCTTTTGGCTGGGTTTATGAGTCTGCATGCAGGGTTGGTTTTGAAATTTTCCTTGTGGTCTTTTAGTGTGATAAAGGCTTGCGTCTTGCTCATGCAACTTATTCGGTCATCTAGGTCTAATTTTTGAGCGATTGCTTTAGCTTCTTTATTTATATCGTGTTCTATTGTTTTGGGTGCCTTTTTGTATGTTTTGATTATGTTGTTCTTTAGTAATTTATTGTGCGTAGGAGGGCTTATTTTATATAAATTTCTTGTTTTGTCGGCTGCAATAAATACATTAGTTGAACTGTTTATTTTAGCTATATCTTCTTTTAGCTTTTTTTGGAATGCATCTTGTTTTTTATGGAATTTTATGTTTCTAACTAGGTCAGTTAAGTCCTTCTCGAAGTCATCTAATTCTTTTTGTTGCGGGGGACATTTTTTTGTTTTGAACCCGTATTTTTCCTTGAGTGTATTATTATTATTGTGAAGATCTTGGTTTAAAAAGTGGGCTTTCCATCTCATTCTTTTTATGAAACTTTCTGTTTTTTCAAATAATTTTAGTTTATATATGGAAGGGGAAGGGATGGGTATGTTTTTTAGTGATTAGTCGAGGCTAAATTTTTCGCCATTAACTTTTTATATACTATTTTCATAAATTATTTTCGCCATTAACTTTTTATATACTATTTTCATAAATTATTTTCGTCATTAACTTTTTATATACTATTTTCATAAATTATTTTCGACATTAACTTTTTATATACTATTTTCATATTTTATTTTTGACATTAACTTTTTATATAGTATTTTCATATTTTATTTTTGACATTAACTTTTTTTATATTTAATTTTGCTACTAAAAGCCTTTTGTAGTCTACTCAAGAACTGAAAGTATATTCATGAAGACAATTTTGTGTAAAGACCAGAATAAATGGTAATCCCAATATACAATATCAGCTGAGCTGAATATGGTGGATGAGGGAAACCTTCACAGCCAGGTCACCAAAGAAACACGTATTATACTCCACTGCAAATTTGATCTCTTTTTGGTTCACTCCTCAAGCCAGCAGGATGCGAGTGCTAAGAAAGTAAAACCCAAAATAAAAAATAAAAAAGTCATCCTCTGTACAGGTGCTCCGTGCATCACATCCTGCCTACAAAACTGATCCCCTCAAAAAATCTAAACTACAACAAAAAAGAAGCCAATCATGAATATTGCCGTCAAAGAAAAAAAGATGAGTTCAAGTGCCACCAGATTAGAATTTAAGAAAGCTGCTCATAAACAACTGGAACAGAACATGGCCAACAAGCCAGCTGTCAACATCTGGCAGGTTCTTGTCACCATGAGACTTTGGTCAACCAACCTGACATTCATATCCACCCTCTTCCAAACCATACCTAGAGACATTCCGCACATCCTCGGTATCGGCAAAGTCAGATTCACAGCGAACATAAAGTTTCACTATTCCACTCCAGACCTCTCCCAACATCAAAAGCCTTACATAGCTCTACCCTTCCTACAAAGCCACCTCCTTTGCCTACATTTAGAGACACACTAGTTCGCATCCGTTGTGTCAGCAATACAAAAGTATTTTATATTTACAATTCTTGTCTTCTTTTCCATTCACCTCATTGGCGCTACCGTTGTTTCATTTGTTCTTCCGTGCCTCCATACGCATGCTTATAACACATATTAGCAAAAGGATAAACCCAAAATGCAAATTACAAATTGGAGATACCATAATTAAAGAATAAAAATTAAATATCTGGAAACCGTTTTAACAGAAGACGCAACGTGCAACACTGAAATCTGAAGGCGTGTTGGGATAAGCCAAAGATGCATTCCAAAAGCTAAGCAGAGTATTAAGAGAGAGAAAAACTTTGTTAAAAACAAAGAAAAAAGTACAGAACTGTTACATGATATCTGTCCTCCTCTATGGTAGTGAATACTGGACAATCTCCTTAAAAATGAAAAAGAGACTTGAAGCCGCAGAAGGATGCTGAGAATACCATAGACTAAATATGTGAGCAACAGTGAAGTTTTAGAGAAAATGGAAACAAAAAGGAAACACCTTACTTATGTTGTAACCTAGCATAGGTTATCGAATAAGGAATAACCAAAACGGAGGTTGCAAATGAAATGGCAATCTTTATAACATCAACAAAATACTTACCAGTGGCGTGAAGTAGGTAAACCCCTGCTAGTGGTCGACTACTTAGACTGCATATCACCCTGATTTACAATAGTGTCCAACGTATTTATGAGGATTGGGACATACCCATTACTGTTCATAGGTACGTTATATAACAACTTAACCTCAGGAAAAGATAGTTGAAATTTCTAGGGAAAATAATAAGGAAAGAGGGCTTGGAAAATCTGATACTCACAGGATAAATTGAAGGGAAGAGGGAGAGAGGAATATAGTATATACATACTTAGTGAGTTTGAGGAAATGGATGGCGGAACAGGGTTTAAGAGAAATAACAAGACAAAATTTATCAAGAGCTACAAAGGATGGGAAAATGTGGAGAGTCATGATCACCTATGTCCCGAAAAGATACGGCACATAAAGAAGAAGAATAAGAATTTTGCATCTTCTCAATAGAATATTACTGGAAATTCTTTTATCAATTGCAGCCTTCTATTGGTCTAATTTAGAGATACATTTATTCCAACTGTTTGCTTCTCTAGAATGTATTTTGTTTGCTTATCAACCCAAAGTATTAGTCAGAATAAGATGGAATAAAATGGTAATAAAATAATTATAATCATTCAGTCTGCGATGAAGAAAATAAAGACATTAACACCAACCTTTGCATTCCAGTAATGTGTTTCCCGTTTGTGTATCCCAAAGAAAAGCCCGGTCATCCTTTCCACCTGTGACAGCCAGTTTCGCTGTAGTCGGATCAAGATCAATACAGTAGACAATATCTGGAAGGTGAAAAAAAAAAAAATACTAAATTGCATACTCTCTTGGTGGCAATTTTCGATGTTTTAAGAAACTATTTTTAGAATCTTTAAAAAAAACCCAAATATATGAGACTGGATTTATGCATTCTCTTTTCTCCCAAGATTCAACAAAAAAAGAATTAAACGCTATTTATTTCATTACACTGTTTCTTTACAAAAATAATTTTATAGCTATATCAATAGTATATACTGATACTTGTAATTTTAAATCACAAAATATTACAATAATTTAAGTGGATACAACATTGATATTTTAATGGATAATATGGTATAACATTTCAAAAACAATTTAGATAGTGATGGCTGTACTACAAGTTCATATTATACTCAAGGATGTCATTTATTCCAAGCTTTTAACTTCAGAAACACGTAGTCACATTATACTAAAGTCATATTCCTACACGAAAGAAAAATACGGTAAAGCAATGATGGTCGGAGGGCAGTTGTTGACATATCTCGCCAGAAATTTCTGCAGAGTTTAACATTACCTGCCAAAAAAACGATGTATTAAAACGATTTGTTTTCTCTTGAAGTAACTATTACTGTACAAGCCTCTGCAAATTTTTATGTTTTAAAAACTATTTTTAGAATTTTAATAACCCCCCCAAATATGAGATTGAATTTATGCATTCTCTTTTTTCTCCTGAGAATTGACAACAAAAGAATCGAATACTATTTTTGTAATTAAACACTGTAATAAATAATATTAAACATTTTTGTTGTCAATTATTGCTAAAAAAAAAAGTATAAATCCAGATGCTTGCAACCTATTTTAGTGAATTTATATGGCGATAGCAATTGAAAGAAATTCTTGGAAAATTCATTTTCTCAAAATGTAAAGTCACGGTTACTTGTAATGTCTATTTAAATTTATCTTCTCTTATTCATGGATATTTTTATAAATTTATGAATAAAAAATTTGTTTTCATACTTATTTCTTTATAACATAGTAAATAACACACATTGCATTTACGTTATTTCACATATTCTTATAATCTTGTAAATAAACAATCTACCATATATACTCACGTACCAAGCACCTCGGCAGGGTGTAATGGTTAGAAAGCTAGTCTTGCTAGATCAATTATGACCGAGTAGTGAGTTCGATCCTCACTGGGTGGCCCATACTTTCGGCCTCGTGCCACATCTAAGCCAGGCTTAGAAAATCACTATACTCACGTACCAAGTGACTTTTGAAGACTTAATTTGAAAGGAGTTGCATTATACACAAGATAAAAAAATTAGCGTTATGTACCGATGGCCCTGTCTACACCATTGACCAAACTATATATACATTTATTATAGCCAAATTAGCTTCAAAATTAGGTCTTCAAAGGCCACATGATATACAGTAATTATAGTGTTTAACATTTCTGTTGTCGTTTCTTGAGAATAAAAATGTATAAATCCAGTTCCATATGTTCTGGTTTTATTAAAATTCTAAAAGTTGCTTTTTAAAACAATCTATCTTCCATATGCGAATTGATTCTTCTACCCCACTCCTCGCTTGTGGAATTCTCGACTGGCAATTTGCTTTCTAGTTAACTTTGATCTTCAGGAATTTACATGCAATATCAATCATTATCTTTTCTTCTTAATTCCTGTTCTTTTTCGTCCTGGGTATGACAATAAACTACATCAGCATCCTGGATAAGATGATAAACTACGTCCAACAGCAAGACCTCTGATCAGGAGGTTTTGAGGAGCGTGGAACCATCTTTTAATTGCTGGTGTTCCCAGGTCCACCCTAACCAGGGGTGGTAGCACCTGTCAGGGTCCCAGCTATGGCCCAATAGTTAACACCCAAACTTGTGTAAAAATAGGTTTTAATACCAGATATAAAAAAAAGAAAAATTATTACCAGCAATAATTTTTGAAGGAAAAATTATTATCAGCAATACTTTAAAAAAACACCAGCAATACAGTTATACATTTTTTTTTAAATATGACCAGCTATAGATTTCTTCAAGGAAAAATATTCCCAGAAATAGATTTTTGAAGAAAAACATTACCAGCAATAAAAATTTTGTCAGCATTAAATAACCCATTCAGGTGTTGATATGCCGTAAAACAAGCCAAACCTAACCAAACCTGTTCTTTTATTGTTCTCTCTCCTTAATAATGTTTCATTTTTCTTATATTCTGTAACTCAGCAATGCCCTTGTATCTTAGTGGCTTTATTGCCTTGCTTGGGAGTGAAAGGATTAAAAAAATATATACAGTAAATAGTAGTGTCAAGAGAAAAACTGTCCTTTTGATGCACAATTCTTTTTGCAGATACACATGTTAAACTTTACCCAATTTTTAGAGTAATTATGAAAAGGTAACAGAAATATAGAAGATTGAAACCAATTTATTTTTCTTGAGTTTTTCACTTTAAGAATTCTTAACACTGATCTCTCAAAGACTGATAGGAAGAATACCTTCATGTTTGTCAAATGTCAATTTGGAAGAATCAACAACAGGTTCAAACATTTCAACATCATCTTTCTCTTCTTCCTCATCAACCATTTCTTCTGTCATTGCATCTAAAAGAAAAATAAATGGGAAAGATCAAAGACATGCACTGTTAATAAATTCTACATTCATCACTTTTAAGTGAACAATAATACAGTGTGTCCATAAAGTTTGTGTACACTTTAAAAAATGTATAACTTTATTTGTATTTGCGATAGAAATAATTTATAAAAAGGATTAGAAAGAAGTAAATCTATATTTTTATGGTTTTATTGAAATTTTATTTAAGTTTCCACATGTCCTCCATTATTAGCAATACAAAGGGTAATACGATTTTGCAGTTCACAGAAAACATTTGCCAACTGATTTACAGTAATGCCTGAAATCAAATTAGTTATTTTAGCTATACTTAAAACTAGGTACATTAAACTTTATAACATTTCTATTGCAAATACAAATAAAGTTATAAATTTTTTTTAATGCACACAAACTTTATGGACACCCTGTATTATTATTTAACCGATATATAAATTCTAAATTCTTCCAGTTGATAAGGACATTTTGTTTTGTTGTTAATAGTTACTTTGTTTTAATAAATTCATTTCGTTTTTACCTTTAAAAAGTCCACATGTATTTGGTTTGATACGTTTGGAGGAAGAACAAGGAATGTATACTATATCCAGACTTTGGAATTTACTTAGTACTGTAACCCAAGATACTTCTGCTTGTCCCCCAGCCATGGGTAAAGCTGTTGGAGCCATTCAGTCTTCTTGTAAGAGAACAAAGTGTTCGCATTATTCTCTCTGGGATGAAACCTAAATAATATATTGTCAAGTTGGGTATTTTAACATTTCTTTATCTAGCATGGAAAGAGCTGATACACATCCCAACATATATGGAATCACACTCACTCCACAGGTTACCGAGAATAGATTTGTCTTTGTGGTTCATCTTGTTGGAATTATTAAATAATTCAGTTATTATATTAACCACTATTTTTGTCAGAATTCTTTTTAGATAGGGAATTATTATATGCTTTATTATTTGGACTGGCATGCTCATCTCGGTTGTTATACTCACAACAACATCTTGGCTTGGCTGTTGTACTCTCCTACCTTCTTTCAGAGTGTCTGCCGTAGGAATCAGTTACCTTCTTGGAATTTTATACAATCCACGAATGTAAATTATTCTCGTTCCACTTCATGCTTAGATCTTTCATGTCAGTTTATTCACAAAGTATGTGGATTTTTAGCTCTATCAGACCCAGGGAATCAAATGTGTTTTTTTAATCAACTCTTTAATACTTTATATAGGTACTTCCGTTCAATTTTCGATACCTTAGGTTTAAATTGAATTTTTAAAAATGAAAATTCATTCTTAAAGATTTTATTTTAGCTTTAATTGAAAGCTAATGGATTAAATTTATTATTTCCAGTAAGTAGAATATTCTGGTGTATTTCAGATGGAAATTATATAGATTGAAATGTATGCTCGATTTTAAAAAAAAAATTTTAAAAGCGGTCATTTTCTTAAATTTTATGAAACAAAAAAAATTTTCGATTTTAATATTCTTCCTATACATTTTCTGACATGTTATTGTTATTTGAGTATAAAATTAATCTGATTTGAAACAAACAGTACTTACTTATAGCATAAAAAAATTGTATCCAAACATTTCTTAATGATGTGACTGAATTTTCTCATATCTTTATTGACGTTATCGGTGTTATTGAGAAGTTACAAGGTGATGTCAGCTACTATGGATGATCAAGTGGTGGAAAAAAAAACTGGTGAAAAAAATGTTAATTTCTATGTTTATTTTTTCTTTAATGGTATAAACATTAAAAGGGAATCTAAACTCGTTTTAGATTGTCAAAAAAATAAAGAAAAAGGAGAAAGAAAAAAACAAATGTTAGGTTCCTAGATTTCTTTTTATTTTAGAGTAGACGGAATTAACAGCACAGAAAATAAAACTGGCGAACTGAGCTCAAATTTCGGCTAAGGTAGTTTTTGTTCACTCATGATGAGTAATTAATATCGTGGGAAAGGCAGTAATCCAACTTTCCTGTCAAGGATCACACATTGAAGCTTTCTTAGAAAGGAGATGGGCCTTGCCAAATAAGTAACCCTTACACGCAAAATGAAAGTTTTTTTTTTATCAGGACAACAACGATCAACTAAGTCATTTATTTGTTGGAATATGAGTTAGTATGAGAACAGCAGCATTCAAGCAATTATTGGAAGTTGACGTTTTTCATTATCAGCACAAATAAAGAACGCTACGTGACCACGACATAACATTCAAAAGAAAAAAAAATGACGACACGTGGTCTCTATGCTCAGTGAAAAAAACACAATCCGCTCATAATTTTGAACCTTAAGAAAGAATGCGCGTAACTCACCTTCAGGAACATCATTATCGTTGATGTCGATCACCCGATCAATTTCGTCATCTTCAATATCCACGGAATCTTGCAGATCCGAATCGTTTTCCATCGTTGCTATATACGTTTAGGCGATAAAAAGGTCTTTTCTCCGTTAACACCGGTTACACATCTGTCAAAAGGAAAAAAGTTCTGCGTGAACATTCTTCCTTGTTCATGCTGAGCGACACGCAATTTTTGTATATTTTTTAATTTTTTTAAATGAATGCAAAAATCAACTGTTGACACGGCAAACGGTTGAGTTCTACATTAAATTACATTATCTGTAATAATTATCAGTAGACTCGACAGATAATCGATTATTTGCAATATTAAAATCAAACAATGACTCCACTCGTTAATTATTTAAAAAAGAAGACAATCAGCTATGAACACGATTACAACATGCTGCCCTTGTTCGGAAATTTAAAAAATCACATCCCTGGTACCTCCACTAATTAATTTGCTAAAAAAGAACATACTCTGATGAAAAAAATGCCCCAAACTTGATAAAAATAAAGATTTATCGTCAAAATCTTCATGTTATCTGAAAGTATGAAAGACCAAAGTGGAGTGATTGCTATGTTTTTCCACGCCCACATTTTATTCGTCTGCGATTGGCTAATAAATCAATACTACATTTCTACAGGACAATTTAGCCATTAAGGAACGAGCCTCGCGAAACGGAGTGGCTCTTGCAGCGTGTCTCACTGGCGACGGTTCGAGGTAATGCTTTCTCCATCATAGCGGCTGGCAGAGGATAGAAAAAATTGTTTATAGTTACGTTGTTCTGGAATTGTCATCATTGGTCGACTGAACTTGCTTTGTTTCAATGACTTTTGTTTTGTTATTATTAGTTACTTAGTTCAATAAAGACGTTTAAAGTAATAATAATAATAAATAAATAAATAAATAAATAAAAAAAGTTATTTAATTAATTTCTGATGACAGATCAGGGCGATCTGAAATATCAAATATATATATTTAGCCATTGCTGTCGTTTTCTTCGATTTTGAACTTGCTTGCCTGTTTCGTTAGTACGAATGTAGTGATTGGTTAATTTTTAACCATTCACATATTTTTAATACAAGATTAACTTTTCCCGCGCTTCTATGAGAGCCTATCCTTTTTCCTTAAAAGAGGCGGCTTTTTCACAAGTCGCCAGTAAGATACAGTAAAATTCGCCTGTCTACACAAAACTACGATCTTGCTCACAACATTGCAAACGCACACACAGACACAGAATTTTGTAATATAAACCTACATTTCTCTCTGTGACTTAGCCAAGCTCAATCAATCAGGACTCTGTTAATTTCTTGCTTTAATATTGATTCCTGAACATTTTATCTCAAGAGGACTTTCTTCGGACAATCAATTACAAATCAAAATACAGTTAAGGGGGGCAACTTCTCTCCCTTAATCTATACATTGAATACAATTTTATTGCATGTTTTGTCCTTGTATGTTATTTCAATATATACTTGTGGATTCACATTTGGAGTTTTGTTGTTTACTTGAATCCTGTACGTTGAGAGTATAATAATATAAATAGTATTGGTCCATCTACCCACTGGGCTATTACAACAGTTTTTTTTTTGTTTTTGTTTTTGTTTTTGTTTTTTTGTTTTTGATAAAATTTAATTATATTTTTAACCCTATTTTTAGGACGTTTGAAATTTTGGTTAAAAATCTTGTTTTTCTTGCATCAGGGGTCGGCCTATAGATTAGCATAGCAAATATTAGCGTCTTTTTGTGGCGAAAAACACATTTGGAAATTGTTGCAAAAAATCAAATAATTGTCGAATTTTAATGAAACTTTCAGGACTTATTCACAAATGAATTAATTAAATTATTTTAAAATATCTTTGGTCAAATATATTTTCATATCTGCTACCCCCCCCCCGCACACACACACACATTCAGTTTTATGAAATTTAGAGAAATAAATTTGAAATTGCTTAATAGTTATATTAGTTAAAATAGAACTCCTTGGAAAATTTAAATCATCAATTTCTTTTGGTAAAACGGGACCCCCAGTTACTATAAGAAATTTAAGCTGTCTATCGTCTGCTTTTCTGAGATAAAACAGAGGCTGTGTTGGGCTCTTGCTTAAACTTTTGAATCTCAAAAATATTTTAGTTGTACATTTAGTTGTGTGGAAATAGCTGTGATTGGTTTTAATTCGGAACCAATCAAAATGTGCCGATTTATATCGCACACACATACATACATATATAAATACAAATCACATACAACGACAAGCATTCATTGGTTAATAAATCACCACTACGTTATTATAGACAATTTACAAATAGCAGCAATGCGACAATGCGATGCTTCCATTACAAGCAAAGATGAGTAGAGTCAAGTCGAGTAATACAGTGGATCATGTCGGGGTCACCACTGTAACATGGTGAGTGTTGTTGAGGTTTGTTAGTGTAAGTTACTCGTTGTTATTTATATTTGTAGCTGATAGAGGAATCCTTTCCGGTTTTGTTTTTTGTTTTTTGGGTTTTTTTGTTTTTGTTTTTAAAACGAAATAAATAAAAACGTACAACGCTAAAAACAAACCATATGACTCAAAGTCTTATTGTTTATTGATATTGTCACGACACGTGTTGAAATTAATGACAAGAATGTGTATTTTCTTTTCGTGATATTAATTACAATATTGTTATTGTGTGTGTTGAGTTATTTTCACTTTTGTTTCTCTAAAAGTTTTTACTTATTTGTTTTACTTGTTCCGAGAATTTCGTTGTTACGGATAGCGTTTGAGACCGTTAACTGTGGATTTTTACGGAGCGAAGAAGAGACATCTGTGTTCTTTTTACTACTGCTACTCGACTCTACTCTAACCAAAAAGTATATAAAATTTAATAAAACGTTAGATTACGGAGAATATTTTTATGTTTCTGAATTATTTTTTAATAAAGAGAATTACATTCTGATGAAAGGTGGCTAAAAATAGCGCTGAGATCAACAATTTGATTTCCATTCAATTTAAATTAGTTTTGAAATACAGTCAAGTATATTGCTTTTTGAAAAAATTAAATTTAGTCTCTTAGGCTGAAATTAAAACGAAAATAAAAGCTTCAAAAGAGATTTTTCATTTTTAAAAATGCACTAAAACGAAAACATTTGTGATATTGACTAATACATTAATCGAAAGCGCTCGGATCCACGCATCATTTAGACAGTTTTTATACACTCTATGTCCAAAAAAGAAAATTCTTGTACGAATACAAGAAAAAATTAATAAAATACTTAATCATAATACTTTGCCAATGAATCTTGTATAAACGAGAGATTCCTGCCCAAATACACAATTATATATATATTTGTATTAAGACATTTTTCATGTTTATACGTTCTTTTTATAGATACAAATATTTCAGTAAATGCTCTGTTTATAATAAACAGTATTAATGGCATTTACCGGCCTGAATGTCCGAGAAATTTTCATAGAAAATATGCGTCCTCCGACAGGAATCGAACCTGTATCCTATACGGAACCATCTTATATCTTGACGTGCTTTACCGATTTAGCCACAGAGAAGCGTTTCGGTTAGGAAGGTCGATTTTACTGTTTTTAAACTACAATTCTTGCTAACCGAAACGCTCCTCTGTGGCTAAATCGGTTAAGGCATGTCAGGCTATATGATGGTTCCTTATAGGATATAGGTTCGATTCTTGTCGGAGGACGCATATTTTCTATGAAAATTTCTCGGACATTCAGGCCGGTAAATGTTGTTAATACTGTTTATTATAAACAGAGCATTTACTTAAATATTTGTATCTATAAACAGAACGTATAAACATAAAAATGTCTTAAGATAATTGTCGGACTTTGTCCAATTCATAATATATATTTGTCTGTGTGTTGCGATCCTTTCAAGTTTGCGGATTAATTTTGTAGTAGATTTAGAAAATTGATTAAGAAAAATACCAAAATTTTCTTTTGAATAGTTTTTATTTTCGCAAGTACTTTTAATCATATCTGAGACCATCTTCAGGGATTAAGTTGTCTGTGAGTATGTATACGTGTTTCTGTGAATTTAAAACATTACAATGTTTATTCGCTTGTTACTGCTTATGATTATATGTTACATTTTTCATTCGTGTACATTTGTGGCGAGTCTGTCTTCAGCGTTTAACGTGTGTAGTAGTGAGTTAACTGAGAAGTGTTCCGTTTAACACTGGCAGGACAGTCATATCGTGAGCAGGCAGGTATGACTTTACATACGGCCGAGCGAATGCGAATGGACGCGAAGCTGCACGGCTGTACCAGATTGCGTTTCCAGACCGAAGGTAGCCGAATCCCCCAACCCTTTGCTGAGGCAATTTCCGTGGCACCACAAACTATGAATCGAGGAAGACCGAGATCCGTTCACACGCCAGGCCACGAGGAACACATCCTATAGGCTGTCGGTGATGATCCAGGTATCAGCGCACGTCAAATAGCCCTAGCATGTCGTACATCTCATAGTACCGTATGGAGGGTACTACAAGAGCAGCGCTTGTATCTATATCATTTGCAACGTGTGCGGAGCCTCTTGCTGATGGTTTATTGCACAAACTGCCGATCCGTTTTTTATCTCTTCGGCCTTTACGGGTGAGACAACATTTGGAAGAGATGGAATAACATTTTTACACAACCAATATTTATGGGCGGATCGGACTCTCCATTGTATAATACAGGCTAGACACCAGCATCAGTTTACGATTAATGTGTGGGCTGGAATTGTAGTTGACCATCTGGTAGGTCCATATGTTCTCCCAGCACGTCATACAAGAGCTGTCTACAGGGACTTTATTTCGAACACACTTCCAAACTTGCTAGTAGATGTACCTCTGCTAATACGATGACGCATATGGTTCATGCATGATGGCCTTCCAGCACATTTTATTCACATTGTTCGTGATGCACTGGCTGATATATACCATGAAAGATGGAGAGGAAGTGGAGGGCCGCTTCCGTGACCTGCACGTTCCGCTGACCACAATCCTTTCGATTTTTATCTGTGGGGCCACCTAAAATAATTGGTTTATGCAGCAGACATTAATAATGCAGATACGCTTCATCAAATTTCCATGGGGGTCTGCGAAACCATTCGACACTGTGTAGGAGTAACTGAAAGGGTCCGCCAGTCAATGATCTGACGGGTGAATGCTTGTATAGAAGCAAGCGGGGGATATTTTAAACATTTGTTGTGTGTTGCTGTGTTGGGATACAACGATTGCCTTTTGGACATATGTTTATAAGAACATTTTTACCTTGTTTTTGTGTCAGGAACCCGCCCTCAAAGTTTGTAAAAGTCTTTCTGGATTGTATCTTGGATTGTGCATTTAACAGCGTCTACCATAAACTTTAAACTTAATAACTCAAAAACGAAGGATTTGCGGACATGATACCAACAGCCTCTCCCATAGACCCATGGCCCATCTCAGTATTGATGGTACCGTCTTGGGAGATTCCGCCGATATCCCACGGAAACGTTAATTTTAGTGCTCTATAGAGGGAGGGGTGAACAAAAACCGGGACCCTCTCTGCACAAATATGTTTAAATGGACTTTTGTCCTTCTTTTCGTAGGAGGAACCCACTCCAATGTCTGTAAAAGTATTTTTGATACACCATATATATATATATATATATATATATATATATACAGCTGGATGTTTTTCCTTAAAAGCTGTTTGCGTGCAATCTGTGGAGTTAACCTTCAAGATAGGACATCTAACGTAGACCTGTTTAACAGGTGTAATATTGGAGGAATCAAGACTTTTCTCATACAGTCTCAGTTACGGTGGACTGGTCATGTCTTGAAAATGTCTGATGATAGGATACCCACGATCCTAATGTACAGCCAGTTAGATCAGGGCTACAGGAATGTAGGACGCCCATGGCTAAGATACAAAGACAAGCTGAAAAGCAACTTGTCTGCTGTCAATATACCACATAATACCGTAGAGCCCTTAACCTTGGAACGGGTAGAATGGAGATCCACGTGTTTTATTGAACTCGCCAATTTTCAACCTGCTTGTCTGAATCATCTTCAAGAAGCTAGAGCAAGATCTAAAAGGTCAACCAATCTAACAATGATCTCATCTCACAATCCTCACTCTTGCTCCATATGTAGCCTCCTTTGTAAATCACTAGGGTGTCTTAAATGCCACTTAAGATTATCTCACAAAATTTCATAACTGAATCAATTAAGCTGTCAAATCCTCATACGTCGAAACCGACGGGAGAGTCCATTATTATTATTCCATTATTATTATCGTTATATATATATATATATATATACATATATATATATATATATATATATATATATATATATATATAGATAGATAGATAGATAGATAGATAGATAGAGAGAGAGAGAGGGAGGGGGAGGGTGTCCCCAAATAATGTATACACTCTTTAAATATTAATAGTTAATAATACTGTGATGTCAGAACTTATATGGATGAAAATATGCCAAACAGATGGATTGGAAGAAGAGGGACATTTGAATACCCCCCTAGATCACCAGATTTGACACCCTTGGATTTCTTTTTGTGGGGGTTTCTAAAAGACAAAGTTTACAGCAGGAAACCTGAAACAGTTCCTGAAACGAGAGTAGCAATTGAAGAAGAATTTGCTCAAATACCAGAGGAAATGATACTGGACATTTGTAAGTCTATTTCTTCAAGATATAAAAAAGTGTATTGAACAGAACGGCAACCAGTTTGAGCACTTGATGTGAAGGTATCATTATATGAACATTCTGCCATTGCCCCAAGTAGCATTTATCTTATTAGAGTTAATTTTCTATGTTTTTGTATATTTTACTCTCAAATTCTTTAAATGTGTATTCTTTCTCTTGTATTAATCTTATTTACAAGTCAAAATACAAAATTGAATAAGTTATAACGATTCAAAGAGTGTATACATTATTTTGGGACATACTGTATATAATATAAATTTTTTAAAATTATATTCTTACTTAAATTTAATATAAATCATCTAAGTATGATTTATTGTTAATCTTTTTAATATATCTCATTTTTAAATATAATTTGTTATTTTTTAAGTAGGAACCCAACTTCTTTTATATATAATGAAAATTATTCATTTAATTTTTTTTATATAAAACTACCTTTTCGGCCCTCTTTTAGTTTCAGTTTAATAGCTCATTCTTCATATAACCCCAATTTAATGTCATAAGGTTAATATCTGGGTTAATTTTATAAAACCTCTTCCCTTTAAGGCCTTCAACCCTCGCCCTTACCACCAACTCAGGCATTTCATCTGATTGAAACGTAAACATTGAAATGGATATATTCTGTATCAATTTTTCAACAGCTGTCAAAGTTACATTTCTAATTCTGACATGAACATAGTCTAATTCAACTCCGGTGTATAGACTAACATACTTCTTGATAGTAATAATAGATCTGTACCCTGCCCCATATGAAGTAATTTGGGATTTTGTTGTGTAATTTATATACTCTGTTATAATAAATACATTGAGCTCTTTTTGTGGACCAGTTTTAATATTTTATATTACTAGGATACACCAACGGATTTATTACCTGTACTATATATATATATATATATATATATATATATATATATATATATATATATATACATATATATATATATATATATATATATAATTATTTATTTAAATATTATAACATAAATATGTTATAAAATCACTACAAAAATAGCCATTTTGTTTCAACACTCCCGGTGTCTTATCAAGTGATGATGTTGAATGTCGAATAAATGGTTTTAAAAAGTTCCAAATTCGTTCACGATCCTTCGCTAGGCGTAAACGCTGTAACTTAAGTTAGAGTGACCAATCAAAATACAAGTATATGGTGATTCAGAAAACCCGACAACGAAGCAAGGACCCCCTTCACACACACCTCCAAGGGGGTCCTTGCTTCGTTGTCGGGTTTTCTGAATCACCATATACTTGTATTTTGATTGGTCACTCTGACTTAAGTTACAGCGTTTACGCCTAGCGAAGGATCGTGAACGAATTTGGAACTTTTTAAAACCATTTATTCGACATTCAACATCATCACTTGATAAGACACCGGGAGTGTTGAAACAAAATGGCTATTTTTGTAGTGATTTTATAACATATTTATGTTATAATATTTAAATAAATAATTATATATATATATATATATATATATATATATATATATATATATATAGTACAGGTAATAAATCCGTTGGTGTATCCTAGTAATATAAAATATTAAAACTGGTCCACAAAAAGAGCTCAATGTATTTATTATAACAGAGTATATAAATTACACAACAAAATCCCAAATTACTTCATATGGGGCAGGGTACAGATCTATTATTACTATCAAGAAGTATGTTAGTCTATACACCGGAGTTGAATTAGACTATGTTCATGTCAGAATTAGAAATGTAACTTTGACAGCTGTTGAAAAATTGATACAGAATATATCCATTTCAATGTTTACGTTTCAATCAGATGAAATGCCTGAGTTGGTGGTAAGGGCGAGGGTTGAAGGCCTTAAAGGGAAGAGGTTTTATAAAATTAACCCAGATATTAACCTTATGACATTAAATTGGGGTTATATGAAGAATGAGCTATTAAACTGAAACTAAAAGAGGGCCGAAAAGGTAGTTTTATATAAAAAAAATTAAATGAATAATTTTCATTATATAAAAGAAGTTAGGTTCCTACTTAAAAAATAACAAATTATATTTAAAAATGAGATATATTAAAAAGATTAACAATAAATCATACTTAGATGATTTATATTAAATTTAAGTAAGAATATAATTTTAAAAAATTTATATTATATACAGTATGTCCCAAAATAATGTATACACTCTTTGAATCGTTATAACTTATTCAATTTTGTATTTTGACTTGTAAATAAGATTAATACAAGAGAAAGAATACACATTTAAAGAATTTGAGAGTAAAATATACAAAAACATAGAAAATTAACTCTAATAAGATAAATGCTACTTGGGGCAATGGCAGAATGTTCATATAATGATACCTTCACATCAAGTACTCAAACTGGTTGCCGTTCTGTTCAATACACTTTTTATATCTTGAAGAAATAGACTTACAAATGTCCAGTATCATTTCCTCTGGTATTTGAGCAAATTCTTCTTCAATTGCTACTCTCGTTTCAGGAACTGTTTCAGGTTTCCTGCTGTAAACTTTGTCTTTTAGAAACCCCCACAAAAAGAAATCCAAGGGTGTCAAATCTGGTGATCTAGGGGGGTATTCAAATGTCCCTCTTCTTCCAATCCATCTGTTTGGCAGATTTTCATCCATATAAGTTCTGACATCACAGTATTATTAACTATTAATATTTAAAGAGTGTATACATTATTTGGGGACACCCTCCCCTCCCTCTCTCTCTCTCTCTATCTATCTATCTATATATATATATATATATATATATATATATATATATATATATATATATAACGATAATAATAATGGAATAATAATAATGGACTAACAGTAAGTTCTATGCTGATTGTTTCATCTCTCGCACTTCTCGCCTGTGGAACTCTCTTTCTTTTTACTTTCCTGTCAAGTAGGATTTTCTAACATTTAAATGCAACATCAGTAGTCATCGTCCGTCTCCTTTAATCATGTTCTTTTAATATTCTCTCTCCTCTACGTTTCTCAGCTACTTTTACTCATAGTAGCCCCTTCCAGCTTAGTGACTTGATCGCTTTGCTTGGGGTGAAATGATTAAAAAAATATATTTCCGTACGGTTTTCATATGTTTCTGTCTTCAGCTGGTCTAATGAGAAGCAGTATTTATTCGAATCAACCATTTACTTTTCTGAAAGAGCACATAAATTAGTACACGTTTTCAATCTCATTGTGTGTGTGTGAATTTAGGCAGCATTTTTACGAAAGAAAATCACCATATTGATACATATTTTTTAATCCTATCTAAGCTTTCGGCTTACATCAGCCATTATCAAAGATGACAATTACATTACAATATATTAAGCAATACACAGACAACACAATGATGATAGTCTGTTTTTGTTTACATGGAAGATTTCCAAGCAACGACAAACTCGTGCATACGAGACGCTGGAAGCGAAAATTGCACCGCAGCTCATGACGTCATACATGACCACGCGAGAGTGAAAACGAGAAGTATTAAGTATGTTTTCAATTATAGGCATTTAAAAATATTTGTGGAGATTTCATAGTTTATTTTGTTCAGGTAAGGTTTCAACTGTTTTATGTATATAGCTTTAAGAATTTTTAGTTTTTGTTTATTTTTTTATGTTTAAGTATAGCTGTGTTTTCAACAAGGATTTTCCGGAACTGTGTATGCGGCCAGGCATGTTGTTTTAAATGCCTAAATATATATTGCTGGTCTTTGATGTGATTGTTGATTATTAATATTGCTTGACCTATGATCTCTTATGTTATACGTTGTTGTAAAATATCCCCTTCTCATCGCCATCCACGGAGAAATACGGCCCAGTCGATTTTGTTGCTTAACTTATGCGTAAATGATTTTTTTATTTATGTAGAAGCTACACACTAAAGCAACTAACATAGCCAAGCAGGTACAAATTATATTTTTTACTTATATGGAAGTCACACATTAAAGAGACTAACATAAAAAAGGTGAAATTTACTTTCAGGGCTTCATTTGCATATTTATCTACCTCGTTGATTATATTGATGTTATTGATGTGACAAATGGAGTACGGTGGAGTAATAAATAGCGGCTCGGATTGAGCCGAGTTCGAATTCCAGTCGAATCCGTTACATTCACTTACGTGCTAATGCCCTTGGGAAAGGTATGGATCTTCTTCTTCTCCCCCACCTATGGGTAAATAGCTGGGACTCTAACATGTGCTACCACCCCTGGAGAGGGTGGACCTGGGAACACCCGTAATTAAGAGGTGGTTCTACGCTCTTCAAAACCTCCTGACCAGAGGCCTTGCTGTTGGACGTAGTTTATCATCTTACTGAAATTCGTTGACCAATGTACAAGAAACCGTCCTTGCCACTTGTAAAGCAGCACAACTGGTAAGAAATGTCTAGCACGACACAGTAAACCAATTTCCTAGCAGCAGACATAGCAATTGATTCTATAATATAATCTTTCCATTTCATGTCGGCTGAAAACGTTAGTCTGAGAAGGCGCAGTGAGTCTCTCTCCTGGAAGTTAGCATCAGCAATGTTGTTGAAGGGAAAAAGGGTTCTCTCAGATGATTAACAGAGAGCAGTTTCTTTTGCGGGGCGTTAAGATGAACAAGATATTTCTTTAGATTGTAGGTCATTTTTGAGATTATCCTCATACAGTGAACCATCTTTCCTAGCTGCAGACTTAGCAATTGATCCAATATAATCTTTCCATTTCATGTCAGCTGAAAACGTTAATCCCCAAGAAGACACAACGAGTGACTCTCCTGGAGGTTAGCATCAGCCATACTGTTAAAAGGCAAAAATGTTCTCTCAGCCGAAAGGAGAGCGGTTTCGTTTTCGGGGCGTTAAAATGAACAAGATATGGTGGTTTCTAGCTGTGAAGGACTGAACTAGTGGAACTAAGGAATGTAGCTCGCGTAAGGATTTACCTTAAAATAGCGATAAGCTAGAAACGATTCACCTGTGGGATAGGGGTTTTAGGGTGGAAAATAATCGCCCACAAGTATTTCGAGCTGTGTCGAGACTGTAAAGTGAACATCGTACACCTCTGTCTGCCCTGACATGGAAGCAATATTTTTTTAAATCTGATCTTACTCTTGTAAAGATAGAACATGGAAGAAGGTATCAAGTACTTTCTGGAGCGATCATTTCTCTTCATGTTTAGCGATGGATCGTATATAAGAATTCCACTTGAGGTCTGGTGTAAACTTGAGTCCCAATAGACCTTCAAGGCAACGCGCCACGTTGAGAGTACAAGCGTTCATTAGGACTGGTGAAAACTTAGCATCTGCTCGGTGACGATACGTGCTAACAAAATGTAGACATATGTTATATGCCTTTACTCCGATCCTGAAGAGAAAAGCTAGCGCTTATTACAAATACTACCACTCCAGTACTTCATGTTGTCTTTCAGTAGTGTATTCTCTTTTACAATAAACCTCTCTTTCTTCCATATACGCCCGTGTTGCCGTTCCTTCCATTCGAGTACCACCTTTGTCTGTTTGTAACCTTCCTAAGGATACAACAAAGTATAAAAAATAAGTTTTTATAGTAAAAGTACCAGCGATACATTTTTGAAAAAATATTACCAGCAACATATTTTTGTAAAAGTAATTATTAATGCTCACAAGTAAATTACATTTCGGAATTAAATGACCCATAAGGAGTTGATATGTCACTAAACAAGCAAACGAAAAATCTTGTCTTCTTCTTCGTCTTCTTCGTTTTCTTCGTCGTCGTCGTCTTCTTCGTTTTCTTCCTCGTCGTGGTCTTCTTCTTCTTCTTCGTTTTTTTTTCGTCGTCGTCGTCGTGGTCTTCTTCTTCTTCTTCATTTTTTTTCGTCGTCGTCATCGTCGTCGTCTTCTTCGTCGTCTTCTTCTTCGTTTTCTTCGTCGTCGTCTTCATCGTTATCTTCTTTATCTTCTTCTATGTTTTCTTCGTCGTCGTCTTCTTCTTCGTTTTCTTTGCTTCTTCTTCTTCTTCTTCTTCTTCTTCTTCTTCTTCTTCTTCTTCTTCTTCTTCTTCTTCACTGTAATTGAAATAATTCTATTTTTTATTTATTTCCGAGAGCAAATATGACACAAGATCAGTTTAATATCGAGCCCCACATGCGTATATGCGGCTAAGACAAAAAAAATGCCCCTGACCCCGCAGCCTGTGCATAAAAGACGGCACCGTAACGAAAACACTCTCACATTAGTGCAGTGTAAATGTGGTCCGTGAAGTTAGAATCTCCAGATATCAGGAAACTCACGTGATCATTTATAACGTGTATTACATAAAGACAAGACATAACTAATCCAAACCAAAAGCCTGTAAGCGATAATCATATATATCAACAGTTTTAAATTCAACTTTTAAGTTTCTGTCTAATGGTATTTTTATTATATTATGGAATTGAACTACGTGGACAAATCCATGTGTAGTGGTCTCGAGGTTCTCACCAGTGAGAAGTTCAGCTGAGAGACAGTGTTTTAGTACGGCTCAGTTATTGCTCGCCCGTTTCCACTAAGGCTAAGTACATAATGCACGTGAATGACATCGTGGTTGTAAGTTCAATCCTTAAGTTGGGCAGTGTGTACTTGATCTTGTTGGAAATATGGCGAATAATAACCGAGCAGTACTAAAAACAAGAAATAGACGAGATATCCCTAGAAATAGGTAGTGGAACGAGAACAGTCTACACTGTAGATTAAATGAGATTAAGATCAGAATTCCATGCAGGTTACCCAAAACGATATACACCTGATGAAGGCCGGAGGGCACAACGGCCGAAACGTTGTGATAACAACAACAAAAATGAAGACAATAGTCCGAATATGAATAGTGTAAATAATGTGAATACTTGTTGGGCTATTTATTGTCGAATTGTGCATACGCCACCCAGTGAGGATCAAACTCACTACTCAGTAGTAATGTTCAACCAGGCTAGCCAAGCTAACGATTAACCCTAGCTGAGGTGCCTTTGAATTAATTCCGGTTAAACTAGACCATAACAAATAACATATGCCTTAGATTCATAATTTATTATGTTCTTGTAATTATCAGACGGTTTTCACATGTCTTTGAATATAATTTTCTCTCTATATTATCTTAATATGTCACAATTACGGGGCGTCCTGGGTAAGACGATAAACTACGTCCGGCAGCAAGGTCACTGATCAGGAGGTTTTGAGGAGCGTGGAATAAATCTCTTAATTGCTAGTGTTCCCAGGTTTCACCCTAACCCGGAGTGGTAGCACCTCTTAGGGTCCTAACTTTGGGCAAATAATTAACCCTCAAACTGGGGTCAATATACTATGAAAGTGTAAAAATAGGTTTTAATACCAGCAATAAATTTTTTGAAGGAAAAATTATTACCAGCAATCATTATTACCAGCAATCATTATTACCATATTCAATATATTGTTGAAGAAAATAAGTATTACCTACAATACATTTTCGAAGGAAAAATATTACCAGCAATACACTTTTGAAAGAAAGAAATATTACTAGCAACACATTTTGGAAAAAAACATTACCAGCAATACATTTTTGAGGGGGAAAAATGCATTACCAGCAATACGTTTTTGAAGAGAAAATATTACCAGTAATTAGTCAGTTATGTGCCATGTGTGATAAACGCTTCGGCGATCATGTATTTTTCGATACATGACTGACGAGGCAGATTTTTCCCGCAGCAGTTTGCCATTTATTTCTGCGGTAGACCAATTGCCATCCAAGGCTATAGAACCCGGTCTGCCCTGCTATTTACCCATAACTGAGAGGAGAAGAGGATTCATACCTTTTCCAAGGGTATTAGTACGTAAGTGAATGTATGACCAGTAATACATTTTTTTTTTAAATGTTACCAGCAATATATTTTTGAAAAAAAATATTACGAGCAATACATTTTTGAAAAAAAATATTAGCAACAATAAAAATCTTGTCAGCATTAAATGACCCATTGAGGTTGAAAAACAAAAAACAAAACAAACAATTACGGGGGAATGAGTTTACTACTTAATTACAACATAGAATAATGATCCCCAGTTTATAACCTGTAAAACAGTGTAAATACTGATAAGGCCCCATCCTAGAAATTCCAGTTGAAGATCCTATACAATTTTAAATTCTTTATTGTGTTAAGGGCTTCAGTAATCCGAAGAATGTTTGTCTAATAAGTAAACACTAAGCCAGGTGTTGGCAATTATGGCCCGATTGTCATTTTTAACAGAAACTTGATAAGTTTGTGGGCCGTCCGAGAACTACAGATACATTTATTATTACAATACCATATGGCCCACCCATAGATGATATAACACTTAGAAATCTACCTTGTTTTATGCATATACATTTGCATATAAATTTGTATATAAATCTGCATATAAACTTTCTCTATTTCTGAGACTAGGTATTATGTACATTATTTACATTATTCGGACTATTGTCCTCATCTTTGTCGCCATATTTATTACAACGTTTCGGTTTCTTCAGGTGGTTGGAATGTCGAACTGAACCCTTTATTTTGCTCACTGGGGTAGAATGTCCTCATCTTTGTCGCCATATTTATTACAACGTTTCGGCCGTTGTACACTCCGGCCTTCTTCAGGTGGTTGGAATGTCGAACTGAACCCTTTATTTCGCTCACTGGAGTAGAATGTTCTAGTTCCACGTGCCATGTTTAATGGATGTCAGTTATCTCCTGTTAATTTCCTTAAAAAATTCTCCACTGCCTTAGCCAGGTATTGAACTCACACTCTTAGGGACCTGTCACTGGATCTAACTAACGCCTTTATCCACTCTGCCATGTGTCCTCAAGGAGTGTAAGTTCAATACCCGGTTAAGGCAGTGGAGAACTTTCAGAGGGAAAATTAGCAGGAGATAACTGATAACTGACATCCATTAAACATGGCACTTGGAACTAGAACAGTCTACCCCAGTGAGCGAAATAAAGGGTTCAGTTCGACATTCCAGCCACCTGAAGAAGGCAGGAGCGTACAACGACCGAAACGTTGTAATAAATATGGCGACAAAGATGAGGACAATAGTCCAAATAATGTAAATAATATAAACTTTCTCGTTCACAGAATTGAATATTTTCACCTGATAAGATAAATTTTGCATTCTTACATATCTTTTAAGCTTATAAATTGAGATCTTTATTGTTAAAGGAAACAAACAGCAACTTGATATTTTTAATGTCATATATCGTATTTTCTCAACATATAATGCGCATCGTTATGTCATAATCATAATTAAAGCCTCGAACTTCAAGCAAAATACAATGAACCAATAGTAGATAGGTTCGTCTATCGTCCGGTTCACACTCCTCTCGGTTTTTTTAACAGGAGCTGAGGTTTATCCCTTGCTTTCTCTTTAGGATTGGGTTTCCGGTTCCCTCTAAAGTTTTTTTCATTCTCACTTCCAGTAGCCCCTAGCATCTTAGCGGTATTATCGCCTTGCTTGGGGTAAATTCATTAAAAAAAAAGTTTTTTTTGTTTTGTTTTGTTTTGTTTTTTCACCCTTTTCAGCATATATGCTTGAAACGGCAATATTCAGAACTAAAAAAAAATATAACAGTTTTGCTGTTGGAATGTTATGAACATTTCAGAGCATTTAGGTGTCAACCTGAGGACAGTGCAGAGGATTCCGAAAGAGTTGGAGGAGTCTAATGGCTCGGAAAACTCTGATCGTTCTGATAAGAAAAGAGTTACCGAATTTGTCGAAAGTCTACATCAAGTGCCTTGAAGAGGTAGTACTGCCTTGGATCAAGATGATGGCTGCTGGAAGACCCTATGTCTGGCAACAGGACTCTGCACCATGCCACACAAGCAGGAGAATCCAATGATGGTTGTCAGACAATATCTGCGACCATATCACCCCTTACATCTGGCCACCTAACTCCCCATACAGCAAATACCTTGTTTATTATGTGTGGGGCGCAGTTGAGTGAGAGACCAACAAAAATCCTTGTAACCCCAAAGATGAACTGAAGGGAAGGATTATGACAGCATTCACCAACTTAAACAAGGAGACCACCCAGAAGAGTTGCAAGGGATTCTGAAATCGTCTGGAGGCTGTGGTTGAAGCCATTGGCAATTTTATTGAATAGATTTACTCTTTAGTACTTCAAGATATTTTTGTGCAATTTTGATAAATATATCTGTTAAAATGAGATGTCAGTGTTATTTTCATTTTTCTGTAATTTAGACGACAATTTATCCATCGCACCCTGTATATTCAATACCTAGATTTTTTTTTCCAAAATAGACGAGAAGAAACGATAGCCCCTGTTAAAAAAATCATGAATTAAGACGATTTAAATTAAATTTTCAGCACTTATTAATGAGGGGACTTTTTTTCATTGAAGATCTTATTTTATTAGAAACATTCTGGACCCGTTTTTTCTATTCTCTTTTTTTTTTTTCGCAGTTACACCCCCCCCCCCTCTTTAATTACACAGGGAACATTTTTAAGTTTCAAATAGGACAGTAGTAAAATATTTTTACAGTTTCACAATAAAAACCTTTCAAGATCTTATTCAACGTTTCTGTAGTTGTGCCCTCTGGCCTTCTTCAAATATCCATCCTACTAGTTTGATCCCATTGCGCTTAATCTCGCTTAATCCCGCTTAGGATTTATCTCATATTTGCTAATTTTCATATCTATTCACTTTTGTCGTCGCTTGTACGCTTCTTCCACTGAACACAGGGATTAAACTGACAAGGAGGGTCAGATATGTTTATGTTGGGACTTATTCCATATATTTTCTCTTGTGGTGTACCAAAATCAAACACGTACAATATTTAAATATCTGGGAAGTGTCCTAACAGGAGACGGAAATGCGACATTCTTAGGCGCATTGGAATAGCCAAAGATGCCTTCCAAAAGCTAAGCAGAGTATTAAGAGACAGAAAAGTGTCGTTAGAAACAAAGAAAAGAGGACTGAACTGTTACGTGACATCTCTCCTCCTAAATGACAGGAGATGCTGAAAAATCTCCTCAAAGATGAAAAAGAGACTTCAATAAAAAGAAATGTGGTTCTACAGAAGGATGCTGAGAATACAATCGACTGAACATGTGATCAACGACGAAATTTTATTGAAAATTAAACAAAAAGGAAACTTACATTTAACATCAGGAAGCGACAGTTAATTTTTTTAGGATACATCATTAGAAAAGAGGGCTTGGAAAATCTGATACTCACAGGACATATTGAAGGCAAGAGGGACAGAGGAAATCAACGCATAACACAGTGAGTTTCAGTAAATGGATGGCGGGACAAGGTTTAGAAAAAATAACAAAAAGATAGAATTTATTAGGAGCTACGAAGGACAGGAAATTGTGGAGAGCCATGATCGTCTACGTCCTGAAGGGGCACGGTATATAAAGAAGAAAGTGTATGAAATGACACTCAAATATTTCACCACCAGAATACAGACTTTAATGATCCGCAATCATATTCAACCACCATACAGAAACTTTTCTGTCTGCCATCAGCATGTTTGACACTAGATTCCTGGAGGGCAACACACTGCGCCATCTTGCCCCCACGTTTTCAACTGACTTAAAGTGGAGCGACTAAATAACTACCCACTGCAAAGAACGTTAGGTCACTGTGTCGTGCCTCAAATTTTTTCTTGTCAGAGTCCATCTTACACATTTATAAATCTACCATTCGCTCGTGTCATTGAATATTCCTGTCATATCAGGTCTGGTGATCCTGCTATCCATCTCGAAGTTCTTGATCAAATCCAAAGAAGGATCTGCAATGTAATAGGTCCTGACTTGTCATCTCGACTTCAGTCCCTTTCCCACCGACGTGACGTGGCTTCCCGCTGTCTTTTTTACAAATATTTCCATGGCAACTGATCTGACGAGCTTTTTTCCCCAGGTGCCCTGAATACATGAATTTAAACTTGCTACTAGATTGGCAATTAGGTCCCACCCTTTTAATGTTGAAATAGCTAAATACAACTGCCACTTCTACTCCAACATTTTCTTTTTTCGCTTGTGGAACTCCCTTCCGTTTACTTGCTTCCCCGATAACTACAATCTTCAAAAATGTAAATGCAACATCAATCGCCATCTTCTGAACAAAAGATGAAGGGGATTCAAGAAATCCCGTTCATCTTTTGGCCTTTCCTAAATCCTCCCTATACTCTGTTTTCTTTTTCACTTTCACTCCCTGTAACCCAATGTGTACTAGTGGCATACCCGCCTTCATTGGGATGAAATGATTAAAAAATACTCATTTATTTTAAACCATATTAAATAATATATTTGATTGCAAATAGATATAAAGTTCTAATACAATTTTTAGATGGTAGTATTAAAGATGAACTACCAATAAGAATTTTTTCTTTGGTGAGTACTAAGTCAGATTTTGGTTCAAAATGTCTGCTTTGCATTGTAGTGTTTAGGAAGAACACATTAATTAAACACTTGTATTCATACAATAATATTCGTAAAAAAATAAAAAAAATGAAATGGTGTCGAAACACCAAACATCTATTTTTATCTAATTTGAGAGCGCTGAATCTGAAAATTACCTTACTTTTTCTTGGTTAGCTACCGTTTTTGCTGTACAGAAATGCTTTTTTTTTTTAAAAAAAAAACATTTTTTTCATTTGTTTTCTGTATATATGATATTGACCGATGGCAATATTTCTCAAAATAAAATCGTAAAAACCTCTCAATTCGTATTGAATGAAACCAACAAATATTGGTCTGCTTATTGAGAAATACTATTTTTTGCAATAACAATCAGACCCTAAGTTTTTAAAACTAATACGACTGAATATACCAAGACCAACAAGTATTTTCATCAAATCATTTAATAAACTAACAGCAGAAATAAAAATCTTCGTGAACATAAGAACTATACTAAAAAATTTCTCTTTCTTGATTGTCTGTCATGTTCAATGTTATTTAAGTCCCTTTTGATATTCCAACAGTATCATGTACAATGGAATAGGTGCATCCAGTTGGGATGTCTTTAGTTGGAGTTTCTTTCCAACTGTGAAAACAAAATGCTCTCAATGTGCTTGGTTTCCTTCCGTAGTGAAGGGATAAACAGAAGATTTTAGGGTTTCATTTTGTTAATGTCACCTTAATTATCAGGTTTACTAAATTGTATTACTGATAAAGTTTGAATTTTGGCGTTAAATTGGAAAACTTCGGTACATCTATTTTAAAATTTTTGATTCAAAAACACTTTTTTTTTTCTTAAAAAATAGTTTATTTCAGGTGACTGACATAAATTGCTCGGCCTACCTGAAAATTGATGGGTTTCTACGACCTTTTATTAACTAAATTTTGTAATCAGCCAAGATCGTAAATTGATCTTTTTTTCCAAAAATAAGCAATTTCAGTACAGTAGAAACGGTTGCTAACCATGAAAGGTTATCTTCGGAATCAGCACCATCAATTAGCTATTTTTGTTTGTTTCTTAACCCAATAAAAATAACCCAACAAAAAAAAAACAACAAAAATCGACATACCATAAAATCAACCAAACATCCATCAATGGCGCCTCAACTGAGTAGTCAGTTCTATCCTCACTAGGTGCCCCGTACAAGATTCGTCATTAAATAAGCGAACATAAATTGACATATCGTAAAATCGACCTCCCGTACATCTATGGCTCCTCAGTATGAGGTAAGATTTAGCAAGGTTAGATTGGGTTACCATTGCTTGTGAGTAGTGAGTTCCATCCCGCACCGGACAAGTTTCGACAGTTAAATAACTCATCAGAAGTTGACTTGTCGTAACTTCGACGAAACATCCGACAATGGCTCCCTTTGACATTAAATTTCACATTAAATAATCTTTAAAAGTTTATATGTTGTAACACCGTCCTAACAAAAGTTTATTTCCAAGCATTGCACAACTGAATTTATTCAAATGCGTAACTGTAGGTCATCCAGTGAGAATCGAACTCACTAACTTTCTCCGATACGTTTTTCTTTTCTCTTTTTAATTATTTCACCTCAAGCAAGGCAATAAAGCCACTAAGACGCAAGGGTTTACCGAGTTTGAGAGAATATGAGAAAAATAAAATATTATTAAGGAGATAGAACAATAAAAGAATAAGAATTAAGAAGACAAAAGATGACGATTGACATTGGATTTAATTTAAAAAAAAATAAAAATTGACTGGAAAGCAAGAAATCAGACGAGAGTTCCACAAGCGAGAAAAGAAACGATTAGCATAGAACTTACGGTTACATCTAGACATTTCAACTGTAAAATGATGAGACCTTGGCGCCAATCTAGTAATGAGCTTAAATGTGTGTTGTAATGGAATCACTCACACTCCTTAACGCCTATGTAGACTGACTATATCACAAGCTATATATAGTGAGCACAGGATATACCTGGAGACTTGTTTCGGCAATTAGTTGGAGATTCGTCTCCAGCTGAGCTAGTCGAACTCTCTGCCTTCGAGCAGAGAGGAACCCAGATGAGGCTATGCCGAAGGGCAGTCTCTCGTCTGGGGTGGTAGACAACTACCCGATCCCGTTTTTTACGGGATCTACGGAGAATTTTTGCCCGAGCCTACGGGCTCGGTTTTTAGACCGCATTAAAACGGCCTTGTGCTACATCCTGCCTTGCCATCCGATTCTCTGTCTTTCAATAGGTTTATCCTCTTTTACAATAAGCCTCTCTTTCTTTCATCTACGCAAATGTTGCTGTTCCTTCACTCGGGTACCACCTTTGTCTGTTTCTAACCTCTTTAAGGATACAACAATTTGTAACGTCTCGATAACACCGAGGAAAGTTAATAAATTACAATGAAAATATTTATAGAAAAAAGGGAACAAAAATTATAGAAAAGGACTACGTTACGACGATGAGAAAAGTGGTTGAAGGCGAGATGCCAAGACAGGACCAATACCATTGCAGATTCTTTTTCGTATTTTAGCAAATTTTGAAAATGACTCCTTAATGAAAGGATGTTAATTATATTATAAACAAATGACGGACATAATTAAGTTGTTTTGTTTTTTTTTTCGTCTGTTATTTTTTTTGTAATTCCATTGATTACGTTTCCTGTATGGGATTCTAAAATTTTTAGCCTCTCAATTATCGCTATTGTCAAATGGAAGAATGAATGATTAAACAATATATAAATATATACATGCCACGTGCCATCAAACAATAATAGGCATATTTAATTCATCTTACAGTTGTATATTTTTTGCATGAGTAGTCTAGCACATCTATACAATTTGAACTATTGCGGAGGTGTAGCGAGGAAGAGTTAAGGTGTGGCAGACATCTACCCACAGGCACAAATTTTCGTCTGGCGCGAAAAGTTAATCTATAGCCTAATGTAGCCACGAAAACCAGTTTTGTAAAGTAATAAAATTGTCTTGCATATGAACATATATAAAGCTATAAGATCTCGTATTTCTGTCTGTTTCATAAACCATGGCCACTGCTACAATTAAATGGTTTTCTAAGAAAGTTCTAGAGATATTGTACTGATTTCTTTTCTCTTGGTTGCATCGATAAATAGCACGAATGAATGATATGAATTCGAAAACAATTTACAAAATCATAACCTGGCAACTCGGCTTCAGTCACTTACCTGCCGTTGTAATATAGCTTCCATGTGCCTTTTCTATAAATACTTTCATGGCAATTGTCCTGATGAACTTTCCTCTATGGTACCTAGACTTTATGAATTTAAGCGCAGTACTAGATTGGCACCTAGGTCTCATGATTTTACAGTTGAAATGGTTAGATGTAACTGTAAGTTATATGCTATTTGTCCTGACCTGGCGTCACAGCTTCAGTCAGTTTCCCACCGCCGTAATGTGTTTTTTCTATAAATAATTTAATGGTAGTTGTTTTGACGTACTTTTCTCATTGTAAAATATTCACTGAAGTTTCTTTTTTAAAAGTTCTTATTTTTATTCCACACCCCCACAAATTGTACTTATGGGAACTTATTAGGTCATCCCATAAGTTCTGTCCGAATTTTAATTTTTTGTTAAAATGAACGAAATTTAAAGAGTATTTTATAATGTCTAATGGAGCTGAACATTAATTTTAAGTTTAGATGCATTTAAACTGATCACATTTTATTTCAAAGAACAATAAAATTAAATTTTGCTTGATTAAAACCCTGCTAACATGAAAGTACCCAAGAATCATTTGAGGCACATAATGCTTTATGAGTTCAAGAAAGGAAACTCAGCAGCCGAAGCGGCTAGAAACATTCACTCAGTTTATGGAGAGGAATGTGTGAATGAAAGAACTTGCAGAAGATGGTTTGCAAAATTCAGAGGTGGAGATTTCACCCTTGAAGATGAAGATCGAACCGGACGTCCAGTTGAGTTTGATGAAAAGCTTCTTGAAGCAGCCCTTGAAGAAAATACTGCTTTATCAGTTGAGGAATTGGCAGTGGTTCTCAGTTCAAACCATACAACTGTTCATCGTCATCTTCAACAACTTGGAAAAGTTCCTAAGCTTGGAAAATGGGTGCCTCATGAATTGTTTGAAAACAACCTCAAATCCCGAGTTGACATCTGCTCTTCTTACTATTCTCGCCAACTTGTTTCACCTTTTTTGGATAGACTTGTGACTGGCGACGAAAAATAGATCTTTTATCTAAATGTTAAACGTTGTAGACAGTGCCTTGGTAAAGGGGAAGGACCCCAGCCACAGCCGAGAAGGAAACTTCATGGGCAAAAGGTTCTTCTTTCAATCTGGTAGGATTGCCAAGGAATAATCCACTTTGAATTCTTACCACCTAATGCAACAATTAATGCTCAAATATACTGTCAGCAATTAGAGCGTTTGAACCAAGCTTTGAGGAAAAAAGACCTGCTCTAGTGAATCAGAAACGGGTGATGTTTCATCAGGACAATGCGCGACCACACACAACAAGAATCACGTCACAAAAGATCGAAGAACTTGGTTGGGAGAAAATTCCTTATCCACCTTATTCTCCCGATCTTGCTACTTCAGACTACCATTTGTTTCGTAGCTTACAGAATCATTTTGAAGAAACAGCTTTTGTAACACAGGAAGAGTTTAAAACTGACATTTGTGAGTTCTTCGAATCAAAGCCAAAAGAATTTTACAGTAATGGAATTAGTAAGCTTGTTAATAGATGGAAGGAAGTCATAGATTATCGGGGAAAATACATTGTTGATTGAATCTGTAATTAAATGTAACATTTGGTCACTTGTTTTCTTTATTCAAAATTCGGACAGAACTTATGGGATGACCTGATAGTTAATGCGTCATAGAGACTACGAGGTATTATGGTGACTGTAGTAAGAATGGTAAGTAAGAATGTGTTGTTTTGATGTAAGAAATACTGTGGTATGTTTTGGTCAGTAATTGGGACTAACTAAGTTTAAGATAAGACAGACTGAAGACCAGCCTTCCCATAACCCCTCTCTTGGCCTTGTGCCACATTTTTTACTATTCAAAATAAATATTACTTTCTTTATTGTAACTATTCATTGGGGTTTCATTTTTAAAAGTTGTTATTTTTATCACCCCCCATCCCCCACAGACAAACTGTACATATGGGAACTAGTTAGGACGACATAGAGACCCTGCGGTATTATGGTGCCTGTAGAAAAATAATAATTAAGTATGTATTGTTTTGGTGTAAAGGAAACTGTGGTATTTTTGGATCAGTAATTGTATCTAGCTAAGTTTAAGATAAGACTGACTGAAGACCAAACTTCCCCTACACTCCTTTTAGCCTTGTGCCACATTTTTTCAAAATAAATACTACTTTCCTCTACGACACCGGGAATTTATGAATTTAAGTAGCAGATTGGCGGCAAGTTCTCATCATTTTACAGTTGAAATAGTCAGATATAACCGTCACTTTCTACAAATATTTTCATGGTAACTTCTTGCACGGATGAGCTTTTTTTCTACATGAATTTAAGCGTGCGACTAGATTGGCAACTAGCTATAACCGTTTTACTGACGAACTAACTAGATGCAACTGCCAATTCTACTCTAACAGTTTTTTTTCTCTTGCACTTCCCACCTGCGGAGCTCCTTTCCGATTTCTTGCTTCCCTGATAACTACAATCTTCAAAAATTTAAATGTAACGTCAATCGCCATCTTCTGTCTTCTTCTCAATCCTCTCCATTTTCAATCTTCTCTTTCACTTTCACAATATATATAGTAAAACATTTTGAGGGGTAACACAGGTGAAGATTTGCCATATACATATATATATATATATATATATATATATATATATATATATATATATATATATATATGTGTGTGTGTGTGTGTGTGTGTGTGTGCGTGTGTGTTTGTATTAAAAGGTTTAATTTTCTGCTTCAGGACTTCATCGGACTAATTTTCATATGCCCACGACAGAGGGGTGCTGGGAATTTTATAATTTTTTATAACTAGTCAAATTCCTTTATGGTCTTTTTCTTTTTCTTTCAATTACTTTTGTTTGTAGCTTTCCCACACTATGATTATAGAAGATCAACCAGGAATGGTGAAATGTAAGAACCCGGGAGCAAATATACTGTAGATGACCTTGCGATCAAGGCACTCTCTAGACATTTACATCGTGAATTATTTTCTCTTTTGATCAGAGTAGCATTTTTCATGTTAAAATTGTAGTCAGACACGTTACCAAAATATTTGACGTATTGTTTTGTAAAATGTCCCTTTTGTGTTCATGTCATCTTTTATTTAGATTTCTTGAGGTTTCTCCTATATATCTTTGTGACAATTATTACAGGTGATGGAGTAAATTCCTGCTCCAGGTTTTAGTTTATTGTTTTGTTTAGTATTGACTAATTCTTTTATTGTTTTGGATGTAGTAGTAACAACTTTTATGTTGAGTTTAGATAGATTCTGTTCGATTGTATATGTGGCAGAGTTAGTTGGTAGGATAATATATTTTTACATATATATATAATTAACTATTGTTGCATGTAAGAATGAAGTTCATGGTATTTCTGGACGAACTTTTGATCTGATCCAATCTTTCTGATCAAATCACGAAATTAAAGTTGTCTCGAATGACCATTCTTCTAGATCTTTCTGCATTAATGCAGGCACCCCCAGTCCTTCCTAATTTTAACCAATGACCTTTCTGGTGTCATCAATTCTCAACTCAGTATCTGTTCTGATGACACAACTATTTACTCCCGTCTTAATGGTAAGTCTGATCGGTTTGATAAGTTCAAATTGGCAACTGATCACAAAGATTACCTACAGTCTGTTGTTTACTGGGACAAGAAATGGATTGTTAATTTAACGCCTTCAAAAAATGAATTTGTTCTTTTTTAATCGTCTGACGTGAATGTTTTTTTAGCCTTCCATAAGTATGGCTGATGCTAGCTACTAAGTGGGTGATTATTTACTAACTCACATAAACTGGAAAGATTATATTGAATCAATTGCTGCTCTGAAAGTTGGTTCACTGCGTCGTGCTAGACAATGTTTTCTTGCCAGAATCTCTCTTACAGATTTATAAATGTACCATTCGTTTATGCATTGAATATCGATGTCACATCTGGTCTGGTGCTTCTGCTGAGCATTTAGAGATTTTTGATAAAATACAAAACATCTGCAATGTTATTGGTCCTGGCTTGATATATCAGCTTCAGTCTTTTTCCCACTCTGTAACTTTTCTATAAATATTTTCATGATCATTGTTCTGATGAGCTTTCCTCTTTGGTACCGAGACTTTTTAAATTTAAACGCGCTTCTAGCAAAGTATCATCTTCTTCTAGCAGAAATGGATAGATATAACCGTAAGTTCTATTGTAACAGTTCCTTCTATCGCACTTCTCGCTTGTGGAATTCTCTTCCGGTTTCTTGCTTTCCAGTCAAATTTGATCTTCAAAAATTTAAATGCAATACCAATTGTATTTTCTGTTTTCTTTATTGTTGTGGATTCCGGGATGAAATCCGATATCAATAAATAACAAACGCCAGGAATAGATAAGGAAAATAAATGTATTAACGTAATAATACAAACTGGTAATACGGGTTAGTAGATCCAGGAATGCGGGTTAGTAGCAATAATATATATACAGTCTTGGTATTGAAGTATCGCGGTATAACTCCTTACTGAGTCTACGTGCTCGCTAACTGTGACTCTTGTGCTAACCTCCTCTAATACTACTCTGATACTACTCCGGGTATTCACTGGTAGTAGTATATGTATACCTCGGTTGAGTCCATTTGTGTGAAAAGGGGAGACCCCTTATCATTTATTCCTGTTCTTTTATTGTTTTCTCTCCTTAATAATGGTTATGTTTTTTTTATATTCTCTAACACTCAGTAACAACCCCCCCTTGCATCTTAGTGGCTTTATTGCCTTGCTTGGGGTAAAATGAAAAAAATTCTATTCTTAAGTCATTTGAAGTTAAAAAAAATCTAGAGAAAGTTAAAATGAAACAAAAACCTGATCTCCTCTAATAACTAATGAGATATTCCGTTATGTGGACAAAAAGCATTGAAGTGACTCATTTATATATGAAATCACAAAGACTATAAGTATCTACAGCTATTACCCATGAGGCAGTTAAAACTCTTTAAAAAGATATAGTGCAAAGGAAAGAGGAAAGAGAGGATGCAGTAGAAAATACTTATACATACCTTATTTGCTTTTTGCATATGAAACTAATCCATGATTTGAAAACGTTTACTAGGTTAAATCATAAGTAATTTCCATTTTTGAGAACCAATTGTAATGACAAATATATCATCCTAACTAAGTGTTCTTTAAATCTGTTCAGTTGACTAATTTACATATGAAGTCACAATGCCTATAAATAGCTACAGCTATTACCCATGAGGCAGTTGCGTGCATACTACTTCCCGTGAGTCAGTAAGACTACAATGACGTCGCCGATATCTAAAGAGCCGAGCGAACAGTTATGATTGGATAATTATGATTGCACACAAGCGTGGCTTAGGATACTAGCAACTAAAGCTAGAACAGAAAAGTTGAAGGATTTGAAATGAGTTGGAGGAGAAAACCAAATAACTGATCTCTTCTTGGCAACTGTTGGTTGTGAGGCCATTATAAAAGTATCAGCAATTGTACACCCAAGACAATTGGAGGAAATTGTGCTTGATGATAGAAGTCAACTAATAGTGAAAAACATAACACCCAAGAAAAAACTAGTGAAGCTAAGTTTATGAATATTTCTTAAAAAGTGAATGAACCATTTATTGAATATGTTCTTCGTTTGAAAATAAACAGCTAAATATTATGGATTTGGGAATCTGGGATCGGAAAACCAGTCAATCGAAGAGGATCCGATCCAAATGAAATTGGTAAAAGGTCTTCAAAATGAGGAATATCGGCAAATGATTCTAACGAATTTACAACTGGGAAAGTTATCACTAGAACAGTGGAAGGAATTTGTACAGCAACAAGAGTTAATTAGAAAATTTAATAGAACAAAAGATACGGACCTGGACACATACGCGATAAAGAATGAAGATAAAATAATGTGTACTTTTTGTGGATATCAACATCAGAGAGAAAAACAAAAACGTTCGGCGTATTAAAAAAATGAAAAGTGTTTCAAAATGAAACATTTTAAACGTATATGTAAATCAAAAAAGAAAAACATACAGACGGTCCAACAAAATGAAATGGACGTATGGACGTTTTTCATTGAAAAAAATGAATCAATAATGTTTTATTAGATATGCAACTAGATACGGATGTAATGTGACGTTGATACCCAGAAATTTCTGGAAGAAATTAGGAAAACCAGGATTAAAGAAAGGCCTTGTCCAATTAAACCAGTTCGACGCATCCGAAAAAAAATGTGTGCACAGCACTAAAAATATCATTTTTGGGATATTCCATATCTAATGAAGGCATATCACCAGATCGATCGTTAACTGACAAAATATTAAAATATGAAGTAACTAAGAACAAAAAAGAATTGGAATCATTCTTCGGACTTGTAAATTTCTACAGACAATATGTAGAGCGATACTCCGAATTGGCAGAACCTTTTACTGCTTTAAGAAAAAAGAATGTGAAATTTATTTGGACAAAAGAACAACAAGTGGCATTTGAAAATTTAAAAGCTGTTCTGACAAAGGAACCAGTGGTAAAAATATTCGACCCTAGAAAGGAAATAATAATAACAACTGATACAAGTGAACTCTCAATTTCGGGAATATTTGCTCAGGATGGTCATCCTATTATGTATCTTTCAAGAAAATTGCCAAAAGTCGAATTGAACTCCTCAAATATTGAGAAAGAAGCATTGGCCATAATATGGATGACAATCAGACCTTGTTAGTTTTTGAATCGAAAGAAATTCCTACTAAGGTCCGACCATAGACGTTTAGAATTGATATTTAATCCTAGGAAGCAACTTCCTAAAGTAACATCTTCTAGAATTCTAAGATGAGTCTTAATGTTAATGGCGTTTGACTTTGATATTGAGTACATGAAAGGCAATACCATTCCGCATGTAGATCTCTTTGTTGAGATTGAAGATTATTACTTCGGAAAGGGAGAAAGAGGAAGAAAAATTCAAAGATGCTTTCTTAAACTGGGTCGAAACTGATAGTTTGTCGATAAACAAATGAGCTGAGCATACGAAGCGAGATTCCATATTGAACAGTATATTGTTTAGGATAAAAATAATAAGTGGAATAATTGCTCACGGATAGAAAGACATTTTAAAGAGGTTAAACACAAGTTAACTGTAGAAAATGGTGTAATTTGTAATGGAGACGTAATGGTTCCGCCTGCAACGCAAAGGAGCAAAATTATAAAAAGCATACATGACGATGTTCATTGCGGAATAACGTCTACACAAAGGAGATTAAGGCTAGACGCATGGTGGCCAGGCTATTCTACAGATGTAGAAGAATACAAAAAAAGATGTTAAATGTACAATGCCAGAAAAAATTTAGACTGACGAAAACAAATACATGGCCTAAAGAGTCCCAAACTTGGGACCGTGTACACATGGATCATGCCCATGTTAAGGGAGTGGGGTCATTACTAATACTGGTAGATTCGAAGGCAGGCTGGCCAGAAGTAATACAGGTTTCCAATATAATTATTTTGACCTTGAAACAAACGTTGAGGAACAGATTTTCAAGGAATGGAATTCCGAAAATGCTAGTATCTGACAACACCCCAGAATTCTGTGATGAGAAACTATGCCAATGGCTAAACAAAATATATGCAGACCATATAAACCTCTCGTAAACTCAAAACTCAAACTGATTTGCAGAAAGGATGGTGCAAACTATAAAAAAAAAAACGAGTTGAATATTGTGTACAATGGAAAGAAAAGATAGAAACATTTCTTCCTAGATTGTTGCTAAGCCGTAGGACAATACCACATGCTGGAAGATCGAAAAGCCCGTCCGACCTTACCGGTCGGCAAAATCGAGACCAAGTGACTATGACCTATGCCACCAACGAAAAACTATGGTATAAAAAGAATAGTAAATCTAATCTACAAAAGGCAAGATTCATAATGCAAAATTGACAAAACACTACGATAATTGACAGAAAATGGAAATGGGATATTAGCGCTTGCTGGGCACGGTAGATTGCAACACGATAGCGATGAAGAAATGTATAGTGAGCCTGACAGTCATGAAGCGGAAAGTTTCATGTCAAGGCAAGACGAACTAGACAGTGAAATCGTAATATAGACGATGAAGATAAACACTCCCATGAAAAAAGAAAAAGGCCACGATCTAGATAATCTCTTAGGGAGAAGGAAGAGGTGACTCATTTACATATGAAGTCACAAAGACTATACATATGTACAGCTATTACCCACGAGGCAGTTGAGTGCATACTACTTCCCGTGACTCAGTAACACTATAATACAGGCCTAGTCTCCATTTATTGGCGTCGAATAATGACTACTATCACCAAACAACTGAATATCTACTTATCTAAAAAAAAAAGAGTAGATAAGGATGCGTAACCGATGAATGCATAATGTCACATTATGTTTTGTATTGTAGAATGTAGCGTAGTTGTGTCCACTCCAGACATTTTTCACCAGTTATTCTCCACCCATCATATGTAAATGTTTTCTGGTTAAAAATTGGTCCAGATGACACACAAACATATGTATAGGCTCAGCAAGGACAAACAAAAAGCTATTAAGAATCCAATCAACTTCGCAAAAAGACTTTCATAAATTAGAATAAACAGATTTTTGTTTGTTAATTCATTTATCTTTGTATGAATATGTATTTTTGTATATTTATTTTAAAGTTATAGTTAACAAACGTATCTTTCTTTCCTTCTCTCCCCTCCCCCCTCTCTCTCTCTCTCTCTCTCTCTCTCTCTCTCTCTCTCTCTCTCTCTCTCTCTCTCTTTATTTTTCTGTAGGGGACATCACACCCCCAACTTTGACAGTTTTATTATATATGTTGACAGGACAGTCTTTTTCAAATGATACAGACCGCTCTCCTCCATTCTACATGTGACTAGAGTGGCAAAGCAAAACAATTGATAATCTCTACTACTGTGTGTTATAGCAGACATTAAGGATACAAAGTGAAGAGATTATGAAAAGCTTTCAATAAATGACAAAGGGAGAAAAAGAAGACAAGAGAGTATCAGAAATAAAAAGAGAGAGAGAAGGAACGGTGGGGGAGAAAAAAGAAAGCAATTGTAAATAGATTACTGACGGCAGTTTAACAGTTCATAATCACCGACATCAACAACAACAACCAAAAGAAAAAAAGGAGGAGGCGAAGAAAAACAAGACACGTGACAAATGAAATACAATGTTCTTTTTTTTTTTTTTTTTTTTAGCTTCTTTTTTTAATTGGTGGGTCGAGTTTGTTCGGCAAGAGGCGTGTGCTAAAAATGTGTCCGCATCTAATAATGCATCTATATTTCTTGTGCAACACTTAAAAAAAAAACAGACTTCCCGTCCAACGTTGTTGGCGAAAAAAACTAAAAGAGGTTTTCTTTGTTTAAATTCTACACGGACTTTCTTGGCAACAAAATTTGTTGTTAGTTGCAAATCTGTTTTAAAGTGACATGGCTATCCCGACAGAAAAATGGAGACAGTTTGATCGTGAGGTATGTTTTGTTGTTTAAACATCGCTTAATTTGAAGCTTGCTGTTTTAATCCTCTGTGTGTACGTATCTTTTTGGAATATCAGCTTGTGCTTTTCCTCTAAAATGTTTCTGTTGCCTTCATAATCTCCTTGTCGTCAAAATCTTTTTTCCATCAGCAATAAAAAAAAAAAAAGAAAAAAAAAAGAAATTGAAGAAAATTACGTAATCTATGGAGCTGATAATTGATTATATTCTAATAAAACTTTCAGTGTTTATATAATAAAAGATGGCATTTTTATAAAGAACTTTCCATTCTAAATTTTAGAGATATATTTTCCTGCGATTACTTAATTTAAGCAACAGCTTAGATGTGCAGGTGGTGTAATGGATAATGTTAATCGGAGAGCCGAGTTCCAATTCCAGTTGGGTTCGTTATATTGACTTACAAGCAATTACATTTGGGAAAGGTATGAATCCATCCTTCCCCCACCCAGCTATGGGTTAATTAGAAAAAACTTGTATCATTAAATCGGTATTATCTCAAAAAATATTCTTAAAATCTAAAAATATTTTCTGACTTTAAATAACCTGCAATGGGTTAATAAACTGTAGAAAACGAATCAACTGACTAAAACAAATAATTATATACATAGACAATCTCTTATTTATTTTTACAAATTTTAAAGATAAAAAAAATAATTTTGTTTACCTCTTTAAGCCGAAAAGAACCGGAAGGATCATTCTTTATTTCGGAACTTAAGAACTGGAAGAAAAACGTTTTTTTTTTATTTTAGTAATAAATATAAAACAAATAAAATATTAATATATTAATATTTTATGATAATATAAAATAAATATATATAATATATTAATAACTTTAATATTTTATAATAATATAAAATAAATAATATACTTTAGGGCTACGTTCTTGAAGAAATATTCTCAGTAAAAAAAAAAAATAAAATAAAATCTAAAAATTTTGTTATTGAATATTTTAATAAATTCGATTTTCATTCAGGTGTCTTCGTAACTCTGAGCAATCTTTGTCTTTTGCAACCTGTTCCCAGTCTTGATCTGTAGGGTGAAAAAAAACGCCTTCAAAAATGAAAGCAAATTTCTTTTTTGCCTCCAGTTTCAATATGACCAGTAAGTGTCAAATTTTCCAGCTGCTCTTTTCTCATTATATGTGCCAAATATTTCAACGGTCTTTTTTTAAAGTTATTGTTTCCATTCTCCTAAAAACTTCCTCTTGTTTAGATTTTTGAAGGCGTCTTTTGCTATCCAATCCACCTTTGGATTTCGGTGCCACATTTTCCATCATCTGTCAAAAAAACACCTTCCAGATATTTTAACTTTTGTATTCGTTTGATTTTCGCATCTTCAATTCGTAACCCGCATCTTGTGCTATTTCTCCTATTAGCAACATTATCTCTTTTTACAATTGATAGTTCATCTTAGCTTCACGCTTTCCTTTACACCGTGTCTAGGAGTTCCTGTAGTTTTCTTTCTACGTCTGTCATCAACGAAGTAGCTTATCTTATATTAAGATTTTCTCCACCAATAATACATCCTGGTACAATCTCCATCTTCGTTAAGATGGCCTCGCTGTCGAGGTTGAATAAATTCGATAAGAAGACACAGCCTTGTTTTACGACCCTTTCTATTTTTGGGTATTTAATTCATTTTCTATCCGTAGGCAGACGCTTTACCCCTAGTCTATATTCTGGATTATTTTAACACCCTTTTCAAATAGATCTAGAGTTCTAGTAGTTCAAATAGAACCTTTTCTTGTAGTTTATCAAATGATTTCTGCGTAATTTATTTAACATAAGTATATATATTATGAAATGGACAAAGTCCGACAATTATTTTAAAACATTTTTATGTTTATACATTCTTTTTTATAGATACAAATATTTAAGTAAATGCTCTGTTTATAATAAACAATATTAAACAACATTTACCGGCCTGAATGTCCGCGAAATTTTCATAGAAAATATTCGTACTCCCACAGGAATCGAACCTGTATCGTATACAGAACCGCCATATAGCCTGACGTGCCTTTAACCGATTTGGAGCGTTCGGTTAGCAAGGTCGATTTTACTGTCTGTAAACTACAATCTTCCATGATTCTCTCACGTACATTCATAT
>OZ038506.1:8033412-8068412 GCA_964036315.1 Acanthosepion esculentum
TGCAGTTGCGAATCAGACTTTGTTGAATGCGTTAAAGATGGAGGATTATCAAAATTTTCCGATTCCAGTTAAGTTCCACAATGTCAAAGACAAAGACGGACAACTTGAAGAATAGAAGTCACACGACGATTGTATTAAATTTGACGGGTTTAATGTACAGAAAACGGCATGTACTCAATAGTTAAAAAGAAGGCTTGCAAATATAATTTATATTTGCGGACTTAACTGTTAGGAAAATGTCCAAGGAACAATTGGGCTTCGCGGTTTCTGTAACCCTTTAACGTCGGAAGGGACAGCTCCAATAAATATGTGCTTACTACGGCTGTCAGTTGCAAAAGAGGAAGATTTCAGGATCGGGTTTACTGCGTGACCCCAAGAAAGGGATCCTGATTGGACAACAGTTAGCCAATTAGAGTCCCGGATTAGTAACAGTTTAGTAAAAGTCTCAAGTTCAATGTTTATCTTTGAATGGTAAAGGGTTAGCTCTCTTTACTATCCCTTTCAAATTCTTATAGGATGAAAATTATGCTCTATGCATTTCGGAAAGGAGTAATCATCCGAACTGCGACAAAAAAAAAATCAGAAGGTTTATTTGGATCGTCACCCAGCTCTTCGAACGCTCAAAAAGTGGCTTGGCAGATTTCGTCACGGTGATTTTAACCTAAACGATCACCTAAGCTCCGGGCCAAATTTTCGACGTCGATGAAGACTCTCTGCTCGCCATTGTGTAGAATAAACCGAATATCTTGATGGAAGCGATTGCTAACAGTTTGAAAATCGATATCTCAGCTTCCTTTCGCCATTTGAAGAGACTTGTATTCATGAAAAAAGGCCGATTTCGGCAAATCGAAAAGGTGTCATTTTCCACCACGACTACGCAAGACTGCATGTTGCAAAACAGACCCTGCAGAAGCTTAAAGAGTTGAAAAGGAACCTCAACCTTCTACGGTGGTTTATGGAAACACTACCTTTAGTTAACTGGCCGTTGACTCAGAGAGTGTCTAAGTGCGACACTGAGATCCGTAGACGTATTGGGATGGCCAAGGACACATTCCAAAAGCTGAGCAGTGTATTGCGAGACAGGAGGATTTTTTTGGTAACAAAGAAAAGAATATTAAACTGTTACGCGACATCTGTCCTTATTTACGGCAGCGAAGGCTGGGCGATTTCCTCAAAGATGAAGAAGAAACTCGTGGCGATAGAGATGTGGTTCTACAGGCGGATGCTAACGATACCATGGACCGAGCGTGTGAGCAACGGTGAGATCTTAGAGACATTACAAACAAGGAGGTGGCTTATACTTAACATCAGGAAGAGGCAGCTGAAGTTTCTGGGACACATAATGAGGAAGGAGGGCCTAGAGAATCTGATACTCACGGGTCGAATAGAGGGAAAGAGAGACAAGGGAAAACAGCGTGTGACATACCTGGTGGGCTTCAGTAGGGAGATGACGACACGTGGTCTGGGGGAGATAGCAGAGGGAAGGAACTTGTTGAGAGTTGCAAGGCATAGAGGCAGGTGGAGAGCAATGATCGCCTACGTCATTATAGGATATGGCACAACATTCGCTGCCGTAAAGAAGGGCAGATGTCACGTAACGGCTCAGTATTCTTTTCTTTGTTACCAAAGAAATCCTCTTGTCTCGCAATAAACTGCCCAGCTTTTTGGAATGTGTCCTTGGCCATCCCAATACGTCTACGGATCTCAGTGTCGCACTTAGACACTCTCTGAGTCAACGGCCAGTTAACTAAAGGTAGTGTTTCCATAAACCACCGTAGAAGGTAAAGGGAAACCAATCCACTACAAATCCCAAGAAAAATCAGCAACTCAGACAAAAACGTATTGGAGTACCAAAAGATCGCTTCCAAAAGTTAAACAAACTTGATTGATCGATTTTTTACGGAGTATCAACCCTTTGTGGGTTATTTAAAGCCGAAACATATTGGCAAAAATAATTTTTGGAGTGAATAATGCCTTAACGATTTCTTGAGAATAGCACAGATTTCTCCAGATACGTGTTCTACAATTTAACCCACAGCTGAGGGGAAATCTGAACTTTGCTTAGAGTATTTGCGCGAATTAAGTGAATGTAAAGAACCAGATTGGAAAACCAAGTAATAAGAATCAGGAACACCATCATAGAGTAAAATACATAACAAAAACACGATTCGATTTCTGCTCTGGTATCTGTTGGAGACACATGAATTCCTGGATGTATAAAGCCGGAAAAGATTATTTTACCGATTTGTGATGACCTCATTTAATTGACGATTGTTTTTCTGTTTTGTATTTGTTTATATTTATGAAATGAAGAATTATGTACACGATTTACATTATTCGGACTATTGTCCTCATCTTTGTGGCCATATTTATTACAACGTTTCGGCCTTTCACTATCTGTCTATATTTCTGAGATGAGGTATTATGTACACTATTTACATTATTCGGACTATTGTCCTCATCTTTGTGGCCATATTTATTACAACGTTTCGGCCTTTCAGTATCTGTCTATATTTCTGAGATGAGGTATTATGTAAACTATTTACATTATTCGGACTATTGTCCTCATCTTTGTCACCATATTTATTACAATGTTTCGGTCCTTCAATATCTGTCTATATTTCTGAGATGAGGTATTATGTACACTATTTACATTATTCGGACTATTGTCCTCATCATTGTCGCCATATTTATTACAACGTTTCGGCCTTTCATTATCTGTCTATATTTCTGAGATGAGGTATTATGTACACTATTTACATTATTCGGACTATTGTCCTCATCATTGTCGCCATATTTATTACAACGTTTCGGCCGTTGAACGCTCTGTGGCTGGAATGTCGAACTGAACCCTTTATTTCGCTCACTGGGGTAGACTGTTCTAGTTCCACGTGCCATGTCTAATGGATGTCAGTTATCAGTTATCTCCTGTTAATTCCCCTCTGCATGTTCTCCACCGCCTTAACCAGGTATTGAACTCACACTCTTTGGGTCCTGTCACTGGATCTAACCCATTTATCCACTGTACCATGTGTACTTGAGAAATATGTGTATGAATTTCTGGGTATTATAAACCTAATGTCTTCAGCAAACATTTTTTTTACCAGTGCTCATATTGCAATTTTTGCTGTTATCATTATATGTTTTTACCAGAGCTCATATTGCAATTTTTGTTGTTATTATCGCTTTTTCTCTGGCACCCCTTATTACTAGTTCCCATATTGTATTCATTTCTATGCTTGGTCGGCTCAGGAGATTTTTGTGGCTTAGCATATGTGCTGATTCCTTACGTTTACGAATTTTCCAATGGTGTTCTTTGTCTATAAATAAAGCGTTCAGTTCGACATTCCAACCACCTGAAGAAGTCCGGAGTGTACAACTGCCGAAACGTTGTAATACATATGGCGGCAAAGATGAGGACAATAGTTCGAATAATGTAAATACTGTTTTGTTTTGTTTTTTTGTTTTTTTTCGCGACCAGGCAGTGAACTCGTTCGAACCAACATTGATAGTGAATTGGGCATCAAACTTAGTGAGGCAGAATTACATCGTGTGGATATTTTTGGTCGCAATAAAGCAATTGCAGGTAAGTTATATTCTTTGCGCTTCCATTCTGATTGGGAAGATCGTCTGCACATGCCTCCGATTCCTTTTGCGATGTATGGCTGTCTGTATATGCCTCGCGTCCTCCGCTTCCCTTTGCAATGCTTCCTGTGCGTACCCTCATGTCCTTCAGTTAATTTGGGATGAGTCGAGAGATTATCTGCGCTTTCCCCACGTCTTCCATTTCTCGTTGGAATTAATCGAAATGCTGGCTGCGAATGTCTTACGCCTTTCGCTTCTCTTTGGGATGTCGGGAGGGCCTGCCTACGCTTTCCACGCGTCCTTCGCTTCGTTTTGGGATTAGTTGGGAGGCTACCTGTGCTTTTTTCACGTCCTCCGCTTCTCGTTGGGCTTAGTCGGGAGGCTATCTGCGCATTTTTCACGTCCTTTGCTCCCCTTTGGGATATATCGGAGTTGTCTGCGTACGCCTCACGTCGTTCGCTTCGCTTTGTGACGCATCGGGAGGCTGTCTGCGCTTTCATCACATGCTTCGCTTCTCTTTGTGATGAGTCAGGAGGCAGTTTGCGCATACATCACGTCCTTTGCTCCCTTTGGGATGTATCGGTGGATGGTGGCTGTCTGCACATGCTTCAGATCCCCCGATTCACTTGGGCTAAGTTCGGAGGCTGTCTGCTCATGCCTCATTGCCTTCGTTTCCATTTGGAATAAGTCGGGAGGCTGTTTGCACTTTCCTCCCGTTCTTCGCTTTCTTTTGGTATGAATCGGGAGGCTGCCTGTGCTTTCCTCAAACCCTCCGCTTCCCTGTGGGATGTTTCAGTGGTGAGTCTATCTGCGCATACCTCATCTTCTTCGCTTCACTTTGGGATGAGTCGGGAGGCTGTCCGTCTTTTTCTCACGCCCTTCGCTGCCATTTTGGGTGTATCGGTTGGTAGTCTGTGCATGCCTCACGTTCTCCGCCTGCTTTTGGTATGAATCGGGAGGCTGCCTGCGCTTTCCTCACGCCCTCCGCTTCCCTGTGGGATGTTTCAGTGGTGAGTCTATCTGCGCATACCTCATCTTCTTCGCTTCACTTTGGGATGAGTCGGGAGGCTGTCCGTCTTTTTCTCACGCCCTTCGCTGCCATTTTGGGTGTATCGGTTGTTAGTCTGTGCATGCCTCACGTTCTCCGCCTGCTTTTGGTATGAATCGGGAGGCTGCCTGCGCTTTCCTCACGCCCTCCGCTTCCCTGTGGGATGTTTCAGTGGTGAGTCTATCTGCGCATACCTCATCTTCTTCGCTTCACTTTGGGATGAGTCGGGAGGCTGTCCGTCTTTTTCTCACGCCCTTCGCTGCCATTTTGGGTGTATCGGTTGGTAGTCTGTGCATGCCTCACGTTCTCCGCCTGCTTTTGGTATGAATCGGGAGGCTGCCTGCGCTTTCCTCACGCCCTCCGCTTCCCTTTGGGATGTTTCAGTGGTGAGTCTATCTGCGCATACCTCATCTTCTTCGCTTCACTTTGGGATGAGTCGGGAGGCTGTCCGTCTTTTTCTCACGCCCTTCGCTGCCATTTTGGGTGTATCGGTTGGTAGTCTGTGCATGCCTCACGTTCTCCGCCTGCTTTTGGTATGAATCGGGAGGCTGCCTGCGCTTTCCTCACGCCCTCCGCTTCCCTGTGGGATGTTTCAGTGGTGAGTCTATCTGCGCATACCTCATCTTCTTCGCTTCACTTTGGGATGAGTCGGGAGGCTGTCCGTCTTTTTCTCACGCCCTTCGCTGCCATTTTGGGTGTATCGGTTGGTAGTCTGTGCATGCCTCACGTTCTCCGCCTGCTTTTGGTATGAATCGGGAGGCTGCCTGCGCTTTCCTCACGCCCTCCGCTTCCCTGTGGGATGTTTCAGTGGTGAGTCTATCTGCGCATACCTCATCTTCTTCGCTTCACTTTGGGATGAGTCGGGAGGCTGTCCGTCTTTTTCTCACGCCCTTCGCTGCCATTTTGGGTGTATCGGTTGGTAGTCTGTGCATGCCTCACGTTCTCCGCCTGCTTTTGGTATGAATCGGGAGGCTGCCTGCGCTTTCCTCACGCCCTCCGCTTCCCTTTGGGATGTTTCAGTGGTGAGTCTATCTGCGCATACCTCATCTTCTTCGCTTCACTTTGGGATGAGTCGGGAGGCTGTCCGTCTTTTTCTCACGCCCTTCGCTGCCATTTTGGGTGTATCGGTTGGTAGTCTGTGCATGCCTCACGTTCTCCGCCTGCTTTTGGTATGAATCGGGAGGCTGCCTGCGCTTTCCTCACGCCCTCCGCTTCCCTGTGGGATGTTTCAGTGGTGAGTCTATCTGCGCATACCTCATCTTCTTCGCTTCACTTTGGGATGAGTCGGGAGGCTGTCCGTCTTTTTCTCACGCCCTTCGCTGCCATTTTGGGTGTATCGGTTGGTAGTCTGTGCATGCCTCACGTTCTCCGCCTGCTTTTGGTATGAATCGGGAGGCTGCCTGCGCTTTCCTCACGCCCTCCGCTTCCCTTTGGGATGTTTCAGTGGTGAGTCTATCTGCGCATACCTCATCTTCTTCGCTTCACTTTGGGATGAGTCGGGAGGCTGTCCGTCTTTTTCTCACGCCCTTCGCTGCCATTTTGGGTGTATCGGTTGGTAGTCTGTGCATGCCTCACGTTCTCCGCCTGCTTTTGGTATGAATCGGGAGGCTGCCTGCGCTTTCCTCACGCCCTCCGCTTCCCTGTGGGATGTTTCAGTGGTGAGTCTATCTGCGCATACCTCATCTTCTTCGCTTCACTTTGGGATGAGTCGGGAGGCTGTCCGTCTTTTTCTCGCGCCCTTCGCTGCCATTTTGGGTGTATCGGTTGGTAGTCTGTGCATGCCTCACGTTCTCCGCCTGCTTTTGGTATGAATCGGGAGGCTGCCTGCGCTTTCCTCACGCCCTCCGCTTCCCTTTGGGGTGTTTCAGTGGTGAGTCTATCTGCGCATACCTCATCTTCTTCGCTTCACTTTGGGATGAGTCGGGAGGCTGTCCGTCTTTTTCTCACGCCCTTCGCTGCCATTTTGGGTGTATCGGTTGGTAGTCTGTGCATGCCTCACGTTCTCCGCCTGCTTTTGGTATGAATCGGGAGGCTGCCTGCGCTTTCCTCACGCCCTCCGCTTCCCTGTGGGATGTTTCAGTGGTGAGTCTATCTGCGCATACCTCATCTTCTTCGCTTCACTTTGGGATGAGTCGGGAGGCTGTCCGTCTTTTTCTCACGCCCTTCGCTGCCATTTTGGGTGTATCGGTTGGTAGTCTGTGCATGCCTCACGTTCTCCGCCTGCTTTTGGTATGAATCGGGAGGCTGCCTGCGCTTTCCTCACGCCCTCCGCTTCCCTTTGGGATGTTTCAGTGGTGAGTCTATCTGCGCATACCTCATCTTCTTCGCTTCACTTTGGGATGAGTCGGGAGGCTGTCCGTCTTTTTCTCACGCCCTTCGCTGCCATTTTGGGTGTATCGGTTGGTAGTCTGTGCATGCCTCACGTTCTCCGCCTGCTTTTGGTATGAATCGGGAGGCTGCCTGCGCTTTCCTCACGCCCTCCGCTTCCCTGTGGGATGTTTCAGTGGTGAGTCTATCTGCGCATACCTCATCTTCTTCGCTTCACTTTGGGATGAGTCGGGAGGCTGTCCGTCTTTTTCTCACGCCCTTCGCTGCCATTTTGGGTGTATCGGTTGGTAGTCTGTGCATGCCTCACGTTCTCCGCCTGCTTTTGGTATGAATCGGGAGGCTGCCTGCGCTTTCCTCACGCCCTCCGCTTCCCTGTGGGATGTTTCAGTGGTGAGTCTATCTGCGCATACCTCATCTTCTTCGCTTCACTTTGGGATGAGTCGGGAGGCTGTCCGTCTTTTTCTCACGCCCTTCGCTGCCATTTTGGGTGTATCGGTTGGTAGTCTGTGCATGCCTCACGTTCTCCGCCTGCTTTTGGTATGAATCGGGAGGCTGCCTGCGCTTTCCTCACGCCCTCCGCTTCCCTGTGGGATGTTTCAGTGGTGAGTCTATCTGCGCATACCTCATCTTCTTCGCTTCACTTTGGGATGAGTCGGGAGGCTGTCCGTCTTTTTCTCACGCCCTTCGCTGCCATTTTGGGTGTATCGGTTGTTAGTCTGTGCATGCCTCACGTTCTCCGCCTGCTTTTGGTATGAATCGGGAGGCTGCCTGCGCTTTCCTCACGCCCTCCGCTTCCCTGTGGGATGTTTCAGTGGTGAGTCTATCTGCGCATACCTCATCTTCTTCGCTTCACTTTGGGATGAGTCGGGAGGCTGTCCGTCTTTTTCTCACGCCCTTCGCTGCCATTTTGGGTGTATCGGTTGGTAGTCTGTGCATGCCTCACGTTCTCCGCCTGCTTTTGGTATGAATCGGGAGGCTGCCTGCGCTTTCCTCACGCCCTCCGCTTCCCTGTGGGATGTTTCAGTGGTGAGTCTATCTGCGCATACCTCATCTTCTTCGCTTCACTTTGGGATGAGTCGGGAGGCTGTCCGTCTTTTTCTCACGCCCTTCGCTGCCATTTTGGGTGTATCGGTTGGTAGTCTGTGCATGCCTCACGTTCTCCGCCTGCTTTTGGTATGAATCGGGAGGCTGCCTGCGCTTTCCTCACGCCCTCCGCTTCCCTTTGGGATGTTTCAGTGGTGAGTCTATCTGCGCATACCTCATCTTCTTCGCTTCACTTTGGGATGAGTCGGGAGGCTGTCCGTCTTTTTCTCGCGCCCTTCGCTGCCATTTTGGGTGTATCGGTTGGTAGTCTGTGCATGCCTCACGTTCTCCGCCTGCTTTTGGTATGAATCGGGAGGCTGCCTGCGCTTTCCTCACGCCCTCCGCTTCCCTTTGGGGTGTTTCAGTGGTGAGTCTATCTGCGCATACCTCATCTTCTTCGCTTCACTTTGGGATGAGTCGGGAGGCTGTCCGTCTTTTTCTCACGCCCTTCGCTGCCATTTTGGGTGTATCGGTTGGTAGTCTGTGCATGCCTCACGTTCTCCGCCTGCTTTTGGTATGAATCGGGAGGCTGCCTGCGCTTTCCTCACGCCCTCCGCTTCCCTGTGGGATGTTTCAGTGGTGAGTCTATCTGCGCATACCTCATCTTCTTCGCTTCACTTTGGGATGAGTCGGGAGGCTGTCCGTCTTTTTCTCACGCCCTTCGCTGCCATTTTGGGTGTATCGGTTGGTAGTCTGTGCATGCCTCACGTTCTCCGCCTGCTTTTGGTATGAATCGGGAGGCTGCCTGCGCTTTCCTCACGCCCTCCGCTTCCCTTTGGGATGTTTCAGTGGTGAGTCTATCTGCGCATACCTCATCTTCTTCGCTTCACTTTGGGATGAGTCGGGAGGCTGTCCGTCTTTTTCTCACGCCCTTCGCTGCCATTTTGGGTGTATCGGTTGGTAGTCTGTGCATGCCTCACGTTCTCCGCCTGCTTTTGGTATGAATCGGGAGGCTGCCTGCGCTTTCCTCACGCCCTCCGCTTCCCTGTGGGATGTTTCAGTGGTGAGTCTATCTGCGCATACCTCATCTTCTTCGCTTCACTTTGGGATGAGTCGGGAGGCTGTCCGTCTTTTTCTCACGCCCTTCGCTGCCATTTTGGGTGTATCGGTTGGTAGTCTGTGCATGCCTCACGTTCTCCGCCTGCTTTTGGTATGAATCGGGAGGCTGCCTGCGCTTTCCTCACGCCCTCCGCTTCCCTGTGGGATGTTTCAGTGGTGAGTCTATCTGCGCATACCTCATCTTCTTCGCTTCACTTTGGGATGAGTCGGGAGGCTGTCCGTCTTTTTCTCACGCCCTTCGCTGCCATTTTGGGTGTATCGGTTGGTAGTCTGTGCATGCCTCACGTTCTCCGCCTGCTTTTGGTATGAATCGGGAGGCTGCCTGCGCTTTCCTCACGCCCTCCGCTTCCCTGTGGGATGTTTCAGTGGTGAGTCTATCTGCGCATACCTCATCTTCTTCGCTTCACTTTGGGATGAGTCGGGAGGCTGTCCGTCTTTTTCTCACGCCCTTCGCTGCCATTTTGGGTGTATCGGTTGTTAGTCTGTGCATGCCTCACGTTCTCCGCCTGCTTTTGGTATGAATCGGGAGGCTGCCTGCGCTTTCCTCACGCCCTCCGCTTCCCTGTGGGATGTTTCAGTGGTGAGTCTATCTGCGCATACCTCATCTTCTTCGCTTCACTTTGGGATGAGTCGGGAGGCTGTCCGTCTTTTTCTCACGCCCTTCGCTGCCATTTTGGGTGTATCGGTTGGTAGTCTGTGCATGCCTCACGTTCTCCGCCTGCTTTTGGTATGAATCGGGAGGCTGCCTGCGCTTTCCTCACGCCCTCCGCTTCCCTTTGGGATGTTTCAGTGGTGAGTCTATCTGCGCATACCTCATCTTCTTCGCTTCACTTTGGGATGAGTCGGGAGGCTGTCCGTCTTTTTCTCACGCCCTTCGCTGCCATTTTGGGTGTATCGGTTGGTAGTCTGTGCATGCCTCACGTTCTCCGCCTGCTTTTGGTATGAATCGGGAGGCTGCCTGCGCTTTCCTCACGCCCTCCGCTTCCCTTTGGGGGTATCGGGCATGACTCACGTTCTTCGCTTCCCTTTGGGACGAGTCGTGAAGCTGCCCCTGCTTTCCTTATGTCCTGCACTTCAATCTTGGATGAATCGGGGGGATTTGCGCATGTCTCAATTCCTCCGCTTCTCTTTAGGATTAGTCGTTAGTCTACCTACGTTTTACTCGTGTCCTCTTGTTTTCTTCAAACGCCGTTAGCAAACGCTGGTTAAGTTTATTAAAAGTCACATATGTTCTGGCTTCTGTACTCCCATTACCCCACGCTGTAATTAGGTACTTGATGATCACTGACCACTGGACTCTCTTCCCACCTTTCAATGCATGACGCTCGCTCTTCCTAAACCTTCCACTGATAAAGTAAGTACAAACTTTCCTTTGGTTGTTCCATCTGAGCGCAAGGCTGACTCGAGCTCGACCAGTGATATTCAACTCTCCAAGTATTTTGGTTCACCACCGCTGTAGCTTGGTATTGAACTCACAACTCTTTGGGTCTCAATCGATCAAGAACACGTGGCCCAGTGGATAAAGACGTTGGTTAGATCCATTGACAAGATCCAAAATGTTGTGAATTCAGTACCAGGCCACAGCAGTGGTGAACAAAAAACTTGGAAAGTTGAGTTAAAGGGAAATAACTGGCAGAAATACTGTGTAGAGTGACATCTCAAGACTACTGGATACAACAGACACCTGAATAAGGCCGAAAAACACATTTGCTAAAATATTGTAATAAAGATGAAGATACTGGTCTAGTTAATGTGTAGAGTGACATCTAACGGCCACTGGACGCAACATACACATGAGGAAGACTGAAGAACAGATCAGCTGAAATATTGGGATAAAAGCAATAAAGATGAAGATACTGGTCTGAATAATGTGTAGATTGACATCTAAAGACCACTGGATGCAACATACACCTGAGGAAGGCTGAAGAACAGATCAGCTGAAATGTTGAGATAAAATCAATAAAGATGAAGATACTGGTCTGAATAATGTGTAGATTGACATCTAAAGGCCACTGGATGCAACATTCACCTGGGATAAAGCTAAAGAACCTGTCGGCAGTAATATTGAAGCAATAAAGATTAAACCGAAAGAAGGATATATTTATGTCGGTACTTCCAAATATTTTCGAAAAAAAATCATACCATGATGAAATGTTCCAAACTTGATAAAAAACAAAGTTTTATCGTCAAAATGTTTATGTCGTTATTAAGAGGAAAGACCAAAGTATTTTTTATCATTTTATTAAATTTTCAATCCTTTCTAGCGCGTTGGCAATTTTGGTTAAAAATCTTGCTTTTTTGCGTCAACGGGTGGGCCAAAGATTAGTATCAAGATTTTTAGCGTCTTCTTTGGCGCTAAAATCATTGTTTTTTTTTTTTAATTCTTTCAAAAATCAAATAATTGTAGGATTTTAATGACATTTTCAGGATTTATTCAAAAATCAATTAAATTATTTTTGAATTTTTTTTTACATCTGTTACACCCACTTAATTTTCTGAAATGTCGAGAAATTAAAATTTCAGTCTCTTCATATTTATATTAGTTAAAAGCAGGACTTCTTGCAGAATTAAAATCATAAATTTGTTTTTGTCAAACAGAAACACCATTTACCGAAAATCTGCTCTGAAACGTAAAATAAAAATACAATAAAACTATGACATTATTTAATTAGAAAAGAAAAAAATTAAATTAGCTTTTGAAATACAGTAAAGTATTTTTTTTTCTTTATTGGAAATATTAAATTTGATCTATTAGCTTGAAATTAAAATTAAAATAATATTTTCAAGAAAGATTTTTCAGTTTTAAAAATTCATTTTAAACCTTAAGTATCGCGTTTTGTGGGTGTTCCCTATGTTTATGTATATACAAATTGATTTTAAACTCGGAAAAGAAACAAGAAGATTTTACATTTGGGTCATGCCTAATGTCACCCGACACATTGATAACATGTATCTCTAGACTTCATTTTGCATAAATATGTCAAATGTTTTGCATGATTTCGGAGTCAGATTATTTGGCTGTGTTGCACAGAACAATGATTAAATTACACGAAACCCACTCATCAAAATATTTCTGGCTTTATCGAACGATTTTCAACGTTGACTTCTTTGAAGAACAGAGAACAAATTTACGATATTGTTCCACTGTCTTCAGCAATCTTTCAATCACCTTCAAAATTCCATCCTGCCACTACTTTTTTACCTTTCACAGCAAAGAACTGTTGCAGAAGATCGAAATTTATTTTTAATTAAGAGCTTACAGCATTCCAAAACGGTCACCCATCTATATTCTGACCAGGCTCGACGTTGCTTAACTTCAGTGATCGCACGAGAACGGGTGATTCAACGTAATATGGCCGTAAGCAAGAAGAAGAGGAAAGTTGAGGCAAGAAAATATGGTTCTACAGAAGGATGCTGAGTGTGTGGTCAACGAGGAAGTTATAAGAAATATGAGAGTTTGGTTTAGTTTGGTTTCGTTTGGGTTATTTTTTTTTATGGCATATCAACCTCAATGGGTCATTTAATGCCGACAACTTATTTTTTCTGGTAATATTTTTGTTTTGTCAAAAATCTATTTCTGTTAATATTTTTTCTCAAAAATGTATAGCTGGTAATATTTTCTTTTCAAAAACGTATAGCTGGTAATATTATTTTTCCAATATCGTATAGCAGGTAATATTATTTTTTCAAAAACGTATAACTGGTAATATTATTTTTTCAAAAACGTATAGTTGGTAATATTATTTTTTGAAAAACGTATAGCTGGCAACATTACTTTTTCAAAAACGTATAGCTGGTAATATTATTTTTTCAAAAACGTATAGCTGGTAATATTATTTTTCCAATATCGTATAGCTGGTAATACTATTTTTTCAAAAACGTGTAGCTGGTAATATTTTCTTTTCAAAAACGTATAGCTGGTAATATTATTTTTCCAATATTGTATAGCTGGTAATATTATTTTTTTCAAAAACCTATAGCTGGTAATATTTTCTTTTCAAAAACGTATAGCTGATAATATTATTTTTTCAAAAACGTATAGCTGGCAACATTATTTTTTCAAAAACGTATAGCTGGTAATATTATTTTTTCAAAATCGTATACCTGGTAATATTATATTTAAAAAACGTATAGCTAGCAACATTATCTTTTCAAAAACGTATAGCTGGCAACATCATTTTTTCAAAAACCTATAGCTGGTAATATTATTTTTTCAAAAACCTATAGCTGGTAATATTATTTTTTCAAAAACGTATAGCTGGTAATATTTTCTTTTCAAAAACGTATAGCTGGTAATATTTTCTTTTCAAAAACGTATAGCTGGTAATATTATTTTTTCAAAAACGTATAGCTGGTAATATTATTTTTCCAATATCGTATAGCTGGTAATATTATTTTTTTAAAAACGTATAGCTGGTAATATTTTCTTTTCAAAAACGTATAGCTGGTAATATTATTTTTCAAAAACGTATAGCTGGCAACATTATTTTTTCAAAAACCTATAGCTGGTAATATTATTTTTTCAAAAACGTATAGCTGGCAACATTATTTTTTCAAAAACGTATAGCTGGCAACATTATTTTTTCAAAAACGTTATCAGGGGCTTTGCTGTTGGACGTAGTTTATCATCATACCCAGGACGCGGATGTAGTCTGAGTATTATTTGCCCATAGCTGGGACCTTAACAGGTGCTAGCTCAACGGGTTAGGGTGGACCTAAGAACACCAGCAATTAAGAGGTGGTTCCACGCTCCTCAAAAGCTCCTGATCAGGGGATTTGCTGTTGGACGTGGTTTATCGTCTTACCCAGGACGCGGATGTAGTTTATCGTCATACCCAGGACAAAAGAAATATGAGAGCAAAAAGGACACTTGCACTTAGAATCAGAAAGAGAGAGTTGGAATTTTGAAGAATCATAACGAGGAAAGATAGCTTGGAGAATCTAACACTCACGGAACATACAGAAGGCATGAGAAAGCGCGATTGACCTACCTTAGGAGTTTGAGCGAACCGATAACAGAACAGGGACAAAGAGGAATGATAATGTGTCACAGAGCAACAAAGGATAGGAAGTTGTGGAGGGTATTGATCCCCTACGCCCTGAAAGTATTTGGCGCATAAAAGAAAAAGGATCTGCCTTGAAAATGAGTATTCGAAATCCTAACACTTCGCTTTGAGCTCGAACACTGACCACTGGCGCCAATGTGAAACTCTAAACTAAGAGACATATCCAGAGTGGTCTGGACGCCTCGGTGTGGTGTAATGGTTAGCAAGCTTGTCTTTCGCGACCAATTACGACTGAATCGTGAGTTCGATCCTTGCCTCGGATTTTCCGCCATGTTACTTTTCTTTCTTGGTGTTCCATACTATCAGCCTTGTACCGCATCTAAAATACGCTTAGAAAGTCACTATGTCCAACGTGGTCTTAATCTTTTCGATAAATATTTTTAAAAAAAGGGATCAAGTAAATTTTGGGGAAAAGGTAGAATAGTTAAATTCGTTAGTTTGTAGCCTTCTCCAAAATTTACAGTACACCGGCGACATTGTATTATTAACAAATTTCCGCTGATATGAGAAAGAATAAAGTACAATTCTAATGTCCGTAACATTTAATTTAAAAGCAGGCGCAGTACAAAGTAGAGCAATATTATTTATGAAAAATTAAATCTTAATACTTCTTCGCTTACTTTAAATTTAACGTAGTTCAATTCGATTGGCTGATCTAAGTAAAGCCCACGAACCTTATATCACCCCACATTTTTTTTCGTAAAAGAGATTGTATTTTGCTTTTAAATCTAAATAAATCGTTCACTAGCCAGTAATTTACAATCGCCTGATGAGATGCATTGATATACATTGCATTGAAACACGACTGCAATTGTGTAGGGATTTTGACATGTTTTCGATGTAATATCCTAAGATAAAGAATATATGACAGAACAAGGAAAAAGAGGACTGATAATGTGTCAAAGAGCAAGGAAAGATAGGAAGTTGTATTGAGCCTTATACATACAGTGTAACCCGGATATACGAGACCCGGATATAAGATAAACCCGGATATAAGAGAGATTTTATCTGGTCCCAAATTAGAGCCTGTGTTAATATATATATAATAGAACAAACCCGGATATAAGAGAAACCCGGATATAAGATAATTATTCTCCGTTCCCGGCAACTCTCTTATATCCGGGTTACACTATATATATATATATATTATGAGCACGTCGCCATGTGGTTATTCTGACCATGAGACCCGGGTCCGAATCTCACCATAGTCGATTTGTCAGAAAAAAGACTTTCTGATGTTATCGGGCTGGAGGGGTCGATCCCAGTGTGCAACGAACGTGCCTGAAAACCATACCATGAGTGAAATTGGGTAGACGAAAACTTTGGGGGAAGAAGTCATAAGTCTGGCCTTGTTCAAATTGTTGATCACGCTAGATAACACGTTCCTTCTTGCAGGCGTCTGCAATAGGGACTGGCTAGCCGCCCTAATAGACGGGTATCCTCGAATACGAGTGGTCAGCTATTACTATATATATAGAACACAAATACACATCAAGTGCTCCAGACCAGGTGCAATCTTCAGCTGAGCGCCGTGCTTCAGCAAAGTTTCGGCCCATTAAGCCCAGTACCTTTCCACACGGTGGGCCCGCAACAGCTGGATGATGTTGCGTTGCAACTGGTCTATGTTAATTACGTGCGACTCGACAAGAATTTTTGGGTAATCCATACACTTCCTTCCACTGCTTTTTCACCACAAGTCTTTATCACGTTTTCCGGCTTTGGGATTCCAGCACACTTGAGGAATCTCTTTAAAGAGGCAGCAGGAAGTCCTCTAATGCCAACCTCAAATGGCACCAGAGTGCAGCTATATCCTCTCTCACGGACTTCAGCCACCAGTTCCTCAGACCGAAGCAACTTTCTTTCATGCGCCTCCTCAATCCCTTCTTCCCATGCTACTGTCAGTTCGCCAAGCAACAGATGTTGCTTCTCGAAATCAATTAAGACCAGATCTGGTCTCAGACCAGACACAACGATCTCCACTGGCAGTGTAGCATCCACCAGCACTCTCCACTTCCTTGAGTTTTCTTCTGCCTTGTGACAGTCTCACCTTGCTTCAGGAAGGTTACCCTTCGCAGGTCCAACGAGGGTATGCTAGCATTTCTTACAGCCGCTGCCGCGACCTCAAGTACCAAGTTATGTCTGAAGGTGTACCAGCCATCCTGAAGCGCCCTCGGACAGGCTGACAGCATGTGGCGCAGGTTTCCGGAAGCACCATACAACCAGCAGGAGGGTGACTCCTGCACTCCCCATCTCTTCAAATATGACGGTGATGCTGCCACGTCATATGCCGCCTGTATGAGAGGAACTTCAAATGTCCTGCGCATACACGCCACCAATCAGACCAACTGATATATTGGGTATAACAGTAAAATTGTCCAATCGTTATATACACTTTGAACCGTTATATCTTAGAAATGATTAAAGATATCTTACTAGAATTCTCAGAAGTTTTTATAACACTATTGGACTCGACATGTTCATCATTAATTAATCATATCTAAAGACCTGAAGTTAATGAAGGTTTGAAATAAAGTTCAAATATATATATATATATATATATATATATATATATATATGCATTATTCCAGGATCATTTTTTAACTTATTGAAAATGATCTTAGCCCTCTTTAACCTTCTAAGTTTCTGTCCTAGAGAAACAAGGTGCCTCACACGTTTCATGTACAATTTCATTTTCAAGTCTTTTTTCACTGCTTTTTGAACTGTCATAGGTGAAACTCCTCTCTCACGTGCCAAACGTCTTATAGATTGAGTTGAATCGTTTCTAATTGATCTCTTTAGCTCTAACTTGAAATGATGATCCCTCTTTCTGTTGTGTCCTCCTGATCCAGTTTTCCTTGCTACAGTTCCCTCTTTTTTAAACTTATTCTCTTGATGCTTCTTGAATGGACTTTGAAAATGGAAGCCAGAGTATGAATGTTAGTACCATTACTGAAGGCCTGAATGATTTTTCCTCTCACCATTGCTCAGTTGGGAAGATATAGTGGGGCTGACACAAAACAATTTTAACCTGTTCCCTTTCTAGCCGAATAACTCAAAAGGTTTTTCTATGATTCTTACGAAAAATGGCGTCAATATGGCTAAACGTCTTACCTGTAAGCCTGGAAAAAAGTAACTCAATTAGTTTAATTTTTTTTTTTAGATATTAATCATTTTGTGGGTATATTTAATTCATTTGGGGAAAAGATATTAGAATAATGCGGAACATTTACTAGGAACAAAAAGCCTGCACACGGATAGAAAATGAGTTGAGCAAGTACACAAAAAGGTGCGTAAGACACGGATGCAGGATGCGCCTTCTCAGTAGAACTATTCAAATTTTACATCTAGACGATCCTAAGAGAAATAGATGTTCTATCAGGGTTTATTATTGATGAGCACATTCTGAACAACACATATGCAGGCATCTGTCTATATTTCTAAGATGAGGTATTATGTACACTATTTACATTATTCGGACTATTTTTCTCATCTTTGTCGCCATATTTATTACAACGTTTCGGCCGGTGTACGCTCCGACCTTCTTCAGGTGGTTGGAATGTCGAACTGAGCCCTTTATTTCACTCACTGGGGTAGACTGTTCTAGTTCCACGTGACATGTCTAATGGATATCAGTTATTAGTTATCTCCTGTTAATTTTTGTCTATGATCTCAACCTAATCCCACAAAGAACATCACTGGAAAATTCGTAAACTTAAGGAATCAGCACATATGCTAGGCCACAAAAATGTCCTGAGCCGACCAAGTATAGAAATGAATACAATATGGGAACCAGTAATAAGGAGTGCCAGAGAAAAGCAAGATTAACAACAAAAATTGTAATATGAGCTCTGGTAAAAACATAATGATAACAGTAAAAAAATTCATTATGAGCACTGATAAAAAATGGTTGCTGAAGACATTAGGTTTATAATACCTAGAAATACATACACAGACTAGGACACATGGCACAGTGAATAATGACGTTGGTTTGCTCCAGTCGCCATATTTATTACAACGTTTCGGCCGTTGTACGCTCCGGCCTTCTTCAGGTGGTTGGAATGTCGAACTGAACCCTTTATTTCGCTCACTGGGGTAGACTGTTCTAGTTCCACGTGCCACACTCCTTGAGGTCACGTGGCACAGAGGATAAAGTTGTTAGTTAGATCCAATGACAGGACCCAAAGAGTGTGAGTTCAATACCCGGTTAAGGCGGTGGAGAACTTGAAGAGGGGAATTAACAGGAGATAACTGATAACTGACATCAATTAGACACGGCGCGTGGAACAGTGAGCGAAATAAAGGGTTCAGTTCGACATTCCAACTACCTGAAGAAGGTCGGAGCGTACAACGGCCGAAACGTTGTAATAAATATGGCGACAAAGATGAGGAAAATATTCCGAATAATGTAAATAGTGTATATATGCAGGTGACACCAGGAACGACCCTTATGTTGATATTTAGCGTTATTTGCAAATCGTTTCCAAAAAAACTTTCGTCTATATTCGATTAACCCCCGAAAACTAAAGATTCTCTATGATTCTTCCTTTTGGCATCTCATGGTTTTGTTTATAGGAATAATTTTGGTTTGTCTTTGAATAAGTCACCAGTTGCACGCTTGATTAATCTACGAGGGTCATTCAATAAATAAGTTGAATTTTTCGGTATAAGGACTTCTAATACAGATAGAAGCTTACTTTTTTTATTATTTTTCAACGTAGTCTCCCAGCACTGTCACACACTTTTCCCATCTGTGCACAAGCTTCCGTATTCCCTCACGTAAAAATCTTTGGACTGATGTCTCAGCCAGTCGCTCACAACACTTTTGACTTCATCGTCACTTTTAAACTTCGTGCCTCTCGTGAACGCTTTCAAGGGACCAAACAGGTGAAAGTCTGAAGGGGCAAGGTCTGGGCTGTAAGGGGGATGAGGGAGCAGTTCCCAGCCCAGCTCGTTGATGGTCTGCACCGTTTGGGCTGCTGTGTGAGGCCTTGCGTTGTCATGATGCAAGATGACTCCTTCTGACTGATGACCCCTGCAGATAAGCTCAAAGTCCTTGCAATGTCATCCACTGTCACCCTTCTGTCAGACTGAATGAGGTCATTGACTGATTCGATCACCTCAGGAGACCTCACTACTGTAGGCTTCCCAGGCCTGTCTTCATCCTCAACACTGCTCCGTCCTCCTTTAAACAATTTAGCCCACTTGTAGACATTTTTTTGTTTTTTGGCGGAAACATGTGGCACCATAAACAGTTGACATTCTCCTATGAATTTCAACTGGTTTGCACCCTTCAGCAACAAAAAACTTGATAACTGACCGCTGTTCAACCCTGGAGCATGCTTCTTGGTCGGCCATCTTTGTTAATCGCCAAAACTGTCAAAGTTTGTTTTTTTCAATCTGCAAAAGAAATTAAATTCACATGAAAAAGAAGTAAAACAAAAAAAAATAAAAAAAGTAAGTTTCTATCTGTATTAGAAATCCTTATACCGAAAAATTCAACTTATTTATTGAATGACCCTCGTATATATATATATATATATATATATATATATGTATAAAATAAAAAAAGAGTAAGCTTCTATCTGTATTAAAAGTCCTTATACCGAAAAATTCACCTTATTTATTGAATGACCCTCGTAGATTACTTTCCTAATTAACATTAATGCTTAGCTCTTAACACTGTCTATATATATATATGGCCTAGCATAAAAGACCGGAGATATTGCTAATAAAATGTATTTATTTTAGCTATGGCTTTTCAGATAACAGCCCGTGGGTCACATCCGAGCCGCCACAACATTTTGTTTTTCATTTAGCAACAATATTTATATTCTGACGATTGTCCTCGTCTATGTTGTCATTTCAACGTTTTGGTCATTGTACCCTCGGGCCTTCATCAGGTGTACGATACCCAGATCGATATACACCTGAAGAAGACCTGAGGGCAAAACAGTCGAAACGTTGTGATAACAACAGAGATGAGGACAATAGTTCAAATATAAATAGTGTAATGATAACTCCTCATCCCAGGAATTCAGACAAAATATATTTTATTTGTAATTGCTACATTTTTCTTTCTTCTATGTAGTGTTCCTTCAGTATGTGGGCGATTATGGCTCTCCACAACTTCCTATCTTTCGTAACTCTAAGCAATGATTGTCGCTTTACTAACCCTCCCAGTCTCTGTTCTGCCATTCATTTACACAAGCTCGTTAGGTAGTTTAATCATGGCTCTCCACAACGTCCTATCTTTTGTAACTCTAAGCAATGTTTTCCCCTTTACTATCCCCTTTACTATCCCTCCCATTCTCTTTCTGATTCAGAATACAACTGGCCGTTTTGTTTTGATTTTCCTTCAAATTTTCTCGTTGGTCACATGGTTGCATCCATGGCATTCTCAGCATCCTTCTGTAGAACCACATCTATAATGCCCCAAGCCTTCTCTTCATCTGCGAGGAAATAGACCAGCATTCACTGTCATATAGTAACATTGATAATACGCAACATTTTGCCATTATTTTCTTTGTTTTTAACGAAACTTTCCTTTTTCTTAATACTTTGCTTAGCTTTTGGAAGGCATCTTTCACTATTCCAAAACGCCTTCGGATTTCGGTGTCACATTTTCCGTCGTTTATTAAGAGACTCCCCAGATAGTTAAATCTCTGTACTTGTTTGATTTTGACATCATTGTAGCTATTGTCTTGGGTGGTCTTTCTTGATTACGACCAAACATCTTGTCTTCTTAGGTTAATTCTCAATCTGAAAAGTACGTGAGGTGGGAACAAGTCTTCTTATTTTCTGCTGAGGTTAGGTGGACAGAGCTTATTACCAGCGCCATTGTTCGTGTTTAAGCTCAGGATTTGAAAGGCAAATTTTGTTGTTTTTTTTTTGGGTGGGGTGGTTATTTTGTGTTTGTTTTTTGTTTGTTATTTTACTGGGTGTACCTCAGCATGCTAATTTTCACTTTTTAGCAGATTGGCGTAGCACAATCTCATTTCCTTCAATTAGTGTATTATTTGACTCTTAATATTTATGAAATGCGTACTTACGGATTCTTTTTCTTTTATGTGCCATGTCCTTTCAGGACGTAGACAATCATGGGTCCCTCTACCCCTTGCAGCTCTCAGAAAGTTCCTTCCCTCTGCTTCCTCCCTGAGACCACATTCTGTCATCCACCTGCTCAAACTCGTTAGGTATGTCACGCACTGCTTGTCTCTCTTTCCCTCTATTCGACCCGTGAGTATCAGCTTCTCTAGACCCTCCTTCCTCATTATGTGTCCCAGAAACTTCAGCTGCCTCTTCCTGATGCTAAGTATAAGCCACCTCCTTGTTTGTAATGTCTCTATGATCTCATCGTTGCTCACAAGTTCGGTCCATGATATCCTTAGCATCCTTCTGTAGAAGCACATCTCTATCGCCTCGAGTCTCTTCTTCATCTTTGAAGAAATCGTTCAAAATTCGCTGCCGTAAAGAAGAACAGATGTAACGTAACAGCTCAGTATTCTTTTCTTTGTTACCAAAGATATCATCCTGTCCCGCAGTACTCTGCCCAGCTTTTGGGATGTGTCCTTGGCAATCCCAATACGCCTACGGATCTCAGTGTCGCACTTACCGTCCTCTGTCAAAACGCTTCCCAGATATTTAAACTTCTGCGTCTGCTTGATAATTGACTATCTGACTATATGCAGTGGGACGCTGAAAAGTTCTCTATTCGACCAAGAAAGGATTTTGAAAATTAATTATGATGTTTCGTCATTTGTTCAGATATTAAGAAGGGCGTTGTGACAATAACTTTTCAGCACCTCTTCGTATATTTGCATATAGTGTTTTAAAAAACAGTCTTGTTTCTTTTTCAGGTTCTTCGGCTCTTATTTATATTCATGGAGGATACTGGCAAGAACTAGGGTACGATGGCTTCTTCATTTTAACAGATAAGGATCCTATTTCCGCTTGTATTACGAAATGGGCCTGTTGCGTGGACAGCTAAGATTATATCAATTATCCCATGTTTCCGCGCCTCAAACGCTCATGACCTGCATCTTGTCACCGCACAACATGGAGCCGTTCAAGAGGTGTTTATAACTAAGCCTCGCACTTCCTTCCTATCTCTTCATTTTCTCCGTTATTCGTCCCAATATAATAAAGAAACTTCAGCTGCCTCTTCCTGGTGTCATCTCACGTCTCTTCTCTCCTCTCACGCTTTGGCATTCACTCAATTATTCCTGACAATGTCTTACGCTTCTTTCATTGCATCAGTCTTCGCATTTCCTCCTTTATCACACTACACGTCTCTTCACACAAAATCTTCTTATTCGCAACCTTGTCCCTTCCAAAATAAATAACATTACTTCAAGTTTCGGCTCTCAACTCCACACTTCCCACAGATTGCTTCTCTCTTCTCATTCCCGGCTTAGTACCTTCCAACAGAGATAAGATTATCATTATCTCACCCCCCTCCTCATCTATCCCTTTGCCTTTATCTTCTCATTTCCATTTTGCTTTCTTTTATAAGATAATCCTTATCACACGGCTCGGATCTCTTTTTTTCTTATACTATCTCTCGCCTCCTTTTCTAATTTATTCCTTTTATTATAACTAAAATTATTCTTATCTAATCCCTCTGTCTAATTCTCAACCTTTGCCCTCCCCCCCCTCTCTCTCTCTCTCCTCCTTCTACTCTTTTCTCCCACTTTGCCTCTGTCTTCTCCTTCTTTCCATTATCCCTCTAGGCTACCCAAATGCGGATTAATTTCATATGCAAACATAGTGCAAGGGATGCGCATTTATTTTCTCTTATATCCTCTCTTTTATCTTTCTTTTGCTCTATCTCACCAGAAGAATGTTAATGTATTTCATTTATTATGTTTGACAAAAAGTAATATTCGTTCATATAAACACAATGATATTCGTAATTCATCTTTCTTGTGCTCAATTTCGCCAGAATGAATTTTTATATACCGCAGCTTTATGTCTTTCCATTCCTACCAAGATTTTTCTTGATAACCTAACAACCTCTCTCTCTTTCTCTTTCTCTCTCTCTCTCTCTTTTTATGTATAACTAGACCAGTCGTGACCCGTTGGGTCAACCTTGTTGTATTACTGTTTACATTTAGTTTCATGAAGAATTTGTAAAAGGACAGATATTTTAAAAATACATTTATTTGTAGTTATTGAGGTTGATTTCAACATCCAAAAATTGTTTGAAGTTGAAATAAAAATATTTAAAATATTGTTTGTTTAAAGAAAGTTGAAATATAAATAAGCACACACGCAGTCACGAGAAGGTGTAAAGTGAGTGAGAGAGAAAGAGAGAGAGAGGTGGGTGGAAAGAGAGAACGGGTTTTCTCCATTTTCTCCTCTCCCCCCGCTTCCTACACGATAATAAATTAATATCTTTCTTTCACCCAATCTCTATATATAATTTCTGGCAAACACACAAGCAACGTTCACAGACTTTTATAGTAATAAAGATGAATCAACAAAAGTCGAATTGAGTTATCTGATTGTTGAATATTATAACTCTGGGATCTTTTTAACAGAGGTTCTGTTAATCTGAAAAATTCTTTAAATTCTTTCATAATTTTCATGCATCATATATATAGAGAAAGAGCCATGCCACTCTGGTGTTGGCTTCGCCATCAAGTCAGACCTTACTAGTAAAGGTGTATTAACTCGAATAATGACATTAACCCTCAATCTGGAGTGCAACACCCGTGTGACAATAGTTAGCTGCTACGCTCCAACTTTAGGTAGTTCAGAGCAAGAAAAAGATGATTTTACGATCTCCTCTGGGATGACATCTCCAAAGTCCAACATAAGAATAAATTAATCCTTACAGGTGACTTCAATGCTCGTATTGGAAATGATTATAATTCTTGGAAGGGCGTTTTTGGTCACCATGGTATTGGTCGTATGAATTCGAATGCATTATGCCTTGTCACTACCTGCAAGGAATTTGACCTTAATATTACTAATACCTTCTACCAGCAACCCAGCTGTCGTAAGACCACGTGGATACATCCTCGTTCGAAAAACTGGCATCTGATCGACTACGTCACCAAAAGACGGGACATAAAAGATTTTAAGATAACGCGTTCATTCCATACAACATACTGTCAGATCACGTTCTACTTCGGAGTAAAGCTACATTGCATCTGCAAAAACGAGGCATTATAAAATCTACAGAGCCCAAGCGTATTAACGTACTGCCTCTTAAATCGACTGAAACGAAAATTGAGCTCTCCGACAAATTTGATGCTGCACTTGATTCTGCAAACATTACCAATGGTATGGAATCATCTTGAAAGGCTCTGCGGGATGCAACACATTCTGCATCCTTGGAGATTCCCAGCCTGCCACATCGTAAGCATCAAGACTGGTTTGATGACAATAATACAGAGGTTCAGCAGCTTATAGATCAATTGCACTCTTCGCATAAAGCATGGATTGAGGACAAGAACTCATCCGATAAGAAGATCGCTTACAAGAAGGGCAAAAGTCAGAGCGTCCTCAGAAAAGTGGTGTTGCTTCAATCTCCACAGCAGATGGTGAAACTCTTGATGGATAAGTCAGACATTTTAAATCGCTGGAAAGAGCATTTCGAAACTGTGTTAAACACCACTTCAGTTACTGATGAGGAAGCAATCACATTAATTGAGCAAAATCAAGAAATTCCGGAGTTGTCTTTTGAACCTACCATTCAAGAAGTAAGTGACTCCATCAAGCAAATCTCATCTGGAAAATCACCTACTCCTAAGGACCCTATTCCACTCGAAGTGTATAAGTATGGTGGCCAAAAGTTGGTAGAAAAGTTGCATCTCCTTTTCGGGGAGATATGGAAGGCAGGCTGTGTCCCACAGGATTATAAAGACGCCTCTATCAAACACCTCTACAAAAACAAGGGTTCCAGGTGTGTCTGTGATAATCATCAGCTGGGGATATCACTACTTTCAACTGCAGGCGAAATTATAGCTAGACTGATTCTAAACAGAATCATTATACACCTTGTTGACGACATCTATCCTGAATCGCAGTGTGGTTTTCGGTCGGGTCGTGGCACCACTGACATGATATTTTCTCTTCTTCAAGTTGCAGAGAAGGTTCACGAGAAAAACCAGGAGTTGTACACGGTGTTTTTGGACTTGACGAAGGTCTTTGACACAGTGAATGGAGAGGCTCTTTGGCAAGTCTTGAGGAAACATGCTAAAGGTCATCATCTCCTTTCATGAAGGAATGAAAGCTAATATCGTGTCTGATGGTATGATGTCGGAATCCTTTAATGTCACAAACAGCCCCAAGCAAGGTTGTATCATGGCCCCTGTCCTTTTTGCCCTTTTCTTCTCGGTGATGCTGAAATATGCATTTGCAGCCACAGAGAGCGGCGTCAAGTTTCAGTTTCGAACAACTGGTGGTCTCTTCAATCATCGGCGCTTCAAAGCCAAGACCCACCTTCGTACGCAAATTATTCGTGATTTGTTGTTTGCTGATGATGCTGCTCTTGTTGCAACATCCTTTGAAGAGGCCCAACATCTAATAAATCGTTTCTCTGCTGCATGTAAAGCCTTTGGTCTTACACTTAGCATAAAGAAAACTGAAGTAGTACACCAACCTTGTCCTACTCCGAAGCAATTGTGTGGTGAGAAACAAAAACCACCGGTCTACAAATTTCCAGAGAGATCATTGAAAGTAGAAGACAAAGCCCTGAACTATGTAAATTCTTTCACCTATCTTGGTAGCAAAGTCAATTACAGTGGAACTTTAGATGATGAAATCATGCATCGGATTGCTAAGGCTACCAGTGCTTTCGGCATACTTCGCCATCGCTTGTGGCTTGTACTAAAACTAAGCTGTACTCAACAACAAATAAAAGTCAGGAGTGTTGGTAGGACGCATCATCATGGCGTAAGGGTTAGCACATTCGTCTCTCAGACCATCATTAAGGGATTCAATCCTCACAGGATGCCCCTAAAATGTGACCTTATGTCCTTTTAAGCTTGATTTAGATCATTTGTCAGTATGGCATACGGTTTTAAAATTAAGATACAATTTCTCTGACTGAATTTTATTAGGATTTGTCAGTATTTTGTAAAATTTCCGGATTAATGAACCGAACTTTTTTTCTGCATGAGAAAAAATACGATAATAAATATCATTTATATCAGTATCTATCTATCTATCTATCTATCTATCTATCTTATGTTTATATCTATCCACCTACCCTATGTTTAAATCTATGTTTGAATTCATCTATCTATGTTTAAATTCATCTATCTACCCTATCTATCTATCTATCTCAGTCTGATCATATCTATCTATGTCAGTCTGTTCATATCTATCTATCTATCTATCTATCTATCTATCTATCTATCCTATGATTAAACCTATCTATCTGTTATATACCGTGCCTATGTACACTAATAGGTATGTCCCAATCCTCTTAAATACGTTGGACACTATTGTAAGTACATGTGTGTAAATGTATGCTAACTATGGGTAACTAGCAGTGGTTTACCTACTTCACGCCGCTGGCGAGTATTGTATTTTGTTGATGTTATAAAGATTGCCATTTCATTTCCAACCTCCGTTTTGGTTATTCCTCATTCAGTAACAATTCCTAGGTTACAACATTATCTATCTATCCCATGTTTAAATCTTATCTATCTATCTATCTATCTATCTATCTATCTAACCTATATTTAAATCTATCTACCTTAGTCCGTTTCTATCTATCTATCTATGTCTGTTAATATCTATCTATCTATGCATGTCTGTTAATATGTATCTATCTATCTTTAAATCTATCTACCCTATGTTTAAATCTATCTATCTATCTATCCTATATTTAAATCTATCTACCTTAGTCCGTTTCTATCTATCTATCTATCTATCTATCTATCTATCTACCTTAGTGCGTTTTTTATCTATCTATCTATCTATTTATGTCTGTTAATATCTATCTATCTATGCATGTCTGTTAATATCTATCTATCTATCTATGCATGTCTGTTAATATCTATCTATCTATCTATCTATGCATGTTTGTTAATATCTATCTATCTATCTATCTTTAAATCTATCTACCCTATGTTTAAATCTATCCTATATTTAAATCTATCTATCTACCTTAGTCCGTTTCTATCTATCTATCTACCTCTCTATCTATCTATCTATCTATCTACCCTACTTTGTTTCTATCTATCTATCTGTTTATTTTAACAGGTTAGAGTATTCGAGCTTCCCTGCAATCAACATCACAAAATCAGGAGGGGTTCTCTATTCTATCGGCTACAGCCTTGCGCCAAACGGTGAGTACATTTGGACAGAACCGACCATCAACTTTTCCGCTGAAGCTGTTTATGCTGCATAACAAGATTGTGGCACAAGATTAAAAAAAGGCAAGACGAGTGGAGAGAGTCTGTGTATTAGTATGCAGCATTTAATAATTAAAATAATTAGCAGAAAAATTTAGAAAAGACGATCAACACAAACGTGTGTAATATATATATATATATATATATATGTATATATATACCAAAAATTTCTCAGAGTTAACCTGTACAAAATGACAATATTTATAAAAGGTAAAAGACAATAGGAAAACTGTAATATTAGTCGAAGCGTTTCGTCCAATGTGAACTTTTTCAAGGCAAAAAAGAAATGAATTTATTGAAAACAAAGTAACTATTAACAACAAAACAAAATGTCCTTAGCAACTAGAAGAATTTAGAAAATGTTATTGTATTCATATTGTGAACTGAAAATTGCGTCAAGTACTTTCACGTGCGGAAATATTGTTTTTATTGTGTTGACGGATTCAACTATTTTCTTTTGATTTCTTGATACAGTTGTGTGCGTTTGCTTGGGAGAGTGGTAAGTCAGTTAATTCGAGAGTGCCGCCATATATATATATATATATATATATATATATATATATATATATATATATATATGAATAAATATAGTCTTAAGGTGTGCTATATTTATGGGATAAAGTGCTCAATATCAGAGATAGAGCGTGTGTAAATATAAAAGTGAACATAGAAATCAACACTTAGAGGTGAGAGTCTGTTTCATGCTTGACGCAATCGTCAAGCCTGATGCAATGTAATGTGTTGTGACTAGTTAGAAATGTAATTTTGTTGAGTGTGGGTTCCTTTGTTTTAATGTAGATGGCCTCCAGTATCTGAAGGTTCTTTTTGCTGTGTGTATTTGTGAGTATTATTGTGTTATTAACTAATATCTGTCTAATATTATGTACATGGCTATGTTTTTCTAAGTAATATCGCTTTTTAGAACTAAGATCAGAAAAGTGACAGGTCTTTATTTTCACCAGAAATTAAAGCAAACATTCGAACATTTGAACGGTTCATAATCAGACATAACAGACATGCATTGTTTGTTATACATATATATATATATATATATATATATATATATATATATATATATATATATATATATATATATATATATATATATATATATAAAGGTATATTTAGGCAGAAAGTATTCATCCAAACAAGTTTGATTAAAAAGTACTGACAAGGTTTGTTTAATTTTTTTATTGCATTTTTATAATTTTCAGATTAGGTGGTGTTGAATACTGAATTCGAAGTTGTCGATAAACTGACAGAAGTTCATATAGACACACCATCGGTTCTTGATAACAACTGCGAAAATCTTAAGTACTTCAACAAAAATAACAATTTATCCACAACTTCTAGCACAATACTCAACACCTTATCCGAAAAGTGTACTACATATATATATATATATATATATATATATATATATATATATATATATATATATATATATATATATATATATATCAAAATGGAAGACTTGCTCCAGGAATATAATCTAAAATGAAATTTAAAATTTGCTGATGTAGCAGAAAACAGATCACGGAGTATGAAAAGCAAACTCAATAAAATATGGTTGTTTGTGTATGTGGTGATAGTGGCTATTTTATCATTGTATTATTTATGTGAATATTTTTTAATTTTAACCCTTTTAGCTCTGGCCACCGCTTTACCGGTGGTAGAGAAAAATGACGTAATGCCCAGCCACCGGTTGAACGGTCGGTAAACACTTGTCACTATTTTTATATCTACCGTAAAATATTACATCCCAATAATTTACGAATTTTGACTCAAGAGCTCAGACAGAAGGGTTAAAATTGTTAAGAAACGCAGAGCTCAAAGGGTTAATGGTTTAAAATGCAGAATTATTTCTTACAAGCGGAATTCAATTTTTCGATAATAATCTAATGTACACTTACCGAAAATATAACTCGACAACAAACGCCATAGAGGTCGTGGAATGTTGTCGAGTTTCCCCCGCGAGTGTCGGTCGGCCTTGTCCTCAGAAACTAGTGTATCGTGAATTAGTGAAGGGGGTCGCGAAGGATCCTCTGTGTGACCGGCTCGACTAGTCGGCACCAGAGTTGCGCTCTTTTCTGGTCTTGGTCTTATATCAGCATCTTTGAGTTTTCGCTTAGCTGGCGATTGATTCGGAACGTGTTACCTCTCAATGGCGTACTCTTCAGATGGGGCCAGGCAGTTTTGCCAGACTGTTACCCGTGTGACCTTGGCTTAGAGGAAACTGCTTCGTACGCCTTCTATCATTGTCCTCAGGTGCGCCCTTTCTGGGAGTATGTCGGCGACTTGACGGCTCGTATTGCTCCCAACCAGCTCGTATCCATCGACCTCGCATACGCGTGCGGCAATGTGTCGCCTCCGTTCTCCGGGTTTAAACGAATAGTGCTTTTTACGTTGCTAGCCGTGGCAAGGATGGTCGTGTGGACGTCGCGAAATGAGGGAATCTTTGCGGGACAAACGCTATTCGCATCAGGATCTGGTTGTTTTCTTTAAGCATCATCTTAGGGTGAGGATCAGATCTGATAAAAAGCGTTTGGTTTCGACAGATTTCAGCCACAGTTGAGTGACTGAGTCGAGGCTGGTACGGGGATAGCTTTGATTTTCTCTTTTAAGTCCCCTTAATGCAATGGGGCGGTTTCATGTGAACCCTCCCCTGGTTAAGTTAGACAATTTTATGTTTTCCTAGTTAATGTGAATAAGTGTTGCTCCCGGCCTTTTCCCGGCATTCTCTTTTGTTATGACCCATGTCGAGATTCCTAACCTCCCCTAGTTTGTTTTGCCACCCTTTTTTCATCCCGATTGGGTCAGCCTTTGATTTTCCCCTTTCCGTTATTCATTTTTACCCTTCCCACTCTATTAGTGAGTGTGCTTCTTGACTTTGTCTATCGACAGATATAAAGCGGCCATTCCTATTATTTTGAGGGATGGACGGGTCCTGCTAAAATTGTTTTGTTTTAGTTTTATCTTTGTTTTTCCTTTTAGTTTGTTTTGTGGTTTCATCCTTCCACCCCATCATTTAATAAATCATGAAATTTTCATATGAACGGACTTTATGGACAATGAAATGAAATTTTTACATCATGGGATGTTTTGTAGGTCCCCACCTGTGAATATGCAGTATTATGGTATATGCAGGATTGAGTGGTGATGGATGAGTTCTTGTGGCGAATGGGCAAATTGTAATGAATGAATGGGTCGTGATTCTGATTAACTAGGAATAGGATAGATAATGAAGACCATCCTCTCTCCATCTCCCCCTCGACCTTGTGCCACAATTTTGTATTTTTACGAAATAAATAATCTTACCTAAAACATAACTATTGTAATTACAAACTTACTTAAATATGGCTGCCATTTTTACAATACAAATAAACTTACTTAAATATGGCTGCCATTTTTACAATACAAATAAACTTACTTAAATATGGCTGCCATTTTTACAATACAAATAAACTTACTTAAATATGGCTGCCATTTTTACAATACAAATAAACTTACTTAAATATGGCTGCCATTTTTTACCAAACCAATAAACTCGTGCTTCACAACAAAAGCTAAATCTATTACCATCTTACGAAAACGATGAATATATTTTTCCTTGAAATAATGTTGACTATTGTTGAAAACTATAATTAATTCAAAGCATTCACTATTTCTCTATTAGTTTCGTCTTTCAAGGTTAGGATTAGCGGTATCCACCGGGTAGGTGGGGGTCTCACGTCGCAACCGGGTGTGACACAAGGTCATGGTTTAAAGAGGGTCTAACGGGCATACCGCACCAAAATTCCCAAGTCCACTCGGCACTTCCTCTTTTGGGGACGCCTCGGACACTGGGCAATAAACCCAACCCCCTGCCGCGGAACAGGTACTACTTGGAGAGAAATCCCCCAGGCTAATATTCAATGAACACCAATCTCAAACCCCTGCTTCTAAACTGAGTGCAATGTTGATGTTCTACAAAAAATGAAAAACCAACTTGCCCTAATTTATATAGGTCTGAAAGAAAACCACATTGTGTACATATTTGAAAAAATCCATTCAATTTGTAGCATTAATTAGGATGACAGAGTAAGAAACAATTACAATAGAATCCACAATTAGTTTATTTAATCAGCAACACATTTTGGCAGATATGGAACAGAGAAGTGAATTAAGGTCTTACTTGAGAATCGACTTGGCTCTGGATTGCGTCTACGTTGTTTCTGCGTTCGAGAAAAATGAGGTCTACAATAGATGTGCAGACGTTTCGGCAAATTGGCACCTACCAGTGATGCAATTAGCCAGACTGTCACATGACGCATTTATATATAATTTATGTACATTTATATGTAATGAATATTATTATGTATTTATATATAATTTATGCTCATGTCCTGGGCATGACAATAAACTATATCCGACAGCAAGGCCTTTGATTAGGAGGTTTTGTGGTGCATGGAGCCCCCTCTTAATTTTTAGCGTTCCTAGGTCCACCCTAATCCGGGGTGGTAACAACTGTCAACTATGGGAAAATAGTTAATCCCCTAAAAGTGATCAAAAAATTATGAAAGTATAAAATAGGTTTTAATACTTGCAATACTTTTTTGAAAAAAAATACAGGGTATCCATAAAGTTCGTATGCACTTTAAAAAATTTATAACTTTATTTGTATTTGCGATAGAAATAATCTGTAAAAAATGTTATAAAGTTTAATGTACCTAGTTTTAAGTATAGCTAAAATAACTAATGTGATTTCAGGCTTTACTGTAAATCAGTTGACAAATGTTTTCCGCGAACTGCAAAATCGTATTACCCTTTGTATTGCTAATGATGGAGGACATGTGGAAACTTAAATAAAATTTCAATAAAACCTTAAAAAATATAGATTTACTTCTTTCTAATCCTTTTTATAAATTATTTCTCTCGCAAATAGAAATAAAGTTATAAATTTTTTAAAGTGCACACGAACTTTATGGACACCCTGTATTACCAGTAATAAAAGTCTTGTCGGCATTAAACAACCCATTGAGGTTGATATTCTGTAAACAAAACAAAACCAAACCAAAAAGCAAGAATCTTTTGAGATGTGTATAAATTATAACTGAGTCAAAGACAGATAACGAACTTTTGCAACGTTGCAACACCGAAAGACAATTACAAAGAAAGAAATTAAACGGATTTTTCAAAACGGACACTTCATTTCAGTACTTGGCTCGAGATATTTATGTAGAAGATATTTTAAAGGTGAAGCATGCAAAATTTGCATATAGGTCAGATTTTACGGATCAACACCATTTTGATAATAGGAAGCAGACACTTCATATATATATATATATATATATATATATATATATATATATATATATATATATATATATATATATATATATATAATGAAATGGACAAAGTCCGACAATTATTTTAAGACATTTTTATGTTTATACGTTATTTTTATAGATACAAATATTTAAATAAATGCTCTGTTTATAATAAACAGTATTAATAACATTTACCGGCCTGAATGTCCGAAAAATTTTCATAGAAAATATTCGTCCTTGAACCGTTTTGGTACGTGAGAGATTCATGGAAGATTGTAGTTTAAAAGCAGTAAAATCGACTTTGCTAACCGAACGCTCCTCTGTGGCCGAAACGGTTAAAGCACGTCGGGCTATATGACGGTTCCGTATAGGATACAGGTTCGATTCCTGTCGGAGGACGAATATTTTCTATGAAAATTTCTCAGACATTCAGGCCGGTAACTGTTATTAATACTGTTTATTATAAAACAGAGCATTTACTTAAATATTTGTATCTATAAAAAGAATGTATAAACATAAAAATGTCTTAATATATATATATATATGAAATAAAGACGTTTTTTAGCCGACATATTTCATCCTCTGATAGACTTTAAGTCAAATGTAAGGACTTTATTTCGCAACAATTATTTATAATGTGTATTTATAATCAATTATTTAAATTCAAATTCCCGTCGAGAACGCTGAGTTTGCTTGCTCATAAATAACTTTAGAAAGGTATGAAGCTATCACTTTTCCCCTCCAGCTATGGGTTAAATATGCAGGGCAGCCTTGACTCTCTGGATTTGGTTAGGGCAATCAGTCTCGTAGGAGGAAAACTCCAATTACAAAGCTAGTTAAGCACGGGCCAAGCAACTCCACGCTGTAAAACGAATATACCACGAAAACACTTAGCGTGAAGAAGCTGTAGCCCTATATTATATAGAGACGTCTGAAGAGTTTTATATATATATATATATATGCCTGACGATTGTATCTAGCATGAAACAGACAGTCGCCTCTAAGTGTTGACTTCTATGTTCACTTTTATATTTACACACGCTCTATCTCTGATATTGAGCACTATCCCATAAATATAGCACATTTTAAGACTAAGATTTCTTTATATATATATATATATATATATATATATATATATATATATATATATATATATATTGGGAAAATTGTAATAAGGAAAATGTGATAGGGGATAACCGTAGTTTTAAGTTTCCGCATTTTTGTTACTTCAAGTTGATAAAACTTCCAATTTTTCTCACAAAGAATTTCAAAAACTGCCCTCTTCTTTTGCTTCTTCTTCTTCTTGTACTTCTTGTGTTTCTTCTTCTTTTTCTTCTTCTTCTTCTTCTTCTTATTGTTGTTATTATGAAGAAGAAGAAGAAGAAGAAGAAGAACAACAACAACAACAACAACAAGAACAAGAACAAGTACAAGAACAAGAACTTAATTTTAAAATGAACGCATGTATTAAAATTCAAATGTGTTTGCCGTTCCGGGCTTTAAAATTTAAACGTGTTCTCAATCTAATAAGCCAACTTCAGATGAAACACTGATTCGTGTACGATAACCGAAGTTAAGCAATGTCGAGCCTGGTCAGTATCGTGATGGGTGACCACTTGCGAATATCAGGTTCTGTAAGCTTGGTTGCACAACTTGGATGCTCTAATGGAAAATGATTCGAAATTGAAAATCGGAGGCCCGAGTTCCAATTCTAGTCGTGTTTTTATTTTCAATTACACATAAATACCCTTGGGAAATTTATGAATCAACTTCTTCTCCCTCCAGCTATGGGTTAATTAGTAGGACTTGTATCAGTAAATCAGCATTATCACCAAAATATTCTTACAATCTAAAAATATTTCCTGGATTTAAATAACCAGCGAAGTGTTGATAAACCGTAAAAAATCAATTAATCCAGGTTTCAAATATATCAGATCTGCTTTCTTTTCTTTTGGAATATGTTTTACGGAAAGTTAATATTTCTTTTTATGTTGATATCGTAAAGTCTAAACTCTATTTTGCAAATCGTTTATAATTTTAAAAATTAAATTTCTCCATTATTTTTTTTAACTTCTGTGGGTGGGAATTACGATCGATGACCAAATTTCAAATCCCTTGACATAATATTAATTCAGAATCCGTTAGAAGTTGG